>OY728132.1:1679182610-1679782610 GCA_963277665.1 Viscum album | reverse complement strand
CTAGTCATCCACCAAAATGTGAGGTTTATTTCATAATAAAACTCACCCATGGATCATTTACAATATCAAATACTCCCTATATAATGGATTCTGTTTAATTAGTGGAATTTAAGA
The DNA here is from genome assembly GCA_963277665.1 of Viscum album. Taxonomy (NCBI): domain Eukaryota; kingdom Viridiplantae; phylum Streptophyta; class Magnoliopsida; order Santalales; family Viscaceae; genus Viscum; species Viscum album. The sequence continues at coordinate 1,679,782,496 of OY728132.1, read as the reverse complement.
ATCAATTACAAGAGAATCATGACAAGGGCTTCATATTCCCTAGTGCTTCATCATGTGTGTAGGACCCCGGGACACCCTGAGAGGGGAGGGGTGAATCAGGGTGTCAACTTTTTCTTTTAAAGTTATGGATCTTGTTCCCACGTTGGTAGGAACTTGTTAAACTTGTATAATGGATATGAACAGAAAGCAAGCATTCACATGCACAGAGACGACACAACACTTTTTACTTGGTTCACCACTAAGGGCTATGTCCAAGGAGAATACGCCGACAGGTTTTCAGTCATACCAAATTCCACTAAACTTCACTAGCTGTGGATTACAAAGGTTCGGGAAGAGTCACTCTGTCCCAGGCTCACTACCTTTACAAACGATTCAGGGAAAGCTCACAGCGTCCCTCGGGTCACTCCCATTGACTCCCCTTGGCTCACTGCCCTTGGTGAAGTCACACTCAGTTTATAGACGTGAAGGTCTCTTCTTCATTGAAAATAATGCATCCCCTGTTGTATGTAGATGCTCTATTAAAGTACAATTCTCACCTATAGACAAATCTTCCTTTGCGCCGTAGGTATCGGGCAATCTTCCAGCTTTCGTACAGCTTAAAAAAGGACGGGCGTATTTCTTCAACAACAGGCGCGCTTCTCCAGGCCGGCACGCAAGATCCCAATCCTGCACGCAAGTCACAACTGGAACGCAAGTCTACCTCGACCACTTGCGCGACACACCCTTCTTCAACACCAAACTTACATGACTCAGCATCTTTGAATCCCAAACCTCCTTGGTCGCGCAACCAACAACCAGCGCGCAACCTCTACTTGCGCGACCCAACTTCCACTTGCATGACTAAACCACTTGCATGACGAGAGCTCGAAAAATATCTAAGTCTTGAACTGCATCCATAATGAGGAGGAGTGGTCTTCTATTTATAGGCAAACTAGACCACCTGCGTGGTGGCGCGTAAGTCCTCCCTTTGGCGCGCAAGTCCCGGCGCGCAGCTCCAACCGCCTTTGCCTCTGCTGCGCTACTCACCTGCATGACACAACCAATACTTTTGCAACCTTCTTTCCTTTTTCATATTTTGAAGCTATGATCATGATGAACAATAGGTGCGCAAGTTTCCAAGCCTCCTAGGCACCAGCGCGCAAGTTCATTCTCGGTGCGTAGGTCACTTGCGCAACCACACCAAAACTTGTGTGACCCTTATCCCTTTTCCATTTTTCCATGTTTTGATCTTGAAAAACACTAGGCGTGAAAGTTCCCTTTCCTTCAAGTACATGGCGCGCACGTCTCTTTTCCAAAAACACTTTTCTCCATTTTTCTATTTTCAGTCCCAAAAATTTGGCAAGCACTGGGAAACGGCGCCACCTTCAATACTGTTGTATGCTTAAACTATATGATCACTTTGCTAGTACACATTCTGAACTTCCACTAAGGATTTAAAACAAACACAAAACATTCTCCAATTCATTCATAGATGAACATGGTTCCAAAAATGTGGTGCACCAGTCAATATTTGTAAGAAAGTAGGGTGGATTAATTATTTTTTCGTCAATTATCATGATCTCAAAAAAAATAGTTATCAACTAAAAGTATCCTCTACTTCATATTGATGACCTTTTTTATCAACTAGTAGGAACTCAATTTTTCTCAAAGATTGACCTCTGGTCTAGATATCATCTACTGAGGGAAAGGGATAATATTCCCAATAAATAATTTGGGACAAGATATGGACACTATGAGTTTATAATGATTCCATTTGGACTTCAAAATTCCCCCACTCTCTTCATGGATCTTATAGATAGTTTCTTTATATATTACCATGATCAATTTGTGGTAGTATTTATGGATGACGTCCTTATATATTCCAAAATCAAGGAAATGCATGAGGACCAATTAATGGATATTTTAAAGACTCTTAGGAAAGAGATATTATATTCTAAACTTAGTAATTGTGAATTTTGGATATAAAAAGTATTTTTTTGATATATATAATCACATTTGAGGTTATATCAGTCGATCCATCAAATAATGAGGTTATTAACCAATGGATTAGACCAACCATTATGATTAAAATTTGTAGTTTTCATAGGTAAGCTAGATATTATCAATTCTTTGTGATAAATTTATCATAGATATAAAATCCATTAACAAAGTTAAAATGGAAAGAACTAAAGTTCCCCTGGATAGAAGAATGTGAGAAAATATTTAAGGACCTTAAGAAAAAGTTGGTCACTACACCTATTCTTACATTACCCTATAGTGATGAAGGGTATGAAATTTATATTGATACATCATTAAAAGTCTCAATATTCTTTCTAATGATAAATGAAAAGGTAATTTCTTAGGCCTCAAACCAATTAATGAATAATGGGAAAAAATTACCAAATATTTGATTTGAAATTAGAAATAATGATTATTTCATTGAATATTTGGAGGTATTACCATTATGATGAGAAGTGTGATATATACACTGATTACAAGTGCTTGAAATATATCTTCATGCAAAATGAGTTAAATGGGAACCAAATGAGATGGTTAGAGTTAATAAAATATTCTGACTGCTCAATGCCTTACCACCCTGTAAAGGAAAACAAGGTGGATTATGCTATTATTGGAAAAGATCATTCTACATTATCCATGATGAGGATTGAAAAGGATCCAATACTCATGGATCTAAAAAGGATGAATCCTGAAGTCATAAGGGAATGGGATAAATCTTATATTTCCTAATATTTTTCTCAACCCTCTATTCATGTAAGGATCAAATAAGACCATAATAATTTTGTGGTGCTACAAAATAAGGTATATAATATTATGGGGATCAATATTTATAAATAAGGTTCTATATGATTTATAAATAAGATATGTATCCCATATATACCAAAACCGATCAAGGAACTTTTGGATGATGTATATAACTAATCATTATTTATCCATCCTGGTGGCATGAATATGTATATATATATGAAAAATAACTTCTAGTGGGATAACATGAAGAGGGTAATCATAGAGTATATATATAAATACTTAGTATCTCATCAAGTTATGATAGAGTGACATATGACTATGGGGATGATGAAACCATTGCATGTACGTGTATGTAAATGGGAAATCATCACCAACGATTTCCTTATATAACTCCCCATGATATAGAAAGGTCATAAATTCACATGGTTTGTAGTTGATCACCTTAAAAACTCATTACACATAATTTTCATAAGATAATATTTCTCACTGGATCATGTTTCTAATATATACATTATATAGGTTATTATGATTTATGGAGTATCCCTATATATTATATCTGATTTATGTCTGTGGTTTACATAAAAATTCTATAAAAGTATTCAGTATGTTTTGGGGAAAGAGATGAAATTTAAGATCACTTTACACCATTATAAATATGGTTATTCTAAGAGAAATATTCAAAATATAGAGGATATGTTGAGATATAATTTAATAGATATCCAAGGATGTTGGGATCAATATATTTCTGTAAAAGAGTTCAATATAACAATAGTTTCTATTTTATAATCTAAATGGAACCATTTGAGGTTCTATATGTTAAAATATATAGGTTTCCAACATACTGGAATGAAGTTGGGGAAATAAAGATGATAAGGACTTACATTATCCAAGAAAATATGGATTAAGTCCAAAAAATTCAATGGAATATGAAAATGGAACAAATTAAATAAAAGATATATGCGGTCTATCATCGAAGAGATCTATAATTTGAAGTTAGTGATAATGAAATTCTATAAATATCTATATGTGAATGGGTTTTGATATTTAGGGATAAAGGGAAGATAATACTTACACCCAACGGTCCTTATAAGATCCTTTATCATGTTTGATTCATAGATTATCTCTTAGGAATATATCCTCACCTCTCCAAAGTTCATAATTTCTTACATGTATCATTTTTTATGAATTACATACTACATTCATCACATGTACTAAACATACAATTAGTGCAACTAGAACATGACCTCTACTATAAAGAAAAACCCATGGAGATCTTGGATAAAATTGATAAGGTTTTGTGGAACAATACCACTCATATGGTAATATTTTTATTGAGAAAATATAAGTTTTAGGAGGCTATGTGGGAACCTAAGTGTGTGATTATAGAAAAATACATGATATTTTCTTCTTCCATGTAATGAAAATTTGAGGACAAAACTCTTTTAAGGGGGTAGAATGTAACAAACTGAGTTGTTCCTCTTTAAATAAAAATTATGTTTGATGGTTTTTTCCACATGTGACATAAAAAACCAAAAAAATACAGACCATCATAAGATAGAAATATAATTATCAGGTATAAAAAGTGGTAATAGATTTATGATATATATATATATATATAAGAACAAAAAAATATTATTTAAACATGATACTCAATTAGTACAACTAATAAAATAATATATACTATTTTTATTTTTTATGATGTATTTTAGAAAATGGATATTTTTCCATGTTTTATATATCTTTGAAAAGATCTAGTTTTAGAAGAATATTTAATATAGAAAATAATGATTTCCTATAAAGACTATTTTTTAATGTTATTTTATGATTTTATATAATGTTAAATTTATAAATTTTAGGATGTGAATTTTAAAAAATAACATAATGTTTAGATTTATCAGGGACTTAGTATTTTAAGATGAATTCTTTCATTTTATCTAAAAAAGATCTATTTTTAGGTGAATAGCACAAAATACCATTTTTACAAATAAAATGACTTAATCACATTATTAGTATATTAATATGAATTTTAAATTTATAAAAATACTTTATAAGACAAAATATGTATTTTATAAGTGAATATATACATTTAAATAAATTATAAATTCATAGTTGACATTTTATAATTTATATTTTTTTGGAGAAAAATTATTTTTTAATACATTACACATTTCTTACTTTAAAATTAGTTTTTATCACTATTATAAATTGAATAAAAAAATGGGTTTCAAATATGGAATCATTATTTATAAATTATATAATAAGTTCCGTTTTATTTTTTGTTATAAACGATAAATTACCTAGGTAAAAACTAGTTTCTGTGGTGAAAACTAGAATGGTAAAAGTGAGTAACCTTATAGGTAAAGGGTCTAACATGTTTAAAACACGTTTAATTTGAATTTTAGAGGTTTTTATCTACATTATATCCTTGAAAATAAATTATTTATCAATTTTTAGGATCTTTCTTTGAGTTTGAATTCCAATTATTGTATAGTTTTTGGTATTTTATAAAATTCCACTCCTTTTCACTTATAAAAAGGGAATTCCTACCCTCACATATAATCAAACCAAAACCTAATATTTTCTAAAATAAACCTACAAAAAACTCTCATACACACCCCTATACACCTTAATAAGGTTATTTGCTCCTAATAATACCATCCACCAAAGGTTTAATCCCCCTTTACAAAGGGGATAATCCAAGAAGTGATGTATAAGTTACTAACCACACTTTATCTTTTTTATTTCATCATGTGCTTCTATTATTCCTAAAATTTAATTTAACCAAATTAAAATGATAACATAAGTATCATTCTTATAATTATATTTTATTATAATGATGTTAAAAACATTAATTACCTTCCCCTTTTCTATTAAGAAACATGAAAATGCAAATCGTGTGTTGTACGGACTACCACCTCCATGAATAAGCGTGTTTCATTTTCTATCACTTAAAAACATGGATAGTTTTAGTTTATAAAGAATTATTATATATTATAAATATAAGTCATATAAATCATTAATATTTATATTTTCATATAACACAAAATGTAACAATTGTTATAAAGTAATTCATCAATATCGATAAATAACCCAAAACTAGTTCATCTTCATTTTGAACATCATGAAATGAAACTAAAAATAACATGTAATGGTATTATTAGATTATAAGTATTTATAGAACATCAATTACAGAACCTTCAATGGTTTTTAAATGATGATATTTTCAGTAGGTAGGAATATCATCAACTCTTTTATGAATCTAGTTCAAAATGTTTGAGATTATTAACATCCTATATTGAAAATAGATTTCAATAACATAATAAATGAAGAGAATTGTTATTAATGAAGGGTATAAATAGAGATTTATATGAATAAGGTTATAAAATAGGTAATTAAGATGTTAATCTTTATTAAACATGAGGTTAAATTGCTTCCATGTAAATCAAGGGTAAAGGTAAGGGACTTGGTAACTTAAACTCCTTTCATTGAGTTATACAATTTCTTATTTAACTTTGTTCTTCTAATACCTTCCATTTTGGATGATTTTATCTTTTTATAATGGGGAAAAGAGTTAAAAATTCAAATCCACTTTCATGAATAGTTTTCCATTTACTTAATTTAATAAAAAATGTGATTTTTTTAAAAGTGTCTTATACTACGACTTTTACAATGTTGATTTAAAAAAAATCAAAATGATACTTTCATGATTTTGTTTTCATTATCTTTAAAAATATATACCACCAATGGAGTTGTGTATAATTATTCATCCTATATTATTATATTATTATATTATTATTTTGAGTGATTATGTTTTTTGTATCAAATTATTTTTTTCATAATTTTATTTTATACATTTTGGATGTTATATGAAACCCATTTTATTTCCATGGTTTTCAAATGAAAATTTAATTATTTTAGTTTTATTGTTTTATAAAACCCATTTTATTTCCATTTTTTCTTTATGATATTAAAAATTAATGATGTTTTTAAATTATCACAAAAATGTATGGATTGTGTGATGGTTGAGACCTATATATATCTTCAATACTTTTGGTAAAGGATTATATTAAATGAGATAGAAATGTTATGTGAATAGTTTATAGAGTAGCTAGGTTCACAATGGGTGAATTTAATGGAGTTTGTCTCTACTAAAAATTTTATGTATGAATAGGTTAACATGTATATAGCTTCAAAAAGGGTGGGTGTGATGGTGTTTATCTATACGCACAATATTACAAGTGAATGGGTTGGTGTGTATTCAGGTTCACAATGATAAGAAATCCTATGTTTATGATTATTCCACTTTCTTTCCTACTTTAAAGGCTCCTATTATATTTTATAAATCTTATTTTATAATTCTATAGTAAATTTGTTATAATTTGATATTATATTTCTATATTTCATGCATATGGTTAAAACTTATTGATTTATGTTATTTAAAATTAGATATTTAAACTTATATATGCTTTTCCATATATTTATCATCTAGCCATTATGACCATTAATATATTATCCTTTACTTAGTGTTTGAGATCACCTCCTCTTATATTTTTCCTTCCCTAATATTTTAATATGATTATATCTCATGGAATGTTTAAGGGTTTATTTAGTATAAGGATAAATTTTCACAAAATTTAAAATAAGTATTTTTTAATTTCTAGTTTTCAAGGCACTAAATATTTTGTTCCTTGGGTTGTGAATTTTTTTTGGGATGTAATAATTAAACCATGGAATAAATGTATTTTTTATTTATTTTTATCTTGGTTTTTCTCTCTCTTAGTTTTAAAAAGTTCCAACATACCTAGGTCTTGACTTCCTCTTTTTACCAAATCTTACAACTCTATTCAATATTAAGACCATTAATAATTCATGATCCCCCACTTTAAATGTAAGATCCCGGACTTTGTGAAGGTATGTTATTGTATAATTTTTTCTTTAAATATTTTTTTTGTTAATTAAATTATTCTCGAGTGTATGAGGGGTTTGAGGGGTGTTACATGGGTTTGGGACACAAAAAGAAGGAAAATTGGGCCAAACTGTGCAAGGTGCACGGTTCGTGCATGGTTAAGTAAATCATGTGTCCTTCCTAGGAAAAAATGTATCCTTGGATAGTATCCTATCACAAGTTTGGATCATGGTTTCTAAACCATGTAGAGATTCACAGGTAACCATGCGACCTCACCTTCCATAGATAGTGGCTTGTGCATAGTTTGTGAACGGTTTGGTAAATCTTGTGGCCTTCCCAGGAAAACTGTGCAACCTTAGAAAGTATCCTATAAAATTTTTGGAGCATGGTTTTTAAACTGTATAGAGCTTCATAGGTAACCGTGAAACCTCACCTTCCATATAAAGTGTCTTGCACACAGTTTGTGCACAGTTTGGTAAACTATGTGGGTAAATCTTGTGGCCTAGTAAAAGTTAGAAAAATTACATTTTTTTTATTATGGTATTTTAGGATCCCCATATTATTTAATCCATATTTCTTCCTCCTCTATCCCTAGAGACACCCCATTTCAACCCAAGCATATAATGATTTGATCTCCTTTATTTCTAATCCATTTGGATCACCATTGGTTTCGAATCAAAGTTCTGGGTAAGTCTATCACATCTCTTTCTTCGCTTTTCCAAATTATGGTTTTTAGTTTATCCCATATTTTTATAAATATCAAAAACCCTCATTTCCAATTGAAACCAAGGTTGGGATCTAAAAGTTTGTTAGAATCCATATCTAAGTCTACAATCAAGAGTGTTTTCATCATCGGATCTGAGGTAGGTGGTCTTCAAGTTATATCCCATAGATTTTTTATAGACTTGTGCCTATGTTTTTAGATATTTCTTCCCCCTTGTTCTGAATTTATTACTTTGAGTAACCCTCATTATCACAATTGGATGTTTCAAGGATGATTAGAATGATTTTTGGCCATCCATGGGATGCGCCAGAATTCCCGAACCAAGAAATTGTTAAGGTTAACTATAGAGTTGACTTGTGATAACATAGATCCCACATTGAACAAGTTGAATATGTTTAGTGTAATTGAAAATGGAGAATTTATAGTTGGTCCTATGTTTTGATAATGACATGTGTGTTGTTTGTCATGGCTTGAAAAATGGTTATTTGAGTTAATTGAGATTGTGTCAAATGGCCTATGAATTATGTTGAAATGACAAAAATTATTAGTATATATGAAATGATTAACATGTTAAATTGGTTATGGATTATGAATTGAAGAACATGTAAATGGTTTTTCATAAGGGAATTGAGGAATACGTTGAATGGGTTAATATATGAGAATTATGGGGTATACCTAATGGGTTGAATGTAATAAATTGGTTGTGTCATGTGATATAACAATTTTACTCAAAATGAATAAGTAGGAAAATAATTGTGAAATGATGAATGGTCTTAATGGGATAATGTATGGTAATGGATGAATATTTTCTAATATATTGAATATAATTATTGGGTTAAGGAATGAGAATAGAAATTGGGATAAATGATTATGTGATGTAAATAGAAAAAGTCTTAATGGATTATGTCATAGTATTAATTCCCATGTTGATGGTTATAGAATATGGTTTCTATTTACATTGGTTGTGATATGGTATTTGTTTGATAAATGGATAAACAAGCATGTGAAAATATATTTGTGGTTGGGTAAAGGACTGAGGCTCCCCCCACGGGTTGGGTGGTACTGATATTATAGCCCCACCAAGGAATGAAAGAGTTAGGGAGTCATACTAATCCTATATGCCCCTAACGGTTGAATTTTAAGAGATTATCTAGACAGAGGCTCCAAGATAAGTGTGATGTATTTTTAAGAAATTCTTACCCCTAGTGAGATAGGGACATAACTATTTCCCTTTTTCATAGTGATTCATTACCTTAGACCCAAGTGTATATGATTTATATTCTTAACCCATGGAACGCAAGATAAAAAGGGATTAAGTAATAAAGATGGTATAAGTGGTGAAAATGTTAATAAATATAGAAATGGTTTAAGTGTACTTGGTTATTTAATGGCTCCTGAGTTTTTCTATTTTCTATCTTACCATTTACTTCATACGTTCATGCACTATTTGTTTAGACTAGATATTTTTTAGACACTGTTGGTGGTGACCTACTGAGTTGTACTCACACCTTACTTAGGCCACCATTGGGAACTCGAGTAGACTTCATTATTAAAGCTTCGAATAAGGTCAATGGCCCAGTGCTAGGTAGTTGAGTCGATCATGGAATATGAATGGATGAGGTTCTGGACATGGAGTCAAGACTATTTTGGGGATTTAGCTTATTTTATTTAGTTTTTCCCTTTTTTTGGAACTATTAGCATGACATGACATGGTTAATATTGATTTGTGTTTTGTTCCCATTTTTGGGAAATGTTTGGCTATTCATGTTTATTTTTTATTACATAATGTATTTTCTATTTATGTTGTTAATTATTTTGGCCTACTTGGGGAACAAGGGTATATTATCCAAACATGTCTTATTAGACCCTCGAAACTAGTCGGAAGACACTAGCGTATGGGGATGTGCACTTGAGGTCATGTGACAACCCTTCTTTGGGAACCTGTTTAGTGGATCTCAGGTCAAGGACATTACAAAGTGGTATCATAGAAGTTCTTTTCTAGGGTCTTGTTATTTGGTATATTAGACAGAAGGTTAGGATGTGTTGGGCCTTGGTAATGAGATCATTCTTGGGACTAGCTAACCCTTGTATGAGGGAAAACCCATGTCACCCAGGGTGGGAATTCTTGTTCTTATTGTGTGTTGTTATATTTGAATAATATTTAACCATTGGGTGATGCACATGTTGTGTGATGTGATTGTTTTATGATATTTTACTCATGGCCATAATGGCATGAGGTTCTTCATTCATCCATTATTTTAGTCACCTAAGGATATAAGTGGAATGCATCATGCTAGGCACACACAGGATGGATGTGTGGGTAATACAGAGTGGAATGCATTTAATATGAAAAATTTGATGAAAATTGTGTCTAATAATGGTAATGCAAGTGGGTAAATGAAAATAATGTAAATGAATAGTTAAATAATATTGTGTATATTGAAATTTTATGACCGGGTTAAAGTTTTGGGTTGTAATAATTTGTAAAGTCTAAATGGTATCAAAAAGATAAAGATTTCATGGTGATGGTAAAATGGTAAATGATTTTTGCCTAATGAAATGTGTAAATGAGTTAAACTGAGTATTGTGGCAAGTTGTGAAATGGGGAATGTGTCTAAGATAAAATTTTTGTGTAGTGAAAGAGGAAATGGTTTAAAAGGGTGTTTGATGAAAGGCTTTTTATTAAGTAATTTGGTTTACCCCATATTGACCATGACCCATGGTAGGGATTGAAGAGGGTACTGTTCTAAGTGTGATGATGATAATAGGGATATTGTATGCAAATTTGGTTGTTTAAGGTTTATAGTATAAAATATTATCCATTTTTTGATTAATCCTTTTGATCTTTCTTTAATGTGTTTTTGAGGAAAATTTTTGGGATTATGGTCATGAATAAGGTATGGACTTTCGAATGTTGTGTGAACGTGGATTCTAAATGTGAATGGTTGATCTCAAAGAAAATTTCGAAGTTAATTTTAAAAGGACATATAATGATGGAACTTTTTTGAGAACTGGGTAGTAGGTATTCCTTATGTCGTCGACATGATGCATGTTGGGGTGGTTTTTGATAGTGAGAGTGACTTAGTTTGAGACCATTGATTTGGGCTGTAATACCTTGATGGTTATGATATAGCATAAGAGATGTGTTTATATCACCCTTGATAGGGATGTGGACTTTGGGTCACAATGCATTGTTTGGTAAAGTGATTATGGGAACTCTCATGGATCAGGATTGTACATAGTGTCGGCAGAACCTTATGGATGGTGCCTAGGTTTTGGTGACCTTGTGAGTAGGGACCTTGTAGAGTTGTGTTTTGGATACCATAGAGGGTGTTTGTCCTATAGTTATGATGTATGTTTATGGTTACCTTTGGTTTAGAACTTGGATTGAATGGTTACTAGGTTCGTTGGGCATAGTGTGTATCAAAATGGGGATGAGAGTGTCATTCATGAACGTTTATTTTCTCTTAACATAATGTGTGTGGTTTGGGAATAAGACTAATGTATTTTACTTTTTGTGAATCCAGTTTAGGTAGTTTTTATCATTCAACCTTCAAGGTGACCTATGATAGAGGTCATAGGGGGTTCCTAGTGATTTTGGCTGTGTGTCGCACAGAGGATGTATTGGACTTGTCAGTGGGGCACGAAGAGTGGTACCCAGTGTGGGTTTGGCCTAAAAAGCTAAGTGAAAGATTGAATTTTAGTGATGTGACTCAATTTATGGTTACACATTGAAAATTTTGGGAAAATAAAGGGTTCCCTCATAGGAGGATATCCTAGTGATGTGAGTTCCTTGTAATAGGAAACACAGAAGATTCTTCATGGGTGGAATAGATTTATAATGAGTACCATCATATTTATGTAAGTGTTATAGTTGTGTCCTGGATTTATTAGAAGGGAACCTGAGTGCTTGTCGTATTTTTTTAAGTTTCTTTTAAAAGGGTTTTATTATATGGATTCCCAACCCATCTGTTTGGTTGAAGATTAATAGAGGCCTCAATGTTGTTCTTAGAAGGAGAGACTAGAGTGACTGAAGCATGTTTAGATGTTTTTTGTTTGAAATTTACACCCTATGTGAGGATGGTCACGTGGTTAGGCTTGTTTGTATAAATGGTTTGGAAAGTAAGTGGGTATAGGGATACACACAGGTGATGGTTGGATTGTGGGAACTAAAGTTGGTTTTAGTATGGTCATAATAGAGTGCAAAACATGGGGGCTCAAATGAGGTCCAAATGTGGGAATGTTATGGTAACACATGATTTCGATCAGGATAAGCATCTTTTTTTCTATGAGAAACAAAAGTGGGGTGCATGGCTTCGTGAAATACCATTGGTTTTGATTAGTGTGATGGACCATTTTTTTTACACCCTTCAGGGTCATGTCATAAGATCAAGGGTGGTGTGGTAGAAGTAGTGCCATGAGAATCATTGGTTCATGGATTCTTGGAGGATGGTCATGGAGCAGTGGTTTTTCTTGGTTGGAAATCACTCTTGAGTGGTGGTGGTTAAGTTCTGATGAGATGTGTACATTATGAAAACCTGGGATCCTTGGAAGTTCATGGTGTTCCATAGTGAGGGGTTTCATCAGTAATGGATGAGTTGGTGGTGGTGTTCTTCAAAAACTTCTTAGCGCACCTCATCAATTATGATCATACCCAATATCTTGACATCATCCTAGGTACGTTGAGAAGATATATATTTATACCAATAAATCTGAAGGTGTTTTTATTGGATATGGTAAATCATGGATTTTATGATCTTGGGTTGGAATATGTGAATATGTACATTGGGATGTACACCATAAAAGATTTTAGGGTGAGGTCCTTGAGATGGACCAGGTGTCTATGAACATTATGGGTTCAGTTTATAGAAGATGGGAACATGCACTGGGTGATGTCCATTTTCTTCTTCTAGGGAGATCTGGACAGACATGTCTATGTTTTTTGGTTCAGTTTTTGGTTCAATATTATCTATGGTGGATGTAATTACTCATGGAAAGCGATGGTAATGACACTCTTAATGTGGGGAGTGATAAGTCAGTCCTAGATGTCAGGAGGTGAACATTGATTTTATGTAGTGGTAATGTGATTCAAATGATGAACCTATTAGGTGAACATTGGGCCTCTCAGAGAATCATGGTGGGCTTTGATTATGGTAGATAATTGAACCAAGTGGTTTCCTAGGGACTCAGGGTAGTTCCAAATGAAAAATTTTAGAAGCATAAATTAAAGATGTTGAAGGGGTGATAAGACATGAAAAAAGTTTGGGGAATGAGAGGTTGGGTTATATAACTCCAATAAAGATCATGAATAGACTCATGTAAGTGTATTTGGGTGTTTTGGGACAAGCTAATCAAGGGTGGTCTGACACAATATGATAAACGATAATGGGTCTAGTGAGAGTGACCCTCCTCAAGTTTGAGGTTTTACGGGATATTTCTATTAGGAAATAAAGTCAAACTTGAGTGAGGTTAGGTTTATCTTATTCATAGAATGTATATAGTAAGAATTTCAACCTGTATGGTTTCAATAGTAATGTTGGATGCCAATACATGGTGATGTCCATATGGATGTCTGGGCATGGTGAGTGGGGAAGTGTCAGGTTTGTTGTTAAAGTTGAATTGAAATACTGGTGGTCTTCCTTCGATAGTGGGGTTCCAAATAATGGAATATTGTGGAGAAAACCATAATGGTAGAGTGGTTAGTTGATGAAATTATAGGAGTTTTGGGTTGGTGGGACTTGAGTGATCACTATTCAGGTGAGTTAGCCATGATAGCAAGAGTTGTTGTGGGTTTAATAATTTGAGTGCCCTGAGAGTTTGGTTGTATCTTGGATGTGAGATTATGGATTGGGATCATCAGGACATGTGTAGTGGATCAACATAAGACGAGAATTTTTTTTGGAAAGACCGTGTGTTTTCTTTTGTTACATATCGGGTTTTGGTCACCACTAGAGTTTTGAAAATTGAGTAAGATAATGCCAAGTGATTCAGGTTGCGAGTTGCATAGAGGATCAGACTGATAGGGTGATGATTGGTTCATCCATAATGTTTGATGTTTTCTTCAATTTTTCTATGTTCTATGAATTAGGAATTTTTTCCTAAGTTTTCCCTATGAAGTTATAGTGGTTGAAGTTGATGTGTCCATTGAGGAGTAACCAATTTGTTTTTTGGGTTGTCTTGAGGAAGTATGGTGGGTTAAGATCATACCTTTGGTTTGAATTCTTTGGTATAATTGTAATTTTCAATAAGAAACTTGAAAAAAAATCAATGGATAATTGGTCCTATTGGCTTGAACTCTTTGTTAGGAAGACCAGTAATGCTTGGGAATGTGGTATGAGGATGGACCGTTATAAGGTGGGGAGGTTATAAGATCCCAGACTTCATGAAGGTGTGTCCTTGTATAAATTTTCATTTCAATCACTTTTTTTTGTTAATTAAATTATTCCATGGTGTATGTGTGGTCTCAGGGTTATTATGAGGGTTCTTACATGAAAGTAAGGAAAACCAATCCAAACAGTGAAAGGTGCGCAGTTTGGACAAGGTTATGTAAATTTTGTGCCCTACCCAGGAAAATATTGTAGCCTTAGAAGGTGGAATATCACACAGTTAAAGCATGGTTTTTAAATCATACAGAGCTTCCTAGGTAACCATGCAACCTCACAATACTTTGACAGTATCTTGAGCACAGTTTCCACATGGATTGGAAAACAATGTGGTTAAACCGTGTGGCCCATTAAGAGTGGGAAAAATTACAGTTTTTCCATTATAGTATTTACAGATCCCCATCTAATTTCTTCCCTATTTATTCCCCCTCCATCCCTAGAGACACCCCATTTAGACCCAATCTTTAAAGGGTTATATCTCCTTCAATTGTAACCCGTTTGGAGCGTCGTTGATTGCATATCGATGCTTTGGGTAATTCTATCGCATCCCTTGCTTCACTTTTCCATATTAGGGTTTGTAGTTTATCCCAGGTTATTTCAATGCTCAAAATCCCTAATTTTCTAGTGGAAAATAAGTTGGGGATTCAAATTCTGTTTTAATTTGGATATAAACTATGATCAAGAATACATTCATCTTCGGATTTGAGGTAGGGGGGTCTACAAGTTATATAACATAGTTCTGTTATAGACATGTGCATGTGTGTTGAGATATTTCTTCCCCCTTATTTTTTATTTCGTAATTTGATTATGATTCGGTAAAATGGTTTCATAAATAATGATTTATACCCCTCATGAACCCAATAAAATGCGTTGAGGATGATTAGAATAATTTATGGCCACCCATGGGGTGTGTAGGCATTCTTGAACCTAAAAATTTGAATTGTTAAATGTAGAGTTGAATTGAAATATTGTAGAGACCATACATAAGATGTTGAATATGTTTAGTGGAATGGAAAATGGAGTATTGATAGTTATTCTGAGATTTTGATAATGACATAATGGGTTGTTTGGCATGGCTTGAAAAAGAGTTAATTGAGATTGTGTCAAATGACTTATGAATTATATTGAAATGCCCAAAAGGGTTAGTATATATGAATTGATGAACAAGTTAAATTGGAGATGGATTATGAATTTCGGAATATGTATATAGTTTTTCATAAGGGAATTGATGAATATGTTGAATGAGTTAATACATGGGAATTATGGTGTATGCGTAATGGGTTGAATATAATAAAGTGGTTGTGTCGTGTGATATAAAGATTATACTCGAAATGAATAAGTGGGAAAATGATTATGAAATGATAAATGGGATAATTTATGGAAATGGATGAATATTTTCTAATGTATAAGAATTGTTGAATATACTTAATGGGTTATGGCATGAGAATAGGAATTGGGCTAAACAGCTATGTAATGTAAAATGGAAAATGTGTTAATGGGTAATGGCATAGTATTATTTTCCATGATGATGTTTATGGAATGTGGTTTCTATTTAAATTATTTTTGATATGGTATGTGTGCGATGAATGGATAAATAAGAATTATCACATGGCTTGGTGGTGGGATAAAGGACTGAGGCTCCTCCCATGGGTTTGGTTGGACTGATGATCTAACCCCACCTAGGAATGCAGGGGTTAGGGAGTCAGACTAATTATCAATGCCCATAATGGTTTCATTTGAAGAGATTAACTGGATTGAGGCTACAAGGTTAGTGTGATGTATTATTATTAAATGTTTATCCCTAGTGATACATGGACTTGACTCATTCCCTTATGAATAGTGATTAACTACCTTTCACCCAAGTGTAGATGATGTATATTCCTAAACAATGAAATACTTGCTAAAATAGGATTAAGTAAAAAAGATAGTATAAGTGATGAAAATGGTAATAAATATAGAAATGGTTTAAGTGTACTTGGTTATTTAATGGAACCTGGGTTTTCCCTTTTTTTATCTTACGATTTACTATATACTTTCATGCACTATCTATTTAGACTGGATATTTTGTAGAAATTGTTGGTGGTTGACTACTGAGTTGTACTCACACCCTACTCGGGAAACCATTGGGTACTCGAGCAGACTTCGTTGTTTCAGGTTCAGATAAGGACAAGGGATCAGTGTTGGGGAGTTGATTCGGGCTTGGAATATACATAGATGATGATCCATACATAGTGTGAGGTTCATTTTTTGTATTATTCTTGTGGTCTTTATTTTGGGTTTCCTTTATTTTGGGACTATTATCATGACATGACATGATTAATGTTTATTTGTGGTTTGTACTCAGTTTTGGGAGATGTGTTGATATGCATGTTTGTTGGTTATTATATATTGGTTCCACTATTTATAGTGTTACCTATTGTGGCCTACTCTGGTAAAGAGGGTATATTCTCCCAACATGTCTAATTGGACCCTGACTACTAGTTAGTAACCTCTAACATATGGGGAGACATGCTTGAGGTCAGGTGGTGACCCAGCTTGGGGAAACGGTTTAGTGTCTCTCATGTCAGGGATGTTACATTAAATTCAATTTTTTTCCTTGGATTATTAGAATATCTCTTTTTTCTTCTTTGAGATTCTTTTATATGATGGTATATAAGGACATAGACTTAAACATTATATATTCTAGTGAATTTAAACTAGAATTCATGTTTTTAAATTCCCAAAGATAAATTTGGTTTAGATTTTTAGAGAGTTAGTTCATAACTCTTAAATAAAAAAATTATACATTAAAAGTAGAAACATTTAATCAGTATCCATTTTCCCAGAGTATAAAACATTTAAAATGAAAAAAAGTTTTATTTTAATGAAAAATATTCATGATGTTAAAATTGAATTATTCTTTTCTCTTACCCATCTATAAAAAAATATGAAAAACATTTTAAAATGTGGTGTGAGAAAAAATATCTTATTAAGGGAAATAAAACAATGAAATAAACTATTATTCCATGTATACTTATAAAATAATATCATTTTGAAAAAAAAATTAAACTCAAAATAAAATTTTCATACCCAAGAAATCACTTTCTCGGCCAAAATATTTCCATAAATCATTTCATTCTAAATATTAAATTAAAAAAATAAAACTCATAAGGTTTCTGTAAATCGTGAAAAAAACATAATAACATTTTTCAAAACATTATTCTATTATCCCTTAAAAAGTAGCATATACATTATTTTAAACATAATATCGCTATCATACATTGATAAATCATATGATTCCCTTATAAATCCAATACTAGTATATATTAATCATATAGGTAACTTTGGGAATAATTTTAATATCACTCTTTCAAATGGTATAACATTCACAATTATACATATAATAATCATTAAAAATAAACATAAAACAAACATCATAATTACAATTAAAATAACCATACTAGTACATTCTCATAATATCTTAGGAGAAACCTAATCAGTTAACATCATACCTTTATATATTTAATTGGAGATATATAAGGGGCTCAGCCATTTTCAGTTGATAATGGAACCTCCCATCCTTATAAATAATTCCCAAAAACTATAATAGAATACATAAATTCTTTCATCATAAAAATGTTCTTTCACCCATAAGTAATTGTTTTCATATTTTGATAAATACCATCCCTTTAAACCTAATTTTTAAAAAATAAAATTTCTAGAAAAAAGGAAATAGGGTTTTTCTTCAAATAAAATTTTCAATCTAATAAAGGAAGATAAACATAAAATATCAGTTATGGTGGCAGGAAAAGTCATTGTCGTCGTAAATGTAAAAATAGAACATTCCTTTTTTATTTTCTAAAGAAAGACAAAACGTTATGTAAAAATATTAATTTTGAAAAAACCATTACAGAGACATAAAATTATAATTATAATTCATTTATATTCATATAAATACATCTATAAAATAATTTTAATTTTTTTTACATGGAACAAATATAGTTTTAGGGGAAACTTTAAGGAATATATTTTTAAAAGAAAGTCCCTTACGTTGAGTCTAACTCATAATGTTAATTTTTAATCATACCAAATAATAAAATTAGTTTAATTATTTAATTTCATAAAATCATTTTTCATGTTTATTATTCCTTTTATTTTATCTCTTACCATGATATATTTAATTATTTAATCAATTAAATTCACACCGAATGTTTTTATGAAATTCGTTTTATAAGTACAAAATGGATTAGAAAGGTTGAATATGGTCAAACTGTTTATTATTCCATCATCTAAAGGAAAATAATCATGACATAATTATAATTTTTATACATATTTTATAATTTTTAAAATAACATGAAATATGGTTATGAAAAATGAACTATGTTAAAATCATAGAGACGGTAGGTCGTACGTATGCATGAGTATCATTTCAAATTTTCAATGATCTTTATATAAAGAAGTTTAGTATCATTTTATCTTTAGATAATTATGATAATATCATAAATATAATATTAATTATATCAATATAATTATATATATCATCCTTGGGATGTGGTGATTAAAATATAATCACATCATTTCATGGTAGTAGTAGTCCACACGTATGCACGAACGATATTGTCATTTTTAATTGAATGGAAAGTTAAGTAAATGATATATTATATTTTAATAATGATAAATTTTTCATTAATATAATATATAAATATTAATTCCATAATTATAATCTTTTTGTGAGATATGGTGATGAAAAATGAATTATATTGGTTCGTGAGACGACAGTCCTCCGTACACACGAACTATGGTTTCATTTCACATTTGATGGAAGTTAAGGATGGATATAGTTTATGAAAATAAAATAATAAAATATCATTATATGCAATATACTGATGTTATTAAATCATCAAGTTTAATAAATTTTCAAGGATGTGGAATAATAAATAAAACTAAAAACAAGTGGTTAAAAACTATACCTATTCTTTCGAAAATCTTCAGTGCTTAACAAATTAAGACTTATAAGATTTGTATTATAAAATAAATAAGGCATTAGGAACATAGTTATGGATGTAATGAAGTGATTTTTATTGGTATTGGATGAACTGAAAGGTTTTTTATGTGTGAATAAATGATATTAATATGTTTCTTTTTATAAGAGAGGGGAGGGGGCCTTTTGGAATTTCCTAAGATATTAAATTAATATAAATTAATGTTTATGAAAAAATGGATAATAAATGATAAATTTTAAAGATAATTATATTATTATCCTAAATAATCTAATAAAATAAAATTTGAGAAACTTTGGATACAATTTTAACCCTAATCTTTTTGTTTTAACCCTTCGTTAATGCTTTTGAAAATTAATATAATATTATAGTTTTCTACCTTTTCAGGGTTAATAATGTTACCATAAAATGAAAAAAAGAACATAAATTGACTATAGTAGACTTAATTAACTTTATATCATTAATTTGGATAAATATGAGATTATTATTAAATAGAAATTATTTAATAAAATATTATTTATTACAAAATATCAATAATGTGAATTTTAGAACTATTCATTTACTTTGAATTTAATAACATCAAGAAAACAAATGAATTAAATTATAATAAATTACTATAACCCTAACATATTAAAATTATCAAAAAAATCATGTATCACATTTTTTATTCAAATTATACTCATTTTAATATTTTTAGTATCATTAATTTTATTTTTTCATTAATTGAATAATTATTGTGTTAGTGTTGTGTAAGAATTTTAAGTAAATATTTCTTCACTAAAAATTTAAAATAGAGTACCATGATGAAGATAAGTCATTTAGATTTTAAATTTTTATGTATAAATGAACATATACTCTATTCATTCCCATTTTGAAAATATTATAATTATTAAAATCAAGAGCATTAAATTTTTGAGTTTTCTTTACATAAAATATTATAAGTGAAATAATAACATCCAAATGGAAAAAAATATAGTAGAAACTTGGATGAGTATGAAATAAATGGAATCATAAAATAAAATTAATTAAAGTGTTCGAGTCATTTTATAGTACATATTATTTTTTTTAACTTTAATTACCAAATTTACCCTTAACTATGGTAAAAAAAATAATAAGGTTACTATTTATATTTCCCAAAAATAAAATTTTCCATTTAAAAAAAATTGGACCCATTGATTCGAAATACGGATGTTGTTTTTTTTGAAAATAAAAACACAAAAGTAATATAATTAAATTTAAAATCAAATTAAAAAAAATAATGAAACACTATTTAAAAAAACATATTTTAAGTATAAAATGTTTTCATTCTAAATTCAAGTATGTAATGAACCAGATTTTATTGAAGGTATAAATTGTTTTTTTCAAGTTTAAATTATTATTTTTATTCTACTGAGGGTTCCCTACAGCCCTAGAAAGGTCTCGGTAGCGCCAAGGTCTTGTTCAGATCCTGGATCTCTAAAATTTAGAGAGACAAAATGAGCTACATTATTAGCACATGTTTAGTGCTAATAATGCGAATCAACCATGTGGGGGAATTATTACACATTAGGAGGCTACATGGTTTTTACTAACCTTGTGATCCAGTCTACACTCCATTTCCGGTCCAGCAGACTTTTTGAGAGTGGATTTTTGCACGAGTTGCACATGGTTTGGAAAACTGTGAACCTAGCCCATGCGGGGGGGGGGGGGGGGGGTTATTGGACATTTATTGGTGCATGGTTGGTGCATAGTTTGGTCAACTGTTTAGAAAAATTGTGAAAACCCTTAAATTATAGAGAATTTACCATTTCCCAGGAAATGTTTTTAGTCCTACATCATGCTCTTTATTTCTTATCTAGTGGGAATTCACATATTCTCCTAGATCATGGAGTTCTACCAAGCCTAATCTAGGTGAATTGATAACTCCATCCTACAATCTCTATTTTTATCACCTTTAGGTTTTTTTGATCGGAAATAGTAATCTCCCTAATCCTCTCTCTTAAATTCTTTATTTATCTTCCAATCTCTTTCACTATTTTGGTGTGAGCTCATATGGCCTATTTTCATGTCATTGGTCCATTTTTTGGATTTCTAATATTCTATCTCAATTCATAGATCAGAACTTGTCGAGGATAGTGCTACGAGCCTATGGTAGGTGGTATAGCAATTTTCCCTAAAATTTTAGGTATTTTCAATGTATTTTCTGATGTACTGCATGATATAATTTTCCACATGTTTCCTTAATATGTGTTTTACCTTCTAATTAATTGCACATTAATATAATAATCCCTTAGATCCTTTTAGAATTATTAGATGATTCCTACCTCATTGATTTCCACCCTTTTGGGTGTTCTAAATTAAATTAACCCTTTTATGTAAATGTTCAAATAGAAAAAATACCATCTATGTGTTTATATTAACTCTAAAATGGATTTGACTATAATTATAAATTAAATGAATTATTTTACATGAATATAAGTGGGTGGAAAGGTCATTCTACATGTTGAATATTTATAAATCTAGATTTTATGAATTGTGAAACCCATGGGTAGGTGTGATAAAATTCTTATAAATACTTTATAGGTAATACCTCATGATTATTGTGATTATACCATGTATTGTGGTCGATGAACAATGGTTAAAGATTTTTTTTGATAATGATGTTTCATGCTCCAATATGTTGGGTGATGGACATGATGTCTCACACTATTTACCTTTACTTGGATGATGGGAATGACGTTCCATGTTCCATTTCATTAGGTGTTGGGTATGTTAACTCACACCACTATCTTGAGTGATGAGAATGCCAACTTTTATTCCCATGAGATTTAGGTCTAGTACACTTGTTGGAGCCCATAGCTCATTAGACTAGTCATGGGTGCCTAAGTTACATCCTGGGTCTAGCTATCACCTGGTATCCATGTATATGCCTCTAAATTCTCTTACATATATAATTTTCATACATGTATACATATATATATATATGATTACTTATATAGGGTAAATTGATCAGACTCATTATAGACTATGACAAAGTAGCTTGAGTCTGCCGAGTTTTCTACCAGATCCTGAGCCGACTTGTATTTATTTTACATCGTTTTTTATTATTCATTATACTTTCTCAATGCTATGTTATACACATTGACTGGATTATTCAATACACCATTGGTGGTTTCCTACTGATTTTATCTCACACTCCACTCGGGCCACCCTTGGTACCCAAGCACACTTCATGACTGAAGGTGTGGATAAGGTAAAATGCACTATCATGGATACTAGATCTATTTTTCTTATATCATAATACATGGGAGTAGAGTAATGAGTGTATTCCCATGATTCTAGTTGAAATTTCTTTTGTTATTTTGTACTTTTGTATATCATGATGTATATGCATATACTTCGTATCACCTATATCCCCTTTTTCTACATTAACATGCCATTACATCATTTTTTATATGACATAGATTATGAATATTCATTATTTTTAGGGCTTGGATGTTTCTTATTTCAATTGCAATTATATATGGTATCTATTTCCTTTGTGTGGTTGGCTGTATTATACGTCCACTATTACTTTATATTTTTTATAACTGATTATATATGTTGTTCCAATCTAATATGATCGTATAATATCCCCACCACACCACCCAAGACCATCATTATTGGTCAGCAGCCTCTAGTACATAGGGAGTTACGCTTGAGGTCATGTGACCCACCAGCTCGCGGTGCTGTTTTAGTGGATCCTAGGTTGAGACATTACATAGTGGTGTTAAATCATGTTTTATTTTCATTTGTCTTACCATTTAGTTATTAGTAAAGAGACTAGGATGTTACCAAATTTTATAATTTTCCTTTTCTTGTGAGTAGCTAACCCTCATAAAGGGAAACCATGAATTACCTTGGATGATTTATTGTAGTTCTGGTGTTTTCTTGTTAAAGTTGTATTGATTTAACTATTAGGTGACACACATGTTTTATAACATTAGTATTATTGAAATTATTTTTATTTAATTTGTTTTCCTTATCTCGGAATGGAAAGGAGTTATCATCTCATGCATCATCATAGGCATTATAGTACTTATATTCCATGCATCTTTCTATGTTTTGTTTAATCACAACATGATTTTTCCTACTGAATATAGCTAGTTGCCTTGTTATCTATTGAAATGTGCTATTGATTCTTGTAGGGATAACATAATTAGATTAACTAAAGTATCTTATTAAATATAAATGATTTTTCCCATATAAACTAATGATGACACCTTAATTGGAAAATTATACATTGTTATGGGTTCTAGACCTACTGGTTCCATTAAAAAAAATAACATTAGTTGATTGGATTACTTGAATGCCAATGGTAATTTATATATAAATTACTTTTATAAATCCTAATTGGTGATTCATGTAATAAAATAATTACATATGACTTGTTACATCCTAATACCGGATTTGAAGGTTATGTTGTAGTTAAATGACCCACCAATTGTAATTTATTAGAGGTATGACCTTTATAAATTGGGAATAGTGACACATCTAAATCAAAAATTTTATATCTATATATAAAAAGAGTAATAACTTAAATGAAATTAATATTTTAAATGAAATAGTTGGGGATAAATTAGATTAAAATTTCAAATTAAATAGTGTTTTCCTCTATATATTCTGATTGACACTCTATATATCGAAACCTCTATTGTGTGATATGAGACCTAGGCCCAAACCCAACCTTAGTAGTGGGTATTTGGGGGTGTCTCTTATTGTTTTTATGTCCTGTTATGGTCTTCCTTTATCACATAGACATAGATTTTGGAGAAGGCAGAGAGGTGTGATTTTTTATAGGAAGGCTATGTACTTATCCTAATTGTTTATCTACAATCCTTTAAACTATTTTTTTCTCTTATGTGTCATGAATTTTGTATTGTTGAATCATGCCACCATGACGGCCTCAAGTGGTATTCTTGGAAGGTTGTGACAACCATACACCATTCGAGGTGGTCCCCGAGCCATTGGTATTACCTATAATAGTTCCACTAGAGGCACTAACTTCTATTCCATACATGGAAACTGATTCCCATTTTTGAGAAGGTTTACTTTGTATGATGTATTCCATGAAAGGATTTGTTTGACCTACCCCAACTATGGAAGATTTGACCCAGGAGTTCCAGCAGAAACATCTTATCACATTTTTGGGGGGATGGAAGACCTCATTCTCTAGAATCATAGAAAGAGGTCATGATTTCTACATTCAAGAATCTAAAGATGACTCCAAGGAGGAGGGTCAAGCTCACTGCATATTTGTTACAAAGTTCTTCCAAGAGGTTGTGGGAATTCATTAACTAGGTATACTGACATCGAGATATGATCTCGTAGGATTTCTAGATGGTCTTCTATGATTACTTCTTTCTATAGAACTTAAGATCTAACCAAGATAGAGAATCATGAACATGGAATAAGGATATATATATATATATATATATATCTTTGATGGAATATTCTTCCCATTTTACAAAGCTATAGAAATTTGCATCAACTCCAACAGGTGACAAGATAATGACTATCATGCAATTTCTGGATGGGATAGAATATGCCAACTGATTGATGGTTAATGTTTTCTAGTTGACCACTATTTCTAAGATAGTCATCTAGGACCTCACTACTGAGCATAATTTTAGGTAATTCAAAAATATGATCTAGGGTAGTTCAGTACCAAATCCTAGTATTGGTTCTTCTAGCATAAGGAAGCGTTGATTTAATACTCATCGTGGGAGTAGTAGCAGTTAGATTACTCATACTTACAGCTTCATTATTCTTCACCGGTGTGGGAGTCTGAGACACATGAAAAACTAGTGTATACATGGTCTAGTTGAGTAGAGATGTTTTGGTAGGATGGGGAATATTCAACAATTTTAAATTAATTTTACACTAGTACATATCAAGAGAGGTTCTATACTGACTCAATGCTATGGGGAGGGACCAATAGTATCTCACTAGGTAGACACCTAGAATACCATCGTCCACTCAGTATGAGGTGGTGGTCATGGTAGAGGAAATCGAACTCGGGATTCATATCGCCAGTAGGGCAGGCCTGCTCAGGGAAGTCACTTCTTGAATATGGGTTGTGTTATAAAACATTTCCATTAAGTTCAGCCTATTTCATATGAGCAGAGCGTCAGACCGTATATCAGACCTTATACTATTAGAAGTACAAATCAAGTAGCCTATGATTTAGTGTCTGCTTTATGTGACACAAGAGAATCACACTATTTTATATCTGCAACAATTCTGGAGATTCTGGTCCTCAAGATAGAGTAATTTTGTTTCGTCGTGAAACTCGATAACCTATTGGGTATCTGATTATAGAGTGTTCACTGATGTAAGGAATTCTCTTTAGAGAAAGGTTTTTATTTATTTATGTGGAACATTTTCTTCCTCAACGTTGTATGGTTTGATGTAATTCTTGGGATGGAATGGTTTGTTATCTATTGATATTAAATTGATTTTTATCATCAAAGGGTGATGTTTACATCATGAGAGGATGGTATACATATTCACAAGGGAGAATCAAATGTTCATGCATGTCGAGATGGACCTGAGGTTAAGGGGTTGGGCAGAGTGAAGAAATATATTTCTAGTATTTTCATAGATGATCAAGGGTTACAACCTTTTTTTTTCTCATGTGGTATATTATTTTTGTTATATCTTCCCTGAAAAGTTTTTCGGTCTACCTCTAGTGATATATATATAATTAACCATTGATATAGTTCCAGGACTAGAACCAGTGTCTATTCCTCCTTATTAGATGGAACCTTCCGAGCTTCTGAAAATCAAGAAGTTGTTGGAGGTCCTAGAAGGTGAAGGTTTTTTCTATATCATCATGGGGATCACCGGTCCTTTTTCCATGAAATTGGAGGGTACCCTTAGGCTTTTCATGGATTATAAATAGTTAAAAAACTCCCCATAAAAAACCGGTATCCAATTCCACAAATAAATGACCTATTTGATCAACTCCAAGGAGCGAGGGTTTTCTCAAAGATTGATTTTTGGTTGGGCTAAGATCAGGTGTGCATAGAGACTTCATACATACCTCATATAGATTTCCAGAGAAGGTATGGTCTTTATAAGTACTTGGAAATGTTTTTAAGCAACACAAATATTCTAGTTGTTCTCATGGATATGATGAATTAGTTTTTTCAACCATATCTAGATTCATTCGAGGTAGTTTTTATTTATAAAATCTTAGTGTATTCTCTCTCTCAACACTACCATGCACAATATTTTGATATTGTACTAAATACACTAAGATACCACCATATTTAAACAAATATCACCAAATGCCACTTTTGGATAAATAAAGTCCACTTCCTAGGTTATATAATCTCATAGATAGGAGTATTAATAGACCCATGGAATGTGATAGTTTTAGTTTCTAAGGGAAATAACAATAAAATCTTTTATATACTTGTTAATTGGGTATATATGGGTATAATAGACTCTTAATATTGGACTTCTCACTCCTAGAAGCATCTCTTATGGGTTTGACTAAGAAGGGTGGGAAATTAATATGGTCAGAATCTTGTGAGACAGCCTTTAGAAATTGAAGGGATTTTTGACTTCGGCACCAATCCTGATTCTTTCAGAGCATGGAGGGAGCTATAAAGTTTATTGTGATGCATCATGTATTAATCTAGAAGTTGTTTTAAGGAAATGTGAGCGATTCATAGCATACAGGTCTTGTTAGTAGAGGCCATGTGAGTGGAATTACCCAACACATGACCTTGATCTAGTTGTGGTTATTCATGCTTTTTGTTTTTGGACGAATTATTTACTTGGCTATAATTTTGTGGTATTTACTAATCATAAAATCTATAAGTACATATTTATAAAATGTGATATGAATCTAGGGAAATAGAGAATGGTTGAATACATTAAGTAATTTGATTTCAAACATTCCTTTACAAATGGAAAAGGCAGCGCAGTAGTCGATGCTCTTTCCCTATAGCCTCAAACATGGGTTGTTTAGGTGGATACTGGTGATTTGAAACTTATGGACTTGTTTTCAGAGATTCATAATGATGTTATGAAGGGTCACAATCATACATTCCTCTCAGCTTTGGAAATGGAATCTACCATTCTATACCTGGTAAAGATGAGGCAACATTAAGATCCCTATGGCCTAGTCTAGAAAGAAATAATCTCAGATGATTATTTATCTTATGGTTAGACCATGGATGGGGATGAGATCATATGAATACATGGTAATTTTTGGGTTCTATTAGACATTAGATAGGAGTTGATGCTGGAATATCCTGCCTCGTGTTGGGAAGTGCATCCCAATGTCACCAAGATGTATCCGCACTTTCGTCGCAAGTATTTTTGGACTGGTTTAAAATAGGACTTAGCAAGAATTATTACATGATATTCCACCTGTGAGTAAGTGAAGTAAGAACATCAGTGACCAAAGGTACTTTTATAGTCATTTTCAATTACCAAGTTGAAATGGGATGATGTCTCCAAGGACTTCATGATAGGTTTTCCTCGATCACCCTGAGTAAAAGATATAGTTTGGGTCACCATTGACTATCTGATGAGGGTCACCCACTTCTTACATATTCAATAGACATTCTCAGTAGATGATCTAGGGAGGATATACATCATGGAGGCAATAAACCTTCATGAAGATCCACATTATAGCATATCTGACATGGATTCTTGCTTCACATCATGGTTATGGAAAGGGTTGGAGAAGGCCTTGGGTGCACGAGTGCTTATGTGAATGGAAAATCAACCCCAGACTAATGGAAATACATAAAAATGGTTGAGGTGTTAGAGGACATCCTTTGTGCATGTGGACATGAATTTGGGGGTTATTGGTGGAAACATATACCCCTACATTATTTCAATTACAATAATAGCTTTATTCCTGGAATCCAGATGGATCATTACGAGGTCTTATATGGTATGCAATTTTTTCACCTATGTGTTGGTTAGAGATAGGGGATACTATTTTTCTTGGACCAAATCTTATTCTGGAGACTTTAGATAATGTCTGGTTGATCAAGAAATGACTGTTGACAGCTTAGTATAGGTAGAATTCATATTCCAAATGCTACCAACGACCTATGTAGTTTGAATAAGGGTATTAGTTTTCTTTATTCTTTCACCTAGGATAGTCCATAAAAATATTTGGAGGTAGGTTAAGCTTTCTCCTTGATTCATTATACCCTTTTAGGTTTTGGAGAGAAAAAAATAGTGTCTTATGGGATAGTAATACCATAGAGACACTGATCTATGAATGATGTTTTTCATGTGTCTTAGATCTTCTAGTATTATGCATACCCATTGTGTTTTCTATATCCTGATGTGGATGAGTTATATGTGGATTCTTCCATTGAGGAGTACCAGTGCATATCATGGATCAGATCATGAAGACACTCTAAGGAAAGTCTATTACTTTAGTATGAGTACTATGGTAGCATGGTCGAGTACATAATGAGACCTAAGATTACAAGGTTAATATACATTCTCAGTGGCCGAATATTTTCTCAGAAGATCCCTTACTATACTTAGAATTCCAACTCATGAAAGAGTTTCTTTAAGGATGGGAGGTTATAATGACTTGACTTTTCTCAAAGGTATAAACCATTGTTTCTCCAGTATAAATTACTTGTTTCATCCTAGTGAGGGTTACCTATAGCTTTAGGAATGTCTCATAAGATTTTGAGCCTTTTTCAGATATTGGAGCTTTGAAAATTGGATAGACAGACTAGGCCTCATAGTTAGTGTACGGTTAGTTCTCACCATTCAACTCAACTGTGTGGGGGCACTTAGTGAATAGTAGAAGGCCACATGGTTTTCCCTAACCTTGAGAGCTAGACCACACACATATTCGGGTGATGTAGACTAATATTGGATATTTTCATGGGATACACATGGTAAGGAAAACTGTTTTTAGCCCATGTGAGGGTGGCTCTTGGATAGCGATTGGTGCATGGTTGGTGGAAATTTTGGCCAACCGTGTATCCAAATTGTGTGACCCCTTAAATTAATGGGAATTTAACATTTTCCCTTGAAATTTTTTAACCCTACGTCCCCATATTCATTTCCTCTCTAATGGGTATGCACATTTTTTCTTCTATCATGGAGTTACCATGGGCCTATTCTAGGTTCATTGATAACTCCCTTATATGATCTCCATTTTCATCAATGTCGGGTGCGTTTGATCTGCAATGGTAACCTGTCTAATCCTCATGATTCTATTATTAATTTATATTCTCATATCTTGTGATATTTTATTAGGATCTTATATGCTATATTTTCATGTCATTGGTTTGGTCATCTGATTTCTCCCATTCTAGACCGATTCAAAGGCCAACAGTAGACGAGGAGAGTGATACATGCCTAAGGTAGGTGGTCTACCAATTTTCCCAAAAATTTAAGCTATTTTCATAGTATTTTTAGATGTTACACACATAGAATTTTTCCATGAATTAACTTAATATGTGTTTTAACTTCTAATAAATTGCACCATGTTATAATATTCCCTTATAGACTTGTCAAATTATTAAAGGATACATACCTTGTTTATTACCACCCCTTTGGGTGTACTAAACTAAATACCCTATTTAATGTAAATGAAAAAAGGCCAAAACACCTTCTAAGTGTTTATCTTAACTCTAAAATGGATTTTTCTTTCTTTATAAATTAAATGGATTAATTTAAACCATGGAAGTGGGTGGAAAGGGCACTCCACATGTTACATATTTGTAAAATTGAATTGTATGAATTATGAAACCCATGATTAGGTGGTGCATAATAGTTATAAATAATTTATATGTAATACCTCAATATTATTATTATTAGGACATGGATATTGGCTAGGGAACAATGTTTAAGGGTTTTATTGAGTGTGGCATTTCACACTCCCTTATGTTGGGTGATGGAAATGATGTCTCAACCCATTCACCTTGACTAGGATAATGGGAATGACATTCCATGTTCCTTTTATTGAGCATTGGGAATGATGAATCACCCCACTGTCTTGAGTTATGATCATGACATCTCACATTCCCATGATATTTAGGTCTAGTACCCGTCATGGAGATTATAACTCTTTATACTGGTAATGGACACCTGAGTTGTGCCCTGAGTAAAGATAGAACATAGTATCCATGTATATACCTTTAAATTTCCTTAAATATAGACTGTATATACATTTATAAATATTACATATATATATGATTACTTATATAGGGTAAACTGACCAGACTCATTCTGGACTATGTTGAAGAATGTATAATCTGCTAGGTGTCCTACCAAAACATGAGTCGACTTGTATTAACATTCTATCATTTTTTATTTTTCATTATACTTGCACACCACTATGCTATATACACTAACTATATTATTGGAGACACCATTGGTGGTGTCCTGTAGATTTTATCTCACACCCTACTCAAGCCACCCTTTGTACCCAAGTAGACTTCATGACTACATGCGTGGATAAGGAAAAACACCCAATCATGGATACTTGATCTATTTTTCATAGCATGGAGAATGAGAGTCGAGGACTGAGCGTATCTTCATGATTCTAGTGGAGACATCTTTTTAATTTATTTTTTAAATTTTATAGAATGTTGTATATGTATGTACTCTATATCCCATATATCCCCCTTTTGTACATCATCATGCCCTGACATCATTTTGTATATGACTTAGCCTATGGATTTTGGTTATTATTACTACTTGAATGTTTCCTATTTCCATTGTGCTTATATATGGTATCTGTTTTTGTTGTATTGTCAATTATATTATTCTTCCACTATTGTTGTCTATTTATTATATTTATTTATATCCATTATTACACTATAATATGATGGTATTTTCTCTCCACCATACAACCTTATAACCTTGAAACTATTCAGTATACTCTGGTATATGAGGAGGTGTGCTTCTGGCTATGTGACCCACTGACTAGGGGCACTGTTTTAGTGGCTCCTAGGTTGAGATGTTTTAAAGTATAAAATTCATTTAGAAAACCTTAGTTGGATTATTTTAAATCAAAATAAACTAATAAAATTTTAAAAATAATCAAAAATACAATTTGACTTAAAAATAATTTTAAAAAATAAAATTTTCAACAAAATCAATAATTTTCCCTTTTCATTAAAAAATCAAACTTTTCAGAAAATTCTGGAAAAATTTCCTTTAGATAATTATGAACTGATGAATTCAAAAATTAAGTTGATTTTTTCAAATTAAAAATCTATAATTTTTAAATCATAGTTTTAAATGAAACCATATAATACATAAAATCTAATTTGGTTAGAAATAAATCTTTTTTCCTTTGAAAAAAAATTTATACTATTTTTATTGTTATTATAACTCCATAAAATACAAGTAATGAATGTATAAAAATGTTTATATAAATATTAACTTTACTATTAAATTCTTAAAAACTTTTAAAATAGTTCCCTCATTATTTTATTCACTTATTAAAAAAGTGTGGATACCTTTCAATCATAGCATTTTCAGACTCCCATGTTGCCTCTTCAACCATTTGATTTTCCTAAAAAAACTTAACCTGATGAATTATATTATTCTAAAATAATTTCTCTCTATACTTAATAATATAAATGGTATTTTCATCATAATAAAATTTATCATCCAACTGAACTAATTCCGATCTCAAAACATGAGATGAATTTGGAACATAATTTCTTAACATTAAAACAAGAAAATCATTTTATACCTTTGATAAGTTCAGAGGAAAGGATACTGATGAAGAAACTTATCTAACATTATCCAGGATTTCATATCATCCAATGAAATGTGGATGCAGATTCCCATTTTTACAAAAATTAATAACACTTTTCCATATAGATAATTTAATAAAAACATGATCACCTACCTCCAAAGAAAGATAATTACTCCAGTTATCCAAATAAATTTTCTACCTACTCATATCTATTCTCATATGTGGCTGAATTACCTCCACCATCTCACCCATTTCATCTACCAATTTTTGTCTCATCAAAATCATTTCACCTACTCAATACCAAAAGACTATATTTTAAAATCACTTTTCATATAATACCTCAAAAGGTGTCATCTATATACTGGAATAAAAAATGTTTTTATAAGAAAACTAAACTAAAGAAATATGATGATTCTAACTTCACTAGTAATATATTGAACAAAAAAATAATGTATTCTAAGGTTTTATTTATTTATTTGGACTATCCATCAGACTAAGGATGAAAGGTTGTACTGAAATTTAACTCAGTTCCCAATGAATTCTTATGACCTTTATAAAACATTTGAAGTGAACCTAGGATTATAGCCAGATACAATGGAGAGAGGAACTACATATAACTTGACTACCTCTTTAAGAAATAGTCAAGAAAGTTGATCTAAATAATGATTATCTAGAATGGGAACAAAATGTGTATATTTAATTAATAGATCAATAATAACTTAAATCAAATTATTACCTTGAGATAAATTTAGTAATTAAAATATGAAGACCATGGATATATTTTATCATTTTTACTCTAGAACTCAAAAAGGATGAAGTTTCCCCTTCAATAATTATCATTCTTCCTTAACCTATTGACAAGTCAAACATTTCATAGTAAAATTAGCAATATCTCTTTTCATTCCTTCCCACCAGTAATACTCTATAAGTTCTCTATACATATTATTACTTCAAGGATGAATAATAAATGGGGAACTATGAGATTCACTAAAAAATTGTCTCCTCAACTAGGAATTTCAAGGCACACATAATCTCTTTCTAAATCTCAAAACACAATACTTATCAATATTAAAAATTTCAAACATTCCCTTTATAACTAATTATACCTTTTCCTGTAACTCATGATGTTCTTTCTAATCTTTATTTATTCTATAAAATATAATTGACTGCACTAAAACGAGAAACGAAATAGAGTATGTTCCTATATCCATAACATCATGGCCAAAATTAATCAAATAATTAACTAAATGGTTATGTTCTAAACACAACAAAGTTATTGCGACCTTAATTTTCTAAATCAAATCATCAGAAACTTTTTTATTTTTCAGGATGATAATGAATTGTTTAGTAATAATCCTTTATCAATTCTAGTCATCTCCTCTATCTAATGTTCAGCTATTTTCGAGTGAATACATAATTCAATATTTTTTGGTTAGTATATATTTCATAGATGGATCTATATAAATGATGTATTGACATTATTAAAGAAGAAACCAATACTTCTAATTATAAATCACATGTAGCATAATTTAAGTCATGAGGATTTAGTTTTCAGGAAGAAAAAGAAATTACTTGATCATTCTACATCTGGAAAAAAAATAATTCATTTTATTGAAGCATTACTATATATAAAAAGTCCCAATTTTTGGAGTGTAGAGTCAAAATTGGAGCATTCAAAAAACTTATTTTTAGTTACTTGAAACACTTATCACATTATTTTGTCTAGATGAACCTATTGCCTTTTCATGTTAACTTGGTTAGTGAGAAAGAAAACTGTGAAAATATTTCAACAACCCACTAATAATAGCCTGATAATCCAAGAAAACTAAAAATCATAGTGAGATTTGTAGGTCTTGATCATTTATCAATAACTTTAGTTGTAATGGGTTCAACCGTTATTCGGTATTTATGTACAATGTCTCCAATTAATGAAATTTGTTGTAACGAAAAATAACATTTTCTAAATTTTCATATAACTACATTTAATTCAGTGTTTGAAGAAAAATACATATATAATTTTAATGATTCTCAAAACATTTTGAACAAATCAATATATAATTTATAAAAACAACCAAAAACTTATTGATGTATTCATAGAACACACTTTTTATAATATCAATAAATATAGTTAGGGAATTTTTCAACCTGAACGGAATAAACACAAACTCATAATTGTTGCATCTAGACTAAAATGGTATTTTGAAAATTTCATCTTACTTTACCTTTAGCTGATTATACATAGACCATAGGTAAACCTTTCAAAAAAACTATGCTTCCTAGATTGGATCAAACTGGTTATCAATATAAATAAATGGATACTTATTCTAAATTATAATGTCATTAAAAACTCTATAATCAATGAAAAGCCTCATTTATCTTTATTTTTTTAATAAATAAGAAAATATCACCCCATGGTGAAGTGCTATAATGAATGAAACCTTTATCAAGAAACTATTTCAACTGATTTACCAATTTGATATGCTCTACTTGATCTATTTGATAAGGGGCTTTGAAATTAGCTTAGCATAAGAAACTAACTAAAAAGTAAATTTGACTTCCCTATCATGTTTAACATTGGGAAACTCATTAAGAAAAACATATAGGTATTATTTTACTATCGACACTTCATTAATCTAAATAGTTCTTTTATTTTAAAAAATATGTAAAAAATAACATTCATTTACATATTTTAATATTTTCTTAGATTTTTGATATGTAATCAAAGGTATGGGTTCATTCTTGTATAAAAAATGAAACTCTTTCTACAAAAAATCTTTAGCTCTACAATATATCTTATCATGGAGATCTAATTCATACCCAGAATAATATCAAACTATACTACTGAAAAAACAATAAGATTTTTAGATAAATTCTTCCACAAAAAATGATAGGAAGATTATTATAATTTCTTTTTTCCTTGATACTTCTCTCAAGAGTTTTTATCCAAAGTAATGGATTAATTTCTTAACGCAGAATTTCCAATTTAACTTAAAATTTCTCATAAACGTAAGATTTTGTAGACCTTGAATTACTAAATTTATTATCATAACCTGAATAAACAAGAAGTTTACCTGATACCAGTTCGTTTGATGGACTAACATATATTGAAGTTGTTGAAAAGGAATTTACCACACCTTTATCCTTATAGTTTGGATGCTTCACCTTATTCTGGTTCTTTATAACAACATGAGATTTTAGAAAATATTTCTCTTTAAATAATTATATTTCTTCATTGTCTTGTGTTAAATGAAACACAGAGTTTATATGAAACATGACACACTATTAAAATATTATTATTTAATGTGACAGTTATACCCTAGTCGTTAATTTTACAAGTATTAATTGGATTAACTAATTTATTATATATATATATATATATCCTACTCAATATAAATTTATTGATAAAATCTTAGTATAAAATCAATAAATTTTTAGTAAATTCATTTTACTCTTCAAAAATAAGTTTTCTCTAAAAATGATTTTTCTTCTGAATGAATATTATAATTAAATTCTGAAGTTTTAGAAAATTTATTTGAAAAAATTAAATTAACTTTAAAATTCATCATATCAAAATTATCTTATGATTAATTTTTTATAATTTTATGAAAAGATTAATTTTCAAGTGAATAATGAAAATATCAATTTTTATAAATCTATTATTATATGTATAATAAAAATTAACAATATAATTTAATATTTATTTTAAAGTAAATTAAGTACTCTTTAGTTATGTATAGTATAATTAATTTCATTCAAATCCTCTTTATACCTTCTTTTGGTATAAGTACATTTTTTGGTTAAAAACGTTTTTCGCAAGAAAACTGTTTTTACTTGTATCTTTCAAGATTAATTTAAAATTAAATTAAACCAATTATATGATTCAAATATTGAAAAATTTATTTTATATTAGGAATTAGTGGATCTAAATTTGGATATAGAAACTATAGCAATTTTATGACCACTTTAAGTGTAAATTGGGTAATTTAGGTTAAAAATAAAATGATAAGAACTATTAAATAACCCAACACATGCCTAAATTTTTTATGTGTTACTTTTTTCCATACTCATCCCATGTTATTTTATATGAAATTTTGTGTGAATTTATATAATTATATTACCTTTATATTATTTTATTTCTATAGATGTCAAACATGTCACACTTGTTTTAAATAACCACATCATTTTTAATATGTGGTTATATACAGGATATTTTCTACTATAAATTTTATTTTTAAATCTAAAATATTTATCTTCATCGTGGTAATTTATTTATTATTTTTTGGGAATAAATAATTAACTTAAATGCATAAACAATGCTGATGCAATAATTATTCGATAAATGGAAACCCCAAATAAATGTTATTAAAAATATTAAAAGTATTATAATTCTATGTAATTTATATTATACATGAATTATATATATTAAAATTACATTTTAGTGATGTACTAAAATATTTTTTTTCAAATTTATATTGTTTTTGGGATGTTATTAAAGTGAAACTAATGAATTCTGTCAAAATTGATAATAATGATATTTTATGAAAATAAAATATTATTAAATTATTTAAAAATCATAAAAAAGAAAAAAGTGGGAAAATATATGTTCTAAAATTTAATACCATATT
This sequence comes from Viscum album, assembly GCA_963277665.1. Taxonomy (NCBI): domain Eukaryota; kingdom Viridiplantae; phylum Streptophyta; class Magnoliopsida; order Santalales; family Viscaceae; genus Viscum; species Viscum album. The sequence continues at coordinate 1,679,745,401 of OY728132.1, read as the reverse complement.
AATTTATAATCCATTTGGAACCTTTTACCTCTACAATAATCTTATTATAATTTATTATTTTGAGAAATTCAAAAAGTGCCCCTCACCATAATTATAAAAGGATCCTCCTCCCTCACTTAATTAAACGAAATTAAGCCTTATATATCCAAAATAACTAACAAAATTCTCTTAAAAACTTCCTTATATACATTATAGAGGGTCTTGTATTTCCAAAATACCAACTAGATCCCTTTATAGGAGATCTAAGGGAGTCATTTCCAAGAAGATTTAATCACCAAAACTGATCTCTTTGTTTTTCTACTTTACTTTTCCCCCTCTAAATATATGATATTTATCATAAAATAATAATTTAATTATCCATAATATTCTGAAATGTATTTATGATTATGAAAATACCATTATACAACCTCTTTCACGTCAAACAATAAGTGAAAGTATCGCTTGTGTGTATGTACGACTTACCGTCTCCACATAATGATACAATTCATTTTTTTATAAAAATAATTTATGGATGGGTATTATGATGGTTTTAATTTCTAAATATTATATTTATAACATAATTATACTACTTAAATAATAATATCACATCTACCTTCATACATTCCAACTCATTTGGAAACAATAATGCCGCTCATGCGTACGTGCAGACTACTACCTCCATGAAGGGAATTATTCATTTTTCATATCTATTTTATTTTTATGGTAATAAGGATTTATATTATGAATAAATATTATTTATAATTATTATTATTTAAATTTATAGTTATTATTTACATTCATTTCCTTCCACCCATCGAAAAATGGAAATAATGTTCATACGTACATACGACCAACCATCTCCATAAATGGTGTAATTAAATTTCAATCTCTAAATATTATGGATTACTATATATATATATATATAATGAATATAAATTATTTGTAAATCATTATTAAAATTATTTAGATTATATAAATGTGATTAAAGTACAAGGAACAAAACTAACATACCAAAATATATGTGAAAAACGAAGTAGATATCACTGAGAACAGTGTTTTTAATTAAGAATAGATAAAAAATGGGTAAAAATAGATATCATTAAATAATATATGATATGATATATTATATTATGGCTCATTAATATGATTGTAATAAATATATATTTATTATATAATAGTTTCCAACATGTATGAAGGAATTCTGACATATGGTAAGGGATTCTTGTCTCACTTTTATTTTTGTGAGACATATATCTTATATATAACATGTTTCTTTTGTGTTTTGTATATAAAATCCATGAATATATTTTATTATTATTCTTTTTAAAATCATTGTAAACACATAACCATATAAATATTTTTCTTTCATGAAGATTATTATTCAAAGGTTACCAGAGTGGTTAGGATTTATTTCACCATCACATCATTATTTGGGATTTTATATTTTTAATTCCCATATGAGGAATATTTCTCTTTTATGCCCATTTTTTAGTTTTTTTTCAAAATGTGTTATTTTAATATTTTCCTATAATTTTTAAATTCATTTTTACCTACTTTTTTTCTTTTTACAAAATGGTTTGAGAGGAATATTTTTGTTATTTTCCAAATGAGGTACTTTGTGACTTTTCCAAAAAAAATATAGAAGGAATATTTTTTAACTTATATGAAATGATCATCCTTTATCATTTTCATGATTCCTTAATGATTTTAATCCTACCTTATAATTTCAAAAAATTATTTTCATATAATTTTTTTATTTATAAGTGTGAATCTATTTAAAAAAGAGAAGTGATTTTAAAAGGAAAAGTTATTTTCCTAAAAAATTATTCCGAGTGATGTATCAAAATCATTTTACTTATAATATGTCATCCATTGCTGATAATTAATATTTACTGGGGATTTGATTCAAGGATACCATCCTAATTCTTTTTTTTTGTATGGTTTATTTTTGTGATGACAATATGTTAATGAAACATGTTCCCTTTTCCATGGGTTATACATTGATTCATGAGATCTGAGATTATGAATGTTGTATAATATTGTGTCATTGATATCTATTATTTTCTTTATTTGATGGGTGGGACCAATATACTCCTTCAATTTATTAGGTAAATATGGATAACTCATGATGTAAACATTTTATGTGTGGGCATGATTTCATGTTCAAAATTTTATATGTGGATCTGGTTTTCAGGTCCATAAGTTTATGTGTGGACCTAGATTTCATGTCCATAAGATCTTGAGTATACCTAGTTTCATATCTATAAATTTATGTGAGATCCTGGTTTCATTTCCTTACATTAATTGTTTAACCTATTTCTATTTATACAAGTTCACAAATTTATAATTTCATGCCATTATTCCATTTCTTATGTCAATGTTATGCTCTCACAAAAAATTTTATTTGGTTATTTTATGATTCATGTCTTGTGAAATTCCTATAACTATTACATGACTCAATATTATGATCTATGGTACGCAGGGTGTATATTTCAAATGTTAAGCTCATGTTCTCCCACCCTTATGCTCGTGTAATGCTTCTGTAATCATAGATATCTCTTTCGTTTACCCTTACTGAGAATCTTAGCTCACCCTTTCTTATATTTCTTTTACCCAGGTAATTAATTAAGGTTTTATAAATTATGTGTCTATAAATATTTCTACCTATGAATAACTTTATTAGAGATAATATATATCATTTATAAATGAGTGGTTTATGTTTCCATGTTTCCAAAGGCACTAGACCTTTACGATTCTAGCATAGATCAAAATGTTTTTCAATGAATATTCATATAATTATATGTAATATCTTTATATATAATGTATGGTTCATTACAATTAGTTTCAATGAAAGGTATAGTTATCCTTTTGAAACGAGGATGAGAATGCCTTAGTGATATCCCTAGGGTTATTTCTAATGATAAGTCTAAGTATAGGATAATATCTAAAAGTTTTGGTAATGATCATTAATTAATTTTTTTAAATCTAAGGTTTCATAAAATATGGAGTATTGATTTATAAATCCTTTAAATTAATTTTCATGATTATGTGTTTTATCACTAGGATTATGTTTCTCACACTATTATTTTTTGTTTTATAAATTGATAGGACCCAAAGGAATCATATTAATATTGAATGTAATAGTATATGGAATCACTATCCTCTTGAGAAAACCATTGAAAAAAGATATGGAATTTTGACCCTTGTTATTATGCCTAATCATCCATCTCATAATATGATTATCAATATCAAACTTGGTGAGTTTCCTAACACACCTAATAAGATAAATACGGAGTTTCACAAATACCATGGAAGAAAGAATATTCAACTTCCAAGATTCCTATAACGTGGGAAGAATCACTAAAATGAATGTATCCATAAGGTACACATTATAGTTTAATGTTTTAAATCCATATATGATGTGAATTATGAAATTTGATGTTCTAGGGGGAAATCTCGAGAAGATAATCATCATGTTTTTACGAGTAATTATTTTACTGGTGATAAAGAGACAATAAATGGAATATTAATAGAGAATATATGACAAAGGTATTCCCACATTAGGAATATTTTGGAGTATTTTTGGGATTCAAAACATAAGGATTGGATTAAGTTAAAACTTAGACATTATTGTTTAATTTTTTGGAATTAATGTTTTTATCCATAACGGTTAACTTATGATAACCGTTTTTATTTTGGTTAATATCTTCATATAAAAGGAGCATCTTATAATCCTTTTGTGTATTATGTCATTCATTAGAAGTTTTTCTTAGTGCTTTAGGCATGGAAAATTCATCCTTAATACTCATCATTTGAAGAAAAAATGAGATTGTGGTGTAAATTGATTAATGGATGAAATTATACTTGTAAAGTAAGTTTATTTCCTTTTGTTCCTAGTATAGATGGTAAAGGAATGCCTCAACTCTTGGAAAAATGATCTTAAGAAAAAATAGTGTACTATAACCCTCAATTATGATGAATTTATGTTCATTTTTACATATTTGGTGTATAGGTTTGTGATTGTTAACTTTATCAAGATCAATCACTTTATTGTGATCAATGATCTATAGACATTAATTTTCTTCCATGTCTACATCTTCACTTCCCAATAAAGTTATTATATTTGGAAACCTAGTTATTTTTTTATTCTATATGACCTTCTAACTTCTCTATGTCACTTTTCAAGATAAATTTTTTTTAACCCCTATTAATATGTGGGTTTCCATAAAGGAATTTTAAAATGTCAAACATTTTATTACATAGAAAACATTAAAGTTGTGACGTTTCAATTTTATAAAGTGGGGGAGAATATAACACCCCAATATTTAATAAAATATTTTTCTTAAAACATTTTTTTTCTTTGATGGATTCCATTACATGTAACACCGAGTTTAAACGAACTGTGATACACTATTAAAATTTTATTATTTAATTTTAAAATTATAACATATAAATTAATTTTGTTAGTATGAATATGATTAACTAATTTTTGAAATATATATAAATTTTCAACTCAATATTAATGTATTGATAATTTTTTATTAAATAATCACTCGAGAAGTGAAAGTATCACTCATGCGTATGTATGACTTACCATCTCCACGTAGCAATACAATTATTTTTTCATAAAAATAATTTATGGATGGGTATTTTGATGGGTTTAATGTTTATAAATGATATTTATAACATTATTATACTTCTTAAATGATAATATCATATCTATCTTCTTACCTTCAAACCCATTGGGAAACAATAACATCGCTCAGGTGTATGTGTGGACTACCACCTCCATGAAACGATGTGATTCATTTTTCATTTATATTTTACTTTTATGATAATAATTGTTTATTTAATGAATAAATATGATGTATAATAATGATTCTGGAAAGAGTGAGTTATTATTTACCTTTATTTTTTTCCTCAATTGAAAATTGAAAATTGTGTTCATGCATATGTACAGCCTACCATCCCTATAAACGGTGTAATTAATTTTCTATCTCTAAATGTCACGAACCGTCCTCGGGGCCCATGTCGTGACTACCCCAAGCCCACCTTCCATAGGCCAGGGGTTGGTGACTAGCACCAAGGCGTAAATCTCGGTAAAAAGGGTAGGCATTGCCTTTGTAAATTAAACAAGCACCACATAGTAAGCAAGCAGAAAAAGAGGTAAACACTAAGTAAAAACTGGTACAACAGTAAGTGCGGAAAAGTAAAGGGGGCCAGAAATACAAGCCCAACTGTAAAGTACAACTGAAAGGGGAAAAATAGAAACTGAAAGTAAAATCCGCAGCGTTGAGCCATCCTCTAGAAGTCCCACCTGAAGGGTGAATACAGATAGCCTCTACAGCTCCTCGGTCCAGCCGTCCGCTCCGAGTACACCCCGCCCAATGGTCCACCTCCAGGTACCGTCCTGCTCTGCAAGCCTCCACCACGATCAGCGTTGTCCGTCGTCTGCAACCAACACAACGTAGTGCGGGCATAACCCGTGTAGGGGTGAGTATAAGATACTCAGTAGGGACCCCGAGACCCCCGAAGTATCCCAGAATCCAGAAAGGATAAACCACAAAGGAAAGATACAATCATGATGTAACATCCGACACGGCTTAGGTATATGCCCATACAAATACCTAAGTTATCAATTCTCACTCAGCTCCAACATCCGAGCCCAAGTACAACCCATTCCACATAGGAAAGAAAAACGTAAATCCACACAGGATAGCACAACACAATCCACAAAGTAAAGAAAAATGTAAATCCACACAGGATAGCACAACACAATCCACAAAGGAAAGAAAAACAGGGTTTCATCTCACACAGGTATACTTCTTTGAATGACGATAGAGATGATCATTGATCCATCTAAGTCGTCGGACCCACAAAGGATCGATAGGTACTAACCCCCGCAATGACCCACAAAGGATCTGACCCACAAAGGATCGATAGGTAACTAACCCCCGCAAAGATCCACACAGGATCGGGCCCACACATGACCTGTAGATGCTGGCCCACACAGGACTGCTGAGCGCTGACCCACACAGGATCGGTAGCACTGACCCACAGTGGATCACTGAGTGCTGTAGTCATCACCGTCGAATCCACTGAGGATCTCTGTATAGTCGTCGTCGTCATAGTAGCAGTCGCAGCCAGCTCTAGGGTTTTCGCACACAACAAGCTCGTTCGGGAGGGTCCGCTCCACGATCCAAGAGGCTGATACATCAACTGACACATAGTCCAGAGTTGATGTATCCAAAAGTTCCGTATCGTCAACAGGAACTCAACGTCACAGACGGCGCGTCAATCGGAAGCCCGGTTATAGAGTTATTGGCTTTTTTTTCCAGGGGCCCAGTAGGTTTTTAATTAAAAACCAACCCGACCGTACTCCACCTACGTCCAAACCTCGGGCGGAGTAAGCCAAAAGATCCGTCTCACTTAGAGGAAAACAACAAAGTCGATGACACGTTAATCAGACGTCCGAAGCTCAGGATAAGAGCATTTCCGCTCCGAGGGTCCGGTTGGTTTTGTGTACGAACCAACCCGGCCAAACTAAAAGCAATCCTAAACCATGAGTGTGATATAACGAAACGACCATCTCGATCCAAGGATCGCATCGCCGCTGACGGCGCGTCGTTCGGAGGCCTGTACCTCAAGTTATGAGCAAAAGACCGAAAAGGCCCGGAAACGGGGGGTCTGGGCCCGAACCGACCCGGCCCAACCCCCCTGGGTCGGTCCGAACCGGGTCGAACCGACCCAGCCTGGCCCGGGCACGACCCGGCCCGACGGGTCATCCCGGATCAGCTCGGCCGAGCGGTCGAGCGAGGGGAAGCCGCGGGGGGCTTGCTGCACCCGCGTGAAGAAACACCACGACCCCGGGTGGGGCCGACTCGCCAGCGGACGCGGCGGCTAGGCCACGTCCCTCCTCCCGGTTTCGTGCGGCTGCGGAACCGGCTCGCCGCCGCGGCTTCAGCCACAGCGGGTTTTGCCGGCGGCGCGCCGGGTGCCGCCGCACCAGCGGGAGCTTCCGCGGGCCACCGAACGCGCTCCAGTGGTCTGTTTTGCGTGCAGCCTTCGCCAATGGCCCCCTCGGGACCTGATCTTCACTTCTAGGCCCTCGAATCGCCCTTGCGGCCCCATTTGTCTTCGTCTTCCGTTTCGCACACCAAGAACAAAAATGTGCGGTGGGTTCGGACTTGTTCGTTAGTCCGCACCCACCGCATTAGCGGTCTTAAAGATATTCACCCAAAAATATTTAAACGACCGGGGATTTAATCACAAAGATTTAAAGAATCAAACCCCTACCTTGTCGAAGTCGTCGAACGTGCGTTCTTCACGGAATTGATTGTCGCGGAAGAAGAGGATCGTCGTGTCGCGGAAGGGCGTCGCATCGTCGTGGTATACGGCGTTGCGTCGACGAACTCCGAGGATCAAGAACATAAAAATTTAATTATAGCAATTAAATATATGTTATTGTTATAAACCACAAAGAATTAAAAGGTCCGCAATCTCTTACCTCAACGGATGATCGAGGATTTGTCACGGATGAAGGAACGTTGCAGAAGAACGTCGTGGGAGAAGAATCATCGGCGTCGCAGTACTTGGCGTCGCGTCGTCGTTCTCCAAGGTCTCAGTGTTCTTCGTCGCCTTTTGTTGAAGACCGGCGTTCTTCGCGTTCTTCGCGTTCTTCGCGTTCTTCACGAAGGAGGTTGAAGGAATTAAGGTTCTGTCAAATCCTCTCAACGAACAACACACAAGAAGAATAATGTTGGTCTTATTTTATTAACATGCCAACAAACGAAAAGAGATCAGTTAAGTAACGACCCATTAATTTATAGAATTAATTCAACAAATAAACCGCCAAATTAATAGGAGCGTTTAATTGTTTAAGAAAACTCCCTTGTTGACTTTTATTTAATGGGGGTTTTCGCGGGTGCGTTACTTAGTGGAAAAAAAACAGCGGGGCTCGTGCGGGCCCCACCTCACAAATATCCTACCAAGAGGGTAGGATATTTTGGATTTCACCCTATCTGCTTCAACTTAGTTTAAGTGGCTTTAAGTGGATTTTAAGTGGCTTTAAGTGAAATAAAAATAAAGTTGTCGCACACTTTATTTTATTTCTTAACTTAAATCCCAAAAATTAAAAACCACACCCAAGCAAACGCAACTCCGGAAGAGGCGTTTCTAAGCAAATACAGGCGCTGCGATTCCATCGGTGCCCTCAGAATTCGATTCCGAGCACCGGTTTAAAAGTTAGAAAAACCCGCTCATTCGTCCACTGAACGTACCCAAGCCAAACTTCGGAAAATGATTCCGGGCACACCGGGCCTCGGAATCAGGTGCCGTTAGAAACTAAGTTCTTGTAAAATTTCAAAGAAAATTAAGAAAAAAAATTTCTTTTAAATTTATGGGTATTTACACTAAATATTTTGGATTACTACAAATATGTATACATAATGAATATATATGATATTTCTATCATTATTAAAATTATTTATTTGATTTATCCAAGATCAAAGTACATAGACCAAAACAAACAATCCAAACCAAACATGAAAAACGAAGCAGATATCACCAAGAATAGTACTTTTAATAAATAATTGATAACAAAAAGGTAAAAAAAAGTATATAATTAAATCATATGTGTTGTGATATATATGATTATATTTCTTTAATATATTTATAAGAAATCTATATTTTTAATGCATGAGTTTCCAATATGCACAATGTAAGTCAGGTCTAAGGTAATAGATTTTTGTCTCACTTTTATTTTTGTGGCACATATACTTTATACACAACATGTTTATTTTTTGTGGTGTATATACTACACAAGAATATATTTTATTTTTATAATAATGGAAATAATGGGAAATAAATAACCATATAATTCTATTTCTTTCATGTGTTTTATGATTCAAAAATTACCAAAGTGGTTTGGGTTTATTTTACAATCTCACCATTATTCGAGATTGTTTATTTTTAAAGTCTCTCATGGGAAATGTTTCTATTCCATGTCCATGTTTTCTAAAAATATTTTAAAAACAGTTTTTAATATTATTTTAAAATTGTTAAAAATAATTTTTACTCATGTTTTACTTTAACAAAATGGTTTGAAAAGAATCTTTTTGTCATTTTCCAAATGAGGTACTTTGTGACTTTTCCAAAAAAAATATAGAAGGAATTTTTTTTAACTTATCTAGAATGATATTACTTTACCTCCATCATGAAAAAATATTGATTTGAAGATTAATTTATATTTTTAAAATTTTATTTAAAAAAAATGTTTTTATTTATTATTTCACAACTTTTTAAAATAATAAGTGGTTTTTAAATGGAAAATTTATTTTCCTCAAGAATTATTCCAAGTGATCTTTCAAAATTATTTTCCATCTAAGATGAAATCCTTTGATGATAGATAATATTTACTGGGGGTATGATCTAAGGATTCTATCCTTATTATTTTTCTTGATGGTTTATGTTAATAACGACAAGATGTTAATTAAACTCATTCCCTTTTACATGGGATATAATTTGATGAATTTTGTTTCATTTCATGAGTACTGATATTATGAATGTTTTATGATCATGTGGAACACATATTTATGACTTTATTTATATTATGGATTGGAAAATATCTCTCTCCAATGCATTGGGAAAATATGTATAACTAATGAGGTAAAAAATTTATTCATGAACCTGATTTCATGTTCACATGTTTATGCTTGGATTTGGTTTTCATGTCCATAAGTTTATATGTGGACATGTATTTCATATCCATGAGATCATTAGTGGACTTTGTTTCATGACAATAGATTTATGTGAGGGCCTAATTTTGTGTCCTTAACTTAATGAGTGAACCTGTTTCTATTTATATATGTTCACAAAGTTATAATTTCATTTGAAAATCCCATGTATTATGTCAATTTTATGCTCTCATGGCTTGTGTTCTTTGATTATTTTATGATTTGTGTCTTATGAACTTTCAATCTGTACTTCATGAATCAATATTATGATCAATGATATAAAGGGTGTATATTTCAAATGTTAATCTAGTTTTCTAACACCCTTATGCTCATGTTATGCTTATGTTACCATTTATATCTCTCTTTTTAACCTTAATGAGAATCTTAGCTCACTATTTATTATATTTCCATTCTGTAAGTTATTAAGAAATGTTTTAAATCATAGCGGTGGATGATATAGATTATTTATGATGTAGTTTTTCATGTGTCAAAATTTACAAGAGCACTAGACCTAAACAATTCTGGCATGGATTGAAATGTTATGTAATAAATATTCATCTATATAGATGTAATATCGATGTATGAAAATTTGAGTTTATTACATTCTTATTTGGACATGCATGTCCATAATGACACAACTCATTAAATTTAAAAAAAAATTATTTCCCATTTATCAGAATTGGTCCAACGACTACTAAGACCATTTTCATTTCAATTATTCCCCATATACCCAAACTTACCTCATTAGAATCGATTACCATAATTGATAAGGCAATACCCGGTGTGTTTTTACCCCAACTCTCACAAAATGAAATCTTAGTTTTCTTACCATCATATATCTCTGAACCATTCTTCCACTTTTTCTTCCATATGGACCTCTTTTCTATTGATTTTTAATTTATAAATGATCATCATCAATCATTAATTCTACCTTCTCAAATATCGCACAAGTTTCTCGTAACTCTTTAATTCACATGAAGCTAATACCCTTCAATATCTTATCTTCAATCCTGTGTAAAGATTATTAATTTTTCTATCAAGGTCCCAAATAAAATTTTATGTGTACCTTTCTAATATGATGTGCACCTTTATAGAAGCTCTATCTTATTCTTTTTTACTATTCTCAAACCCTGATTTCCTCCCACATTTCATGGCTATCATAATCATCCCAAAACATGCTAACTTATTAAAAGGATCACCTCAGCTTATGATTTCACCTTTAAAGTTCATAGAAGCATTGGAATTACTGAATATCACCTTGGTGGATATTTGTTGATGGCATTGGGATTCTGTTAACTTGTACGACATTTTTATTTTTGGGTCTTTGAGTTTATTGGAACGTGAGGTTGTTGTCCTTATTGAAAAGTGACACTTCATGATTCATTTTTATTTGGAGGATGATCTGATCGTTTCTTAGTACACATATCCTCAACTATACAATGGGTTTCACTTTTACCTTTTTCGATGGTTGTATAAATTTCACATGAAATGTGATGCTCTATCCATGGAATTTTGGTTAACCTTTCTAAAACTTCCACTACCTTTCCAAAATCCTTCTATAAATTTTATGCTTGGGAATGTGGTTTGTTATTATTTTTTCTTTGATAGTAGAGCCAATTCTATTAGAAATCCTATCTACACTCATATTTTTTTTTCAAATTTGATTATTCAAAAATGAAAGTGGAGTGGGTTTAGATTATAGCTGGGGAAGAGTTTCACTGCAATCGTGTGGTTGTCTTCGTGTCTTGGACTGACTTCTGTTCATCTTATAAACATCTAGGAAATTTTTCTCAGCATTTCATAGCATTCACAAGGATCTCCATGGGATGTTTGAATTAGAGACACACCAGTCAAGTAGGATAAATACTTCCATGGTCCTTGTAGTTGATTAGTTGGTTCCAAATGATACATAAAATCCCGATCCCATCAAATAAAAGGAAACCTTTTTGAATCCTAATCGAAAGGTTTTGGATATCTTAAATATATTGAGAAGGGATTTTTTTGAACACAATTTAGCTATGTAGGCCTCGTCTCGGTCATAGGAGATAGAGGGTGTGTGTGGAATAGTTTCTTTGAATCATAGAAACAACATTTCAATTTTTAAACTTATTAAGAGGCATTGTAAATTGTAAAGGGATATAAATATAAATTGCTGTTATAGGAAACTATTGATTGGGTTTTAATAGTCTGTATGTCACATTTACATTTGACGTAGGTCGCACCTTCTATAAAATAGGGCTATGTGAATTCAACGAGCAGGTAGATCCCTTGAAGCACTCTTTAGACTATTAATTATACAAATCATTTTGAAGGTTTGGTAGTTGAATTCCTAGTTAATAAAGAATGGGATTTAGTATTAGATGAAATGAGAATCAATTCTCTAATACCATAGGATAACTTCACTAATGAACAAGGATTCTATAAGGCTAAACCTAATGTTGAAGCTGATGATGAGAAATCTAGTCAATTATTAGTTCACATTATAGAGGTAATGCAAGGTAGCTAACTTTATAGACTAAGGAGGAAGAAGGGATGAAAGGGAAACTGGGATACGATGAGATACATTATACTAAAGGGGAAGGAAGCTAAAGGGAATAAGTATTATTCTTCACTAACTAAGATGATGGAAACAAGGTCTTTAAAAGGGACAAAGAAATGGATTGTGAACCCACTAATCATAACCAGAAATGAAACGAGATTTTTTTCCTTCGAAGAAAAATTAAAATGGAAAAGTGTGATGATTCCAAGGAATAGGAGAAGACTGGTGCTGCAGGAAAGGTGGAAGGGGAAATAGAAAAATTCTTGGAGCTAATTCTCCACTCTAAGGAAGAAATGCTAGAATTATTTTTCTATATCAATGCTCCATGGGAGGTTGTTACTTGAATATAGGAGAGAATGGTTCAAGTTGATATTAATGTGTATAAATGGCTATATATCAACAAACAATATCACATTTTGGGATGAGGATTCAATGAAAGGAAAATCAATTTGAAGAAATATATCCAAACTTGGGACAAGATGTCCAATAATATTGAAGATCTAATAAATAATGATATGGATATGAAGGTAAACACACTTCAATGGGGGTTATATATGGTGATTTAATCCAATAATATTAGTATCATCATTAATGATTTTTTTATTTCTTTCTTTGTTTAATGAAATTTTGTTTTGAACCAATGGTTGCCCAATTTTTTCTCAAAATTTAATTTGAAATTAAAATTTAATTTTAATATCAGGGATTAAAACAACCCCTAAACTACCACTGGGTCAGAATATACACTGAATGTAGGAGGACTTTGCCTCATAAAATGTTCCTCTATTGAAATTTTCACTTATGTTAGATCTGTATATTCTCTAGCATGGATACCACCACCACTTATATCCTATGTCACCATATCCATTACTTAAACAAACATCTCTATTCTAATTCCAACCTTTTCTTGTTATTGATTATGAAGGATATCATCCCCTTGGTTCTTTATTACGTCATCTTCGATATTCCATCTATGGAAAACCATTTTGAATAGATAATTTTTAGGTAAAATAATATTTTAATATTCAAATTCTATAGCATTTTAAATTAACTATAAAGTAAAACAAATTAGGTCATTCTATTAATATTATCCTAACCTCTAAAGTTATCTAAACCTTGATCTAATACAAACTCTAAGGACCTACAATAAAAATTACATATTCTAATGAATTTAAAATAGAATTAACTTTATTAAATTCCTAAATATTTTTGGCATAGATTTATAGAGAGTTAGGTCATAACACATACATAATGAAATCATATATTATAAAGTGGATGTAACATCCTGGTTTCCGAAGCCACCCAGAGGCTCCCCATACTCAGTTGGTCACATGGCCTCAAACACATTTCCCAGAATGCCAGAGGCTGATGACTAGAAGTGAGGGCCTTGGGTGTGATAGTGGGGAAACTATTCCCTCATTGGCAGAGTAACACAGTGGAAGTAAATCATATATACAACAACGGAAGCAGTAATAACACCATACCAAAGTAAACAGCGGAAAACTGGAAGTAAGAAACAACTGTAGCACATATATAAATGATTCATGATACATATGTCTAGGAAAACAGCCAAACAAGTCAAGATGCTGAAATACAGTACAAAAAAAAAGTACACAGAAAACTAATAAACTCCTCAGTATCGCAAGCCATAGCTTGGTCCCATGCTCTCCAACTCCACAACAATCAAGTACATGAAGTATAAGGGAACTTTAACTTATCTATACCTGCAACAATATAATCTTCTTGGGCCCAAAATCATGACCCAAAAATGGTGTGAGACTAATCCTAGTAGGAAACCACCAAAGTATCTGTGCCTAACAGTCAGTGAGTATATAGCAGGCAAAAGGTAAAAGGAATTAGTAAATAAGGAAGTACTCAACAGTAACGATCCAAAGTTTCAAGCATTCAATTCACAATCAAGATAGCAGCTAATCAAAGCAGGTGACCCTTTGGGAAGTTCTCACATCATAACCCCTCTGGTTCAACCATACAACACAAGCATGAAGCTAAACACAAACGGTAACCCTGTGGAAAATACTCATAGCCTAACCCCTCTGGTTCAACCAAAAAAGTACAAGAAACCCCCTGGGAAGCACACACAGTCTAACCCCTCTAGTTCAGTTTAAGTATAGACTCTCTGAGGAATCACTCACCATCAATTCCTTATATAGTCCCGTATCTGTACTAAAGGCGCTCTGGGGAATCACTCAATGTCTCATTCCCCCTATAGTCCGTGTCGAGGAACTATAGACACTCTGAGGAAGCACTTATATCAATTCCCCCTATAGTCTCGCATCGTAATATTATAAAAGGAACTCTGGAGAAGCCCTTACATCCATTCTCCCGATGGTCTACTACACCAGGTTCTCATGGCCCTGTGTAAGTCAATCGAGCATAGTAACTCATAACGGCCAAAGTAAACCTTAAGAACTACTTGGCTAAACATTCTAAAGCATATCAGCATATCAGATAAATAATCACACCATCCTAAAATACCAGGCATGGGGAACAAACAAGGCCACCTAATAGGATAAGAAGGACCAAACAGTCATAAACAGAACAATCATGTGAAAACACTTACAAATCATAGCAATTAACCCTATTCACATTCAATTTACCTCTACTCAAGAATACAAGCATAGCAGGAAAATAACAGGGCTAAAACAGTAACCACGCAATACCCCGTTCATGGGTATTGGGTGATTTTTCACATATAACTCAAAGAAATTCAATGGAAAAGCACAAACCACCTACCTCGGTGTTGGGATATCTCTATATGTGAACCTCAATCCTTGAATTTCCCAAGAACACCATATATCTACAAAAATGCAAAAAATGCTCAACTGAAGATAACTTCAGAAAGAGGAGGAATATGGAGATAAATCTCTATAAGAAGGAAGAGCTTACCGAGGCGATCCCAATGCAATCGACGATAGTCGAATCAGATATCGGATGCTCTATCGGGGTCTTGGAGGAATATTGGGGTCGTACAGGTTCTCTCGGACGAACTAGGTCGAGAAGTAGATGATTCTATCTGTCAGACACGACCCCAGTGCATTTAATGAAAAAAAAGAAAGTACATGGTAATTACTTCCGAAGTAAATGTTATTTACTTGCCTTTACCGGCCCCCCCATTAGGCAGTCTCCAGGTCACTACACACAGCCATGTGCATGCCCGCTACACGGCCAACACCCGGCTACCGACGTTAACTGAGTACATTGCGTGTACTCATAAAGTACACGGCGTGCACTTAGGAAATTCTAAGAAACTCCTCTTTTTCCTAAAAACACCAGAAAAAGAAAAAAATACCTGAAAAGAAGATCCAAGTTCTTACAAACATCCCCCTTAAAGAAATTCGTCCATGAATTTCCCTAGCAAGGCGGCGTAGAAGAAGAAAAACCGAATAAATCTGACCACTGTGATCGTACATCAGTTTCCCTCTCTCAAGTCACATCCTATACTTGCTCGTGTTTCCATATCACTCGTACTAGAGGAATAGAACGGCCATGAAGAACCTTCATACTTTGATCAACAATCTGGATAGGATCTTCCTCGAAGGATGCATCCACCTCCAACATGACTTCCTCGGGTTGGAAAGCGTGAGACAAGTCTGAGAAGTAACGTCGAAACTGAGAAACGTGGAAAACGTCATGCATAGACCAGTACCTCTGAGGTAACTGCAACTGATAGGCAACTGGCTCCGCTCTCTCCAAAACCTCAAACAGCCCGACATACCTTGGCAAAAGCTTACCCTGTCACCTAATCCTCCTATGTCCCAAACTCAGCGTGACACACAGGAAGACCTGATCCCCGATCTCGAACTCCAAAGATCATCTCCATCGATCAGCATAAGACTTCTATCATGACTGTGCAGTAGCCATCCTCTTTCAAATAAACTCTATCAGCTCAGTGGTCTCCTGGACAAGACGAGGTCCCAGCATAGCTGCCTCTCCTTCCTCTAGCCAACATAAGGGTGATTGGCATGACCTACCATACAAAGCCTCATAAGGTGCCATCTGAATAGTTTTTGAAAACTATTATTGTAGGAAAACTCCTAAAGAGGTATGTTATTATCCCAAGAAACTTAAAAATATAGTATTCATTCTTGAAACAAGTCCTCAAGCACCTGAATCATACGTTCGGACTAGCCATCTATCTGAGGATGGTAAGTTGTACTCAAAAGTACTAGTGTACCCAAAGCTTTATGAATCCCCTTCCAGAAATGAGAAGTAAAATGGGCATCCCTATCTAAAACAATAGAGTGAAGAACTCCATGTAGACTTACGATCTCTTGGATGAATGAACTACCCATCTCATCAACACTAAAGGTCTCCTTGATTGGAAATAACTGAGCAACCATCGTGAGTCTGTTAATGACAACCCAAACTGCATTGTTCCCTCGAGGCGACCTCAAAAACTATAAAGACCCATCCTTATTACATACATAATCATGAATTTAGTAAATAAAATTCTTCCTTTTACATTGAAGATCTTTTCATGTTTAGAGATTTAGATAATTAGGACAATACATTCATGACATTACATATTATTACAAAGTGGATACCATAAAAACAGTTTCCATTTTTTTTCAAAATATATAACATTAAAACTTAAAACAAGAATCCTTGAAAAATAGTAAACATTTAACATGGATTCCTTACTTGTATTAAACACACATTAACTTGTGAAAAATTATTTAAAAACTTGGGATGAGAAAAAAATTTCATTAAGGGATGGAAAATAAGGAAAGATCACATTATTCCATGAATACTCATAACATATGAAAGCGTTTTCAAAAGACATTCTTGTCACCCATATATACTTACTTTGTGTAACATGAGATTTACACAAGATCCACACAAAACATGAGAACATAAATATAATCATAAAGTAACTTTGGGGCATTACTTACATAAACTTGTAACCATTCTTGGCTACCTTATAATTTGTAACCCTCTCGGCTACCTTACTTTGTGTAACCATCACAGTTACACTTGGAGTAACCATACGGCTGACCTCCAACTTAATCATACCCAATGAATTGGAGATAAATATATGTCCCACCCTCAATCATAAATAATTCCCAAGAACCAAAAAATAATCATACAACATGAATAATTCCATAAAAACATTACTTTGGAATTTCATAAAACTGAATTTTAAAAGAGGTTTTTAAAAAGGAAATCCACTTATAAATTACATAAAATTGAAGGGAGACTTAATAGAGTGGATGGAGTATGTATATATAATATAAATACACATAATAAAACATAATATAAATAGAACCCATCACACAAACAATTTAAATATCACATAAATAATGAAGTATAAGGTTAACCCAAAGAATGGAAATCAGGTTAAGAATTCCCTTACCTCAGGTTTTTCTTACTTCAAACTTGTTTAAAATTCCTTTATAATGGTTAAAAGAGGTTTATTGGTATTTTAAAGAAACATTTTCATGTTTATAACATCTCATATTATCATTTCATACCATCATTTCAACCTTTAATTGTTAGTATTTTTCTCTTTGCACTGTTTTTGGGTGAGTTCTTAACATGATTTCCATGATTGGTTCATGGTGGATGTTCTTGTCGATTGGAAGTGAAAATTCAGAATTGGAATGGAGTATTATTTTCATATAACCATTAACATAAATTATTCCATTTATCATTTTGAATTCTTACATGAGGATGATTCATAAGGTAGAATATTAATGATGTTCATTTAGATCCTTTTAGTGGTTCTTTGATAATAACAACCTCGTTTTGTATTATAAATTAAAACATGAGTAAAAAAGAATTCCAGAACCATGGGTGAGTCATAAAAAATATATTATAACATTTTTCAACCATATAAATTGTTTCATGACCATACTTGAAAGAATTAATGGAAATCCAAATCACATCATCCATGATGTCGATAATTCGACACAAACGGACATTGTTTTTATTTTTTAAATAAGTGGGAGAGGAGAAGAAAAATGATGAGTAATTTTCCATGAAAATTAGATCATCCATAATATACATTATTATGTATATTTAATTCCACTTGGGTAAGAATAGATGAAGAAATAATGATAAAGGGACTCAAAATAAAAGAATAATTGAGAAATCCCTTACAAAAATTCGGCAGCCTAACGGCTACACAACATGGTTTTAGAAAATATTAAAAATAGAGAGGACAAGATTAAACCATACAGAAATGAATCATAATATATATTAGATAAATAATAAGAAGGAAATAAGAACATGATATGGAAACTTGAAAATTATACCACATAAAAGAGAACTTGAAAGGAAAAACAATGAAATTGAGAATTTTCTTACCTTGTAGAGTAACCCTTAGAACTTGAAGGTTGGGACCTTGGGGTCTTGAGGGAACCTTGGGAGGACTATTATGAAGGTAAGGAGGCCAGAGATTCATTGAGGGATAATTGGGAATGAATTCAATGAAGGGAACAGTTGGTATTTATAGGAAAAGTGAGGGATTATTTTAATAATTTTCAAGGGACACCTCATGCGTGGTATTTACAAAACCATGGGCTTGCCCATGGTATTTTCCCATGGTATAAGCCACTTGGGACACCTCACATATTGTTTAACTATAAAAAAGTCGACCAGATTTATGAAATCATTATTATATCATTAATGATGTCATTAACACACCAAAACTAAAAATTGTATTTTTTACTATTCACCAAAAAATCAACTGTTTCAGAAAAATTCCCAAAATTCACACTAACCATTTATCGACGTGTAGATTTCAAAAATGAAGTCCATTTTTTGAAAATAATTTTCAAAATATTATTAATTTAATTTTTAAATAAAAGCATACTTATTTAAAAAAATAACAATTCTAATTCTGTAACAACTTCTATATCACAATGAAAAATCAACCTAGATGCTATTATCTTAAAGCATTAATAAAAAAATAATAATAAAATTTACTATTCATTAGGGTAATATCACTATTCATATTTCTATTCATAAGGGTATGTTACTATTCACCAAAAAACAAGTTGGTTCCAATAGACTCCAAATAAAATATTGAACACAATTATAGATGACAGTTTCTTGAGATTCAGAACATAGAAGTAGAAAAGTTATGTTTTAAAGGCTAATTAAAAATATCTACTTAAAAAAAAGTTCCATGGATTTCTATTTATTTTTAGAAAAACGTGGGGTGTTACATTATCCCCACCTTCTTGAAATTGCATCCTAACAATTTTATTTACTTATTAAACAACTGAGGGTACTTTTCCCTCATAGCATTTTCAGACTCCCATGTTGCTTCTTCAACCATGTGGTTTCTCCACAAAACCTTTACCTGGTAGATTACCTTATTCCGAAATACCTATTCCCTTCGATCAAGAATCTGAACTGGTTTCTCTTCATAAGAAAGGTTCTCTTACAGCTGAACTGCTTCTGGGCTCAGGACATGTGATGAATCTGACACATACTTTCTCAAAATCGAAACATGAAAAACATTGTGTACTTGAAACAAACTTGGAGGAAAAGCTATGTGGTATGCAAATGTTCTAACTTTCTCCGAGATTTCAAAAGCACCGATGAACCGTGGACTTAGCTTTCCTTTATTACCAAAACGCACCACACTTTTACAAGGAGAGACTTTAAGGAAAACATGGTCACCTACCTCGAAAGAGAAGTCTTTCCTTCTGTTATCTACATAACTTTTCTGCCTGCTCTGAGCTATCCTCATGTGATGCTGGATCATCCTCACTTTCTCAGCCACTTCTTCTACTAATTCTGGCCCCGTCACCTTTATTTCACCAACTTCATCCCAAAACACTGGAGTCCAACACTGCTTCCCATACAAGGCCTCAAAAGGTTCCGTCTGAATACTGGAATGAAAACTGTTATTACAAGAAAAATCAACTAAAGAAAGATGTTGATCCCAACTTCCCTGATAATCCATTGGACAAGATCGAAGCATTTCCTCCAAAGTTTGAATTGTTTGTTCTGACTGCCCATCTGATTGAGGATGAAAATATGTACTGAAATTTAACCTTGTTCCCAATTAATTCTGAAGTCTCTTCTAAAAGTTATAAGTGAACCTGGGATCTCGGTTAGACACAATGGAAAGAGAAAATCCATGTAACCTGACAATATCCTTGAGGTACAATTGAGAAAGCTGATATAAAGTCATTGTATTTCGAATAGAAAGAAAATGTGCAGACTTTGTTAGCCGATCAACAATAACCCAAATCGCATTGTTACCTCGAGAAGTCCTTGGTAGTCCCACCACAAATTCCATGGATACATTCTACCATTTCCACTCTGGCACTGGAAAAGGTTGAAGCATCCCCTTCGATAACTACCGCTCTCCTTTAACCTGTTGACACGTCAAACATTTCATGGTAAACTCAGCAATATCTCTTTTCATTCCATCCCACCAATAATACTCCCGAAGGTCTCTGTACATCTTATTACTGCCAGGATGAACAAAAAATGGAGAACTATGAGCTTCACATAACAAATCTTTCTTCTACTGAGAATCACTAGGCACACACAACGTTTTTCCAATTCTTAAAACACAATCTTTATCAAGATTAAATTCTGGAAACTTACCCATTTTAACCAATTCTACCTTTTTCTATATCTCACGATCTTCCTTTTACGCCTGATTAATTCTATATTATAATGAAGACTGCACCGAAACCTGAAACAAAACTGAGGTATTCCCTGCACCAACAACTTCTAGGACAAAATTCACCAAATCATTAATCAAGGGATCATGTTCCTAATGTAGCATGGCTAATGATGCATGATGTTTCCGACTCAAGGCATCTACCACTTTGTTTTCTTTTCTGGGATGGTAATTGATCGTGCAGTCATAATCCTTTATCAGTTCTAGCCATATTCTCTACCTCATGTTTAATTCCTTCTGAGTGAATATATACTTTAGACTTTTATGGTCAATATATATTTGGTATTTGGTTCCGTATAGATGATGTCTCCAAATTTTCAAATCAAAAACCATAGCTGCCAATTCCAAATCATGTGTGGGATAATTTAGATCACGAGGTTTAAGTTTTCTAGAAGCATAGGCAATTACCTGATCATTCTGCATCAAAACACAACCAATTCCTTTCAATGAAGCATCAATGTAGATGACAAACTCACCATTTCGGGAAGGTAAGGCCAAAACAGGAGCATTCACAAATCTATTATTCAGTTCCTAAAAACCAACATCACATTACTCTATCCAAACAAATTTAACACCTTTCCATGTTAACTTAGTTATCAGGCTAGATAACCATGCAAAGTTCTTAGCAGACCATCGGTAATAAGTTTCTAAGCCCAGAAAACTATGAATCTCTCTAACATTTGTGGGTCTTGGCCATTCATCAAGTACTTTTGTTTTGGAAGGATCAACTGTTATTCCATTCTTATTTACAATGTGCCCAAGAAAAGAAATATGTTACAACCAAAAATTACACTTGATGAATTTTACATATAGTTTCTTTTCTTTTAATGTTTTCAAAACAACCCTTAGATGTTTTTCATGCTCCTCTTTATTTTTAGAAAATATTAGAATTTCATCAATAAATAAAACCAAAAACTTATCCAAGAACTCATGAAATACTTTATTAATAATATTCATGAATACAGTAGGTGCATTAGTTAATCCAAATGGCATAACAAAAAATTCATAATGCCCATATCTAGTACGAAAGGCTGTTTTCGGGATGTCATCCTCCTTCACCTTCAGCTGATGGTATCCGGATCTCAAGTCAATCATGAAAAAATGCTGAGCTCCCTCGAGCTAATCAAACAAGTCATCAATATGAGGAAAATGATACTTGTTTTTAATAGTGATGTTATTAAAATCTCTATAATCAATGAAAAGTCTCATCGAACCATCTTTATTTTTAACAAACAAAACAGGGGCTCCCCATGGTGAAGTTCTAGGATGAATGAAGCCATTGTCAAGAAAATCCAGCAACTGATTTTTCAATTCAAGAAGTTCTGTTGGAGCCATACAATATGGGGGTTTTAAAATTGGCTTAGCATCATAAACTAAGTCAATTGTGAATTCAACTTCTTGATCAGGTATGACACTGGGTAAATCACCAGGATAAACATCAAGGTATTCATTTACCACTAGCACATCATTAATTTGAATAGTTCCCTTGTTTTCAACAATATGAGAAAGATAAATTTCATTTCCATGTTTCAATAGTTTCTCATCTTCCTGATATGTTATCAATTGTATGGGTTCATTCTTGTATACAAACTAAAACTATTTCTGAAAAACAACTTCTTTAGCTCTACAGTCAATCTTAGCATGATAATCAGAAAGCCAGTCCATCCCTAGAATAACATCAAACTCCACTAAGGGTAAAACAACAAGGTTTGTAGGTAATGTCTTTCTACATACCATAATAGAAATATTCTTATAATTCCTCTATACTATAACATTTCCCCCTAGTGTTTTAAGAACAAGTTCAGGTCTCATTTGTTAGGGTGGTATTTCCAATTTACCAGAAAATTTCTCAGAGATGAAGGAATGTGTAGACCCCATATCAAACAAAACTTCAGCAAAATATTAGTGAAAAAACAAAGTATTTGATACAAATTCATTGGATGGCCCAACATCTGCTAACGTAGTCACAAAGGATCTCACTAAACCTTTCTGCTTGTATTCAGGTTTCTTTGCATCATTCGGATCTCTCTTTGGGAAGATGTTTTCATAGTGACCCATCTCACCACATTCAAAACACTTTATAGTTTTCTTATAAGGATTATTCTTATGATCATTTTCATTTCAATCTCGGGACATATGTACAAAATTCCCACATTTAAAACATTTCCCAGTTTTTCTAAGACATTCCCTAGGGTGTTTCTTGCCACACTTTTCGCAGAATGGAAATTGGATTTTCTTACCATCAGATGTCTTTGGTTGATTGTTACCCATTTCTTGCCAACTGGACCTCTTCATCTCTTTGTTTCCAAAATGCACATGATCATCATAAAACTCCATCTCTAATATCTCAGTACTTCGGACAAGCTTCTCATAACTTTTGAATTCACGGGAGGCCAATGCCCTTCAATACCTTGGCTTCAGTCCTGAGTAAAAGCGGTTGATTTTTCTATCAAGATCCAGAATAAGATTTGGTGCATACCTCACCAGTCAGGTGATGTTCACTTCATACATAGCCATTGAATCTTCCTCCTTCTGTTTCAATTCAAGTAATTTCTTCTCCATTCTTAGTCCCACCACCTTATGAAAATATTTTTCAAGGAAAATACTTTTAAATTCATCCCACTCTAAGGCATCAAAATCCTCTCTATCCCTGATATTCCTTACCATTGACCACCACTGATCAGCTTCCCCTTCAAAATAATAAATGGAAAGACTTACCTTTTGATTGTCTGGACATCCCATAACATCGAATATCTTTTCAAGGGCTTTGATCCATCCTTCAACTACTACTGGGTCAGAAGATCCATTGAATGCAGGAGGATGTTGTCTCATAAAATGTTCCACTACTGTCATGTTCCGTTGTGGTACCTCTATTGGTCCTCTTTCATGGATTCCACCACCATTTATTTCCTGTGTTAGCTGATCCATTACTGTCACAAACTTCTCGGTTCCAATCCCTACCATTCCAGGCTGTAGTTCCAGAAGCATGTCATTCTATCAGTGCCTCTCCTCTTCAGCATCCGCGTTCCTTCTGTGTACAACCATTCTGAACAAACATATCTTATATGAAGAAACATGGTAAAATTTAAATTCCTTAACAAATTAATCATAGAGTGAAAATCATTTACGGTATTCTATTATCATCACCCTATCCCCTAAAGTTATATAAACCATCACTTGATGCCAACTATAAGGACCCAGCCTTATTACATACATAATCATGAATTTAGTCAAGAAAACACTTCCTTTTACATTTAAGATCTTTTCAAGTTTAGAGCTTTATAGAATTAGGACAACACAATCATGACATTACACATTATTACAAAGTGGATACCATAAAAACAGTTTCTATTTTTTTTTCAAAATATAAAACATTAAAACTTAAAACAAGACTCCTTGAAAAATATTCAACATTTAACATGGCTTACTTACTTGTATTACACATCCATTAACCTGTTAAAAATCATTTAAAAACTTGGGATGAGCACAAAATCTCAGTAAGGGATAGAAAAGAATGAAAGATCACACTAGTCCATGAATACTCGTAACATATGAAAGCATTTTCAAAAGACATTCTTGTCACCCATATATAATTACGTTGTAACATGAGATTTACACAACATCCACACAAAACATGAGAACATAAATATAATCATAAAGGAACTTTGGGGCATTACTTACATAATCTTGAAACCATTCTTGGCAACCTTATAATTTGTAACCCTCTCGGCTACCTTACATTGTGTAACCATCACATTTACACTTGGAGTAACCATACAGACGACCTCAAAATTACTCATACCCAATGAATTGGAGGTAAATATAGGTCTCAACCTTCTTCATAAATAATTCCCAAGAACCAAAAAATAATCATACAACATGAATAATTCCATATAAACATTACTTTGGAATTTCATAAAACTGAATTTTAAAAGAGGTTTTTAAAAAAGGAAAGCCACTTATAAATTACATACAAATGAAGAGGGACTTAATAGAGTGGATGAAGTATGTATATATACTGTGAATACACATAATAAAACATAATATAAATATAACCCATCACACAAACCATTTAAATAGCACATAAATAATGTAGTAGAAGGTTAACCCAAAGAATGGAAATCAGGTTAAGAATTCCCTTACCTCGGGTTTTTCTTGCTTAAAACTTGTTTAAACTTTTTGTATAATGGTTAAAATAAGGTTATTAATATTTTAAAGAAACATTTTCATGTTTATAACATATTATATTATCATTTTATACCATCATTTCAACCTTTAATTGTTAGTATTTTGCTCCTTGCACTATTTTTGGGTGAGTTCTTAACATGAATTCCATGATTGGTTCATGGTGGATGTTCTTGTCGATTGAAAGTGAAACTACAGAATTTTAATGGAGTAGTATTTTCATATAACCAGTAACATAAATTATTCCATTTATCATTTTTAATTCGTACATGAGGATGATTCATAAGTTAGAACATTATTGATGTTCGTTTAGATCCTTTTAGTGGTTCTTTGATAATAACAACCTCGTTTTGTCTTATAAATTAGAAATGTGAGTAAAAAGAATTACAGAACCATGGGTGAGTCATAAAACATATATTATAACCTGGTTCAACCATATAAATGGTATCATTACCATACTTGAAAGAATTAATGGAAATTCAAATCACATTATCCACGATGTTGATAATTCGACACAAACAAACAATGTTTTTATTCTTTAAATAAGTGGGAGAGGAGAAGAATAATGATGGGCAATTTTCCATGAACATGAGATCATACCGAATATACATGATTCTGGATATTTCATTCCACTTGGGTAAGAATATATGAATAAAGAATGATAAAGGAACTCAAAATAAAAGAATAATTGAGAAATCCCTTACAAAAATTCAGCAGCCTAACAGCTACACAACATGGTTTTAGAAAATATTAAAAATACAGGGGACAAGGGCCACCCATCCATAAATGAATCATAATATATATTAGATCAATAATAATATGTAAATAATTACATGGTATGAAACTAGGAAATTATACCACATAAAAGAGAACTTGAAAGGAAAAACAAAGAAATTGAGAATTTTCTTACCTTGTAGAGTAACCCTTAGAACTTGAAGGTTGGGACCTTGGGGGCTTTAGGGAACCTTGGGAGGACTATTATGAAGGTAAGGAGGCCATATCTTCGTTGAGGGAGAATTGGGAATGAATTTAATGAAGGTAAGAGTTGGTATTTATTGGAAAAGTGAGGGATTATTTTAATAATTTTCAAGGGACACCTCATGAGTGGTATTTACAAAACCATGGGATTGCCCATGGTATTTTCCCATGGTATAATCTACTTGGGACACCTCACATATTATTTAACTATAAAAAATTCGACTAGATTTATGAAATAATTATTATATCATTAAAGATGTCATTAACACACCGAAACTAAAAACTATATTTTTTACTATTCACCAAAAAATCAACTGTTTCATAAAAATTCCCAAATTTCACCCTAACAATTTATCGATGTGTAGATTTCAAAAATGAAGTCCAGTTTTTGAAAATAACTTTCTAAATATTATTAATTTAATTTTTAAATAAAATCACACTTAATTCAAAAATTAACAATTCTAATTCTGTAACTACTTCTATATCACAATGAAAAATTAACCTAGATACTATTATCTTAAAGAATTAATAAAATAAAATAATTATAAAATTTACTATTAATTAGGGTAATATTACTATTCATATTACTATTCCTAAGGGTATGTTACTATTCACCAAAAAACAAGTTGGTTCCAATAGACTCCAAATAACATATTGAACACAATTGTAGATGATAGTTTCTTGAAATTTAGAACATAGAAGTAGAAAAGTTATATTTTAAAGGATAATTAAAAATATCTACTTAAAAAATAGTTCCATGCATTTCTATTTATTTTTAGAAAACCTTGGGCTGTTACAGAAAACCTGTCACAAAATCTATCACGACATCATTCCACTTCTACTCAGGACTGGGTAACAGCTGCAAAAGCCCTGCTGGTCGCTGATGCTCCGCCTTCACCTACTGCCAGGTGGAACACCTCATCACCAAACCAGAAACATCTCTCTTCATACCTGGACATCAATACTGATGGTGTAGATCACTGATTCATGCTCAAATTTACCCAAGATATGAAGGTAGAACTGTCCTTGTAGTTTAGCTTGGGTTATCGAATCCTCAGAGATCTAAGAAGAAACCTATAGACACGTACATTCTATGGACTGTTTTTGGAAATGAAGTGGCCAAATTGGGTTGATTTTATATGGTTTTATAGGATAACTAACAGATTTATGTGAATTCAATTTAAAATAATGAGTTGATCCTGGGTTATCGCTCGGGGTGGATTGGATGAAATTCTTTTTCAACTATTTCAATTTCTAATATTTGAGAGGGGTTCATTTAAGAAGATAAAAAACATCCTCACTTACCAGTGTAATACCTACACAATTTAATACTAATCACCTATACACTTGAAGGATCAAAGTATTGAACAGTTCAAGGTAAAGGTTCATATTATCACTTGAAGTGTGTGGCCTTAAATTCAACAAGGACGATGGAGTTTAAAAATCATCAAATAAAAAACTCAATTAAAAGAAGTGATTAGACATTAATGGGGTGATAAATAACATCTAATCTATCAACTTTATACTCCCTTGGATCAAACCATAAGTGGGTTAGCCCTCCATTGATTCTATGGTTTCAATGGAAGTGGAAAGTAAACTCATGAGGGAGGAAACAGAGAAGTAAAGAAAACAATAAAAATAAAATGATCACTCCACCGTTGTGTGAATAATTTCACACGATTTGGTGTGAATAAATTCACACCTGGAGGAAGTGGTATCAAAGTGAGATGGAGAAAAACATAGTAATAGGGGAAGAAGAACTTTTATTAAGAAACTAGGATGAATTAAAACAACTTACATGTGAATGAAGAACGTTACAAAGACAAATTGAAAACATAACATTAAGATGAAAAAAAATCTCAAATATGATAAACTCCTCCAACACCACTAACTTAAATAGTAATTTTTGGAGCCTTGGGTAGAGACTCAAATTGTACAAAGCATCCCACTTGATTATGGTAGGCCTAGGGTGGTGGAAAGCTTGTGGAACTTGGACTTTTCCACACTTGACCCGAGATAGCAGCCAACTTTCATCCACCAAACATACATACTTGGAATACCTTCTAGATGGACGAATCATAGTGGGACATAGAATAATAAAATGGATCCATGGATTTCTTCTAACTTCATGTAAAATTTAGGGCCATTTGGATTTTTGGATTTCGAGATATTATCATATTGGTAGGATTGTTTTCTCGGCCGTAGAATCTGGACTAGAATTTTATTTCCAAATTGGACAACCTTAATGACCACCATGGAGTCCGAATTAGAATTGGATCTTGAAGAGTGATTTGTTACTCTACATGTCTTATAGAATCCCAAGAAGTTTGGGATTAATTGGGCCTATATGTTGGGCCCCACATTCTCATCAGTGGGTTGCTATCCAATCTGACTTCTCTAGAATTGTTTCCTTTCATCACAAAATATCCCCATCTTCTTCCATGAATTCTCCATTGATCCCTGAATCAAACATGTTCATATTGAAGTGTAGATAAATTTTCCAAAATATAAAATTAAAATATGTATTCTTATATTCCTTAAAATCAGATGAATCATTGGGTACTTTAAATGATGTCCAAAAATGTACCACATAATAGTGCATTTTAAGAAAGAATTACAATCATAATGTAAAATGATGTTCAAAGTGTAAAATGCACTAAAATAGTGTTTATGAATAATAAATCAGATGAATATTATATATATCAACAATGAATATTAGACTCATTTAGTGGATAATCACACCCCCAAACTTGAGTTTTGCTAGTCCCGAGCAAAATATATCTCAACAAT
Organism: Viscum album; assembly: GCA_963277665.1. Lineage (NCBI taxonomy): Eukaryota > Viridiplantae > Streptophyta > Magnoliopsida > Santalales > Viscaceae > Viscum > Viscum album. The sequence continues at coordinate 1,679,716,531 of OY728132.1, read as the reverse complement.
ATGAAATTCGAATTCCCTTTTCCAAAAACATTTTAATACAAAATGATCACAAAAACAATTATACCAAAAAATCATGAAACCCATAAAAAATATTTTAATATATTATAGTTTCATAAGCATATCCCAATCCCATGCCCATTCTTTTGTTCAAATTCATTGCCATATTTTATCCAATATCAATTAAGTATGAGGATGTGTTGTGTATCACAATAGATATGGGGGTTCATATTTATTCCAGGGGGAAATGATGGAAGTTCTAGGTGGAATAACATTTCAATATTAAGATGAGTATTCTTTTTTTATTGTATTATTATTTTTTTGTTTATTTGAAATTTATCCATGGTAATTGAAGTTGCACTCAAAAGAGTCAACCCCTGTAGCGAGACTTTGCCGATGACTCCCAGGCTCAAAGACCTTAGGGTACCAAGTGAAGCCCACATACTCAGGCATCATCTTGAGTTAAATTAGTAAAAAACAAATTCAAATTACCAAAAATAGAGATAAAATTACTAACTCTGGGCCAGACAACTATGGAGTCACGATCCCCAAGTGCTGAAAGCCACGCATTAGGTCATTTCATTGCTCTACGTGCAAATTTATTATTATTTTTTAATTTTTTTGAATAGTCAAATTAAAATAAAATTATCAACAACCCTATGCTATTTATTTGGGGGACCCCATGAACTCAAACTAATACCCCACTATCCAAAGGACATGCATTGTGATTCTTATTTTATTTGGATGAAAATATAAACAATGAAATATCACATTGGACAGCCACACTTTCCAAAATATATGCTCATGAAATTATACAAGGATTAAAATCAGAATCGGGGCATACTAAATTATTTGATAACCATTTTCAAAGTGTGCAATGTGTATTACCAGGTTCAAATTTATAGGAATTTTTCCTTCCATTTACACACATTTTCTTTTCAAATCATTTTTTTTCACAAAAGCAATTTTTTTTATTTCATCTCCCCTCACCCCCAACTTAAAACAACATTGTCCCTTGTGTTTCAAGAAATGAAAATTTATAAGTACTAGAGTCAAATAAGGGAAGTTGAAAAATAAAATTGAAATATTAGGATCATGGAATGAAGTCACCTGGTGGTTGAAGTTGAAATTCTTGCTACTCCCTTTTAATCCCTTGATCTCAATGTCAATCCAAGAATTCCCTAGTGGAGAAAAACAAACAAACAAAAAAAACTATATATATATATAATAAATAAAGTGAAATATAAGTATATATATAAAAATTATAGAATAAGGAAGCACAAAAAGTCATAGGTCTGTGGTAAGCGTGCGCCCCTGTCTCCCTTCGGTCCCGGGTTCGATTCCCCACGGCTTCACCGGTTGTGATGGGGTTTTCCCCACAACCTACAATGTGGCCTTTTTTATTATTATTAAATTTTTTTATTTTATGTTATTTTTTATTTTTATTTTAACCTACAAACACATAAAAAATGAGCTAATGATACATTGTCTTCTTTTTAAATTTCTGGGTAAGGTATTACTCAAGGATCACACCACGTGACACAGATGAATATGGTGATCCCCTTTCATACCCATCCATACTCATAATAGAAGAATAGGTCAACAGTCTATTTTTTTAAATATAAAAATGATTAATTAATCCTATTTGAAAAATAAAAATGATTCAAAAAAGATTGGAAACATGAAAACCACTGGTTGCCTCCCGTGCAGCGCTTTGTTTAAAGTCGTTAGCTCGACATGGACCCCTAATTGATTAATTATTTTTATCATATAAGGTAGGTTCACACAATTCTTATCAACTTCATGTTTTTGGAATGGTTCTATGAATGGTTTGACTCTATGACCATTAACTTTAAATGTTTGACCATTGGTGGGATCTTGAATTTCAACAGCCCCGTGGGGGTACACCTTATGCACTATGTATGGACCTGAACATCTAGACCTCAACTATCCTCAGTGTAAATGAAGTTTAGAACTATACAAAAGAATAGGTTTACTTGGTTCAATGTGTTTGGTTTTAAGATTTCGAGATTGTTAGGCTTGTACTTTAGCTTTATTGATCGTTGAGTTTTCATAATCCTCCATCCTAAGTTCTTCAAGTTCATTGACATCTAATTTCCTTTTTGTTTTGGCCAATGAGAGGTCATAATTCATTTTTTCAATTGACAAAAAAGCCTTATGTTCAATCTCCAATGGAAAATGCAATGCTTTACCATAAACCAACCTATATGGGGGCATTCCTAAAATGGTTTCATATTTGGTTCGATAGGCCCAAAGAGCATCTAAGAGTTTCTCGGACCAATCTTTCCTAGAAGGATTGATAGTTTTTTCAAGAATATTCTTAATTTACCTATTTTCTAATTCAGCTTGACCATTGGTTTCAGGATGGTACGCATTGGAAACTTTATGAGAAATCCCATACTTAGACATTAGTGAAGAGAATGGACGGTTGCAGAAATGGGTTCCTCGATCACTGATTATAGCCCTAGGAATTCCAAATCTTGAGAAGATGTTTTATTTTAGGAATATAATAATAGTTTGATTATCATTCAATTTTGTGGGAATGTCCTCAACCCATTTTGAGACATAATCAATAGCTAAGAGAATGTAAAGATATCCCCTAGAGTTTGGGAAGGGACCCATGAAATCAATTCCCCAATAGTCAAATATTTCAACCACTAAGATGGGAGTGAGTGGAATTTGATTCCTTTTTGTGATGGAAACTACTTGTTGACACCTATAATATCTTTGAAAAAATGTGTAGGAGTCCCTTGAGAGGGTGGTCCAGAAGAGACCACACTGAAGAATCTTTACAGATGTTTTCTTAGAGGAAAAGTGACCTCCACATGCCTCACTATGACAGAATTTAAGGATGGAATCTTGTTTAGATTCTGGGACACACCTCTTAATGACTTGGTCAGGGTAGAACTTATAGAGTAATGGATCATCAAACACATAGTGCCTAACATCAGAGAGGAATTTACTTTGATCTTGAGTCCATAATAATTTTGGAATGACTCCTGTAACTAAGAAATTGGCTATGTTATCATACCAAGGGCAGTCACTCCCAGAGTATAGGTGTTCATCATGAAATGAATCAGACATATAAAGGTGATTTAAGTGGTCTTTTAATTACATCCTAGAGAGGTGATCAGTTACAAAATTTTCAACACCCTTTTTATCCTTATTTTTGAGGTCAAATTCCTGTAAGAGAAGGACCCAACTAATCAGTCTAACCTTAGAATCTTATTTTTGAAGAGGTATTTTAGTGAAGAATGGTCAGTGAACACAGTGATGTGGGATCCTAAGAGGTAGGACCTAAACTTCTATAAGGAAAACATAATATCAAGTAACTCCTTTTTAGTGGTGGTGTAGTTTATTTGGTCATCATTTAAGGATTTGATTGCATATGCAATGACATAATGAGTTTTATCACAACGTTTTCCTAACACAGCTCCTACAGAAAAGTCACTGGCATCACATATAAGTTCAAAAGGAAGGTTCCAATTTGGAGATTTCATAATGGGAGGAGAGGTGAGAGAGGATTTGAGGGTTGATAATGAACCCTCACATCTTTCTGTTCAAACAAATGGAGCATCCTTTACTAGGATAACACAAAGGGGACGGGAGATTGAACTAAAGTCCTTGATGAATCTTCTATATAAACCATCATGTCCCAAGAAAGGCCTCACTTCCTTGACATTTTTGGGTGATGGAAGGTGATGAATGATGTCAACCTTGATTTTATCAACTTCAATCCCCCTACCTGAGACCAGATGGCTTAGAACTAGTCTCTCTTTAACTGTGAAATGACATTTTTCCCAATTTAGGACCAGATTATTTTCTTCACATCTTGATAAGACTCTATCTACATTCCTCATACATCCCTCAAATGTATCTTCAAACACAGATAAGTCATCCATAAAGACCTCAATAAAATCCCCTACCATGTCTGAGAAGATTCCCATCATGCACCACTGGAAGGTTCCAGGGGAATTGCATAACCCTAAGGGCATACGTTTGAAAGAAAATGTTCCGAATGGACATGTGAATGTAGACTTCTTTTGATCCTCTAGGGATACCTCAATTTGATTATACCCTGAGTACCCATCTAAGAAACAGTATAAGGAATGACCTACCACTCTCTCAAAGACATGGTCAATGAATGGTAAGGGGAAATGGTCCTACATGGTGAATGATTTTAGCTTCCTATAGTCAATGCAGACCCTCCATCCACTACTCACCCTAGTTGGAAGAATCTCTCTATCCTTATTGGTTATCACTATTATTCCTTCCTTCTTGGGAACCACTTAGATTGGGCTGACCCACTCACTCTCACCTGTGGGATATATGATACCAGCCTTTAAAAATTTTAGAAGTTCTTTCCTTACTACCTCCATGATATTAGGATTGAGTCGTCGTTGAGGTTGACGACATGGATTTGAATCAGATTATAGAACAATCCTATGAGTCCCGATAAGTAGGCTAAACCCAGGAATATTAGACAGGGTCCAACCAATGGCTTTATTATGTTTCCTAAGTACATATAGAAACATACTCTCATGATTGTCTTCAAGAAAAGAATAAATGACAATAGGATGTGTTTGATTTTCCTCTAGGAAGGCATACTTGAGTGCAGTGGGAAGTTCCTTCAATTAAAGATCAGTTTGGTTCAAAATTTCAGAAGCATATTGGGACATTTGATCAATATCAATTTTATTTTCTAAAGTTTTAGATAGTATTGATTCCCCACAAGTAGAAGTTTCAGCTACTAGATTGGCTTGATCATATTTAGGGAAGGAAGTTGGAGTGGTCTCAATAAAAGTGGTTTCCTGAAAGTTTTCACTAATTGTTGGACCTAAGACTTCATCATAAGAGCAATTTAAAAATGATTCAAGCCAAGGAGATAAAATTCCTTCATGTGAATAAAGGAAATCAATCTCATCCTGACATAAACATCCATCAAATATTCCTTGATATTCTATGGATTCATTATCAATGCTTCCTATCATATTTACTTCATGAATGTCCTCTTCATCACCTATTTGTGAGCATGCATTATATATTTTCAATTCTAGACTCATGTTCCCAAAGGTGATGGTCATGTTCTCATTTTGGACTCAGATAACATAGTTGATTGTTGCAAGGAAGGGACGACCAAAGATGATTGGGGTTTGTTCCTTATTTCCTATGTTTTGATGTTTGTCAAGGCCAATGAAGTTAGCAGGGTAGATGAAGTTTTCAACCTTTACCAGAACATCCTTTAAAATCCCCTTTGGAACCCTAATGTTACGATCATCAAGTTGAAGTGTGACAGATGTGGGTTGGAGTTATTCTAGGCCTAACTAGTAGCACACAACATAAGGGATGATATTGACACTATCACCTAGGTCACACAAGGCCTTGACAACTTTTCTCTCTCCTAGTTCAACATTGATGTAAGGGAAACTCGGGTCTTTCAACTTAGGAGGTATGGTCCCTTGAATGGTGGTACTCACATTAGCAGCCAAAAGGGCTTGGTTTTTATGTGAAAATTTTCTTTTAATAGTGCACAAGTCCTTAAGGTACTTTGAGTAGGTAGGTATGGTTTGGATGGCATAGAGAAAGGGGAATGTTCAACTTGACTTGTGAGAGAATTTCCCTTAATGTTTCACTCAATTCTGGCCTGATTTTCTCCCTCATGCATTGAGGAAATTGTGTAGGTTGTGGGGTTTTTTGTTGCAGAGTTATTTCTTTGACAATGTTATCATGTTTTTCAGTTTGATCATTTGGTTCATTTGAATTTTAATCCAAGTTTGAATCTTCAGGTGGGTTCTGAATTAGTTGTTCAGGTTTCTCAATTTATTTCCCACTTCTTAAAATAGTCACAGCCTTTAGTTGTTCATGAGCTGTTTGAGTACAACTTGACTCTCCCCTTGAAGTTGAGGATGGAACCGCTTGAGTAGGCATGGGTGCCTTTCAAGTTTTTATGGTTTGAAGTTCTTGTTTAAGGGAAGAGACTTCTGAGTTCATCCTTTCCATTTGTTTGCACAGTTTTTCTAGTAGGATTTGTGGAACAGTTTGGGTTGGTGCTTGAGAAGATTGGTTTATCCCGGGGAGATATTTTGGAGGTGGGATGGTTTGTTGAAAATGGACCGGTGGATGTTGGTATTAGATAGGTTGGGTTTGGAACTGGTTATGAGGTTGGTAGTTCTGATGGGGGTAAGGATTTTGTCCCTATGGTTGGCTAGGTTGTTGGTTATCTTTCTAGCAGAATCCTGGGTGGTCATTATACCTTGGGTTGAAGTTGTTTTGGTATTGAGGATTTTGAAAGTTCAAAGCATTTACTTCCATCGGGGGTCCTCTTAAAAGAACATCCTTGATAGATGGAATGGTTGGGCAGTTTTCTATCTTATGGTCATGTTTGTCACAAATTGTGAAAACAGGGTCAACAGTTTGGATTTCATGGACTTTCCTAAGGTCAATATCTTCAACATTCCCAGAGAGTACTGCGAGTTTAGCCCTAAGGATTTCCTCTTCTCTAATTGTATGAATTCCAGTAGTTCTTTGTGGATTTTCAGAATAAGGTAAAGTTCCCCATGTTTGGTTTTGTTCAGAAATGATTTCTAGATACTCGTAAGAATCATTTGGGGCTTTGTTTTTAAAGGTTCCATTACACATCATGTCAATGAATTGTTTGTTCCCCAGACCTAACCCTTCATAGAAAATTATCACTTGTTCAGGAATAGAAAAACCATGGTGTGGAACCATGTTTAGAGTGTGTTTGAACCTTTCCCATGTTTCATAGAATGACTCTCCCTATTTTTCAAAAATGTTTTGGATACTCTTTTTAAGTGAAATTGTTTTGTGGTGGGGAAAGTATTTTTTGTAGAATTATCATTGTAGTTGGTCCCAAGAGTTGATGGATGATGGTCTCAAATTTTTTAGACAATTTTTAACTCGATTTTTTAAAGAAAAATGAAATAGCCTCATCTTAGCTGATTCTAGTTGATGTGGGGGACACATGGTTTCTAAAATGTCATTGAACTCCTTAATGTGAAGGTAGGGAATCTCAGACTCCATTCCATGGAATGTGGGAATATGGTTTAGGACATGGTGTTTAAAGATGTAGTTGGAATCTATTAGGGAATTGTGTCTAATTCATGAGGGGGAATTGGTCCAGGAATGTGTGAGGTAGTCATTCATTGTTTGATCAATTTCATTCCCCAAGTTTGGGGCTAACTCATTTGGGTTTCCATTTTGGTTCCCACCCGGGTTTATGAGTTGGTTTCTTTGAATACATTCCATTGAAATATGCTCAATTTTTGAATCTGGAGTATTAGGAAGATTAGGATCTAATGTAAAGAGTTCCCTTGGTGTACTTGACTCCCCAACCCCAAGACTATCCACCCTAACTAGACGGTTTGACTGATCGCGGGTGTAGGCGGACATGCACCAAAAGAAAAAAATGAGAAAGGGACAAGATAAGAGAATTTGGATGAGAAAAGAAGAAATGGGGGAGAATATAATGGGTGTTTATATGAATTACTTGGGTCCCTGGAAACAGCGCCATAATTTGATTCACGGTCAAATTTACCCAAGATATGAAGGTAGAACGATCCTTGTAGTTTAGCTTTGGTTATCGAATCCTCAGAGACCAAATAAGAAGCCTATAGATACGTACATTATATAGACTATTTTTGGATATGAAGTGGCTAAATTGGGTTGATTTTATATGGGTTTATAGGATTACTAACATATTTAAGCGCATTCAATTTAAAATAATGATTTGATCCTAGTTTATTGCTCGGGGTGGATTGGATGAAATTATTTTTCAACTATTTCAATTTCTAATATTTGAGAGGGGTTTATTTAAGAAGACCAAAAAACATCCTCACTTACTGGTTTAATACCTACACACTTTAATAATAATCACCTATACACTTTAAGGATCAAAGTTTTGAGCACTTCAAGGTAAATTTTTGTATTATCACTTGAAGTGTGTGTCCATAAATTCAACAAGGATGATGGAGTTTAAAAATCATCAAATAAAAATCTCAATTAAAAGAAGTGATTAGAAATTAATGGGGTGATAAATAAAATCCAATCCAGCCCCTTTCTACTCCCTTAGATCAACCCATAAGTGGGTTATCCCTCCATTGATTCTATGGTTTCAATGGAAGAAGAAAGTAGACTCATGAGGGAGGAAATGGAGAAGTAAAGAAAACAATAAAAATAAAATGATCACTCCACCGTTGTGTGAATAATTTTACAAGATTTGGTATGACTAAATTCACACCATGAGGCAAAGGTATCAAAGTTATATGGAGAAAAATATAATAATAGGGGAATAAGAACTTTTATTAAGAATCTAGGATGAATTAAAACAACTTACATGTGAATGAAGAACGTTACAAAGACAAATTTGCAGCATAACATTAAGATGAAAACAAATATCAAAGATGATAAACTACTCTAACACCACTGGATTAAATAAGAATTTTTAGAGCCTTGGGTCGAGACTCCAATAGTAAAAAGCATCCCACTTGATTATGGTAGGCCTAGGGTGGTGGAAAGCTTGTAGAACTTGGACTTTTCCACACTTGACCCGAGGTGGCAGCCAGCTTTCATCCACCGAACAGACGTGCTTGGAAGATCTTTTAGATGGCTGAATCAGAGTGGGAATATAAGAATAAAATAATGATCTGGATGTCTTCTAATTTCATGTAAAATTTAGGCCCATTTGGAGTTTTGGATTCCGAGATATTATCATATTGGAAGGATTTGTTTCTGGGCCGTAGAATCTTCCCTAGAATTTTATCTCCAAATTGGTCCGCCTTAATGTACACCATGGAAGACGAATTAGCATTGGATCTTCAAGAGTTATTTGTTCCTATACATGTATTATATCATCACGCGAAGTTTGGGATTCATTGGGCCTCTATGTTGGGCCCCACATTCTCATTAGTGGGATGCTGTCCAATCTGACTTCTCCAGAATTGTTTCCTTTCATCACAAAATATCCCCATCTTATTCCAGGAATTCTACATTGATCGATGAATCAAACATGTTCATATTGAAGTATAGATCAATTTACGAAAATATAAAATTAAAATATGTACAATTATATTTCTTAAAATTAGATGAATCATTGGGTACTTTAAATGATGTTAAAAAATGTACCACATAATTGTGCATTTTAAAAAAGAATTGCAATCATAATGTGAAATGATGTTCAAAGTGAAAAATGCACTAAAATGGTGTTTATGAATAATAAATCACATGAATCTTATATATATTAACAATTAATATTATCCTCATTTAGTGGCTAATCAATCACGATACATCTTGGTGACACTAGGATGAACTGTCCAAATTGAGGAATGAAAGTCCCGCATCAGCTCCTCACGTATGTCTGCTAACACCCATAAGCGCCCATGAAAACTCAAGATCTCATACTCTCCTATTTTCCATCCAGGAATAGGGTCCTCTCCTGACATGATTTCGCATAAGACTAGGCCTTCAGAATCTGACAACTGCCTCATTCGAACTCGATCATGAAGAGTAGAGGTAACTACTACATAAGATAGAAACGCCTTCCCCTGTCTGTCGAGAACCTCCAAATGCATCTAAGAGAACAGATCCATATGCTGCCAATCACTGGTGGCCTCTTGAAATTCCTGTATATGAGTCCTCCTACTCAGTGAATTATCCACTACATTTCCTTTTCGAGGAATGTAGGAAAGCTCAAAGTCAAAAGACTAAAGGTACTCAACCCACCTTCACTGTCTCAAATTCAGGTCACGCTGAGTGAATATGTACTTGAGACTTTTGTGGTTGGTGAACACCACAAAATTATTTCCTAGAAGATAATGTCTCCAACAACGCAAGGCATGAACAACTATTTCCAACTTGATATTATGCATCGAGTAATTCCTCTCATGTGGCCTCAACTGCCGAGACCCGTACGCAACGACTCCTTCCCCCTGCATAAGCACAACACAAAAACTAATACCTAAAGCATCACAGTACATAGTATAGCTCTTTCCCGGATCTGTAAATACTAGTATCAGTGCTGAATTCAACCTCTCTTTCAACTCATGAAAGGCTGACTCACAAGAATCTGGCCATAAGAACTTTGCACCCTTCTTAGTCAGACCCTTCAGTGGTGCTGCTAAGCGTGAACAGTTCTATATGAAACATATATATTATCCAGCTAGACCTATAAAACTTTTTACCTCAAAGATTTTCTTCAGTTTATCCAAGGAAACTACTGATCTCACTTTCTATCGGTCCACTGACACTCCTGTCTCTGAGATAACATGACCCAAGAAGTGAATTTGGTCCATCCAAAAGTGGCATTTTGAGAGCTTAGCATATAACTGATGTTATCTCAGTATACTCAAAACGATATCAAAATGTGTTGCATGGTCATGTAGAGTGTGATAGTACACCAAGATATCTTCTATGAAGACTACCACGAAAGAATCCATGTATGCATGGAACACTTGGTTCATCAGGGCCATGAAAACTGCAGGCGCGTTCGTGAGACTGAACGAAATAACTACATACTTGTATAGACCATACCGACTCCGTAAGGCTATAATAGGTATATCAGATGGCCTAATGTGCAACTAATGATTACCAGATCTGAAGTCAATCTTCAAGAACACCAGGGCTCCTCAAAGATAATTAAAGATATCATCAATCCTTGGTAAGGGATAGCAGTTCTTGACCATCAACTGGTTCAACATCTGATAATCCACACAAAGTCTTAGGGTACTGTCCACCTTCTTCGCAAAAAGGATGGGAAAATACCAAGGAGAAGTACTGTATCGAATGAAACCCTTTTCCTGAAACTCATCCAACTGCTTCTTGATCTCATGTAACTCTATTTAAGCCATCCTATAAGGAGTAATGGGCACCGGTACCGCTCCTGGAATAAGATCAATAGATAATTCTAACTCACGCTCCTGAGGAAAACATGAAAAGTCCTCTAGAAAGAAATCCCTGAAATGATCCACCATTGGAGGAAATTCCTTCTGTGAAGTCCCATAGTCATCCAGATATAGACTAGAGATCTGGGCTGTAACTCCTCCCAACCCCTGATGCTCAGGTCCTGCTCTGATCTCTTAGACATCCTATTCGCCCTTATGAAGAAACGATCTGGCCTTTGGTGATGTGAAACTCACCCTACGATGATATAAATCAACAACATTCTAGAAGGGAACTAACCAGTCCATTCTGAGAATTAAATCATAGTCTATCATCTCTAGGACAAAGAGGTCCCATAAGAAGTGACACCCACCAACCTCAAGAGGGAACTCCTTGCACTGACATACACTTGTCATTATAGTCCCCAACAAAGTTTCTAGCATCAAGATATCGGTAGAAGAAAGGATACAGAGCCCAAGTCTATCCACAATAGAAAAAAATATAAAACTATGGGAAGCCCGTGTATCGAATAGGGAAGAAGATAAAACTGAGGCAACTAGAATGGTACCTCGAATTGTAGAGGGTACGGGATCCTGCTCCTGCCAGGTCTGCTCCACTACAAAAGTATGCCCTGTACCGCGGCCCTGTGACCCTGGATGAGCACTCTGAACTGATCCACCCTGCTGTTGTTGAAATCCTGGAGATTGACTACCATGGCCACGACCTCCACCTTGGCCTGAACGGCCGGAAGAACTCCAGTTCCCATACTGGTGGGAAACTGGTGGTGCTGCTCCCGAATGAGGAGTCATAGAAGAACCCATGTCACCAGCTACTGGTGAGAATATCTGATATAAGCGCTGAAGATGACCCATCTTGCCGCAAGATTGGAACTCCACTAGGTCTCTCGGGCAATGTGGCATCGTATTCCCGCACTTCCCGCAATGGTAGCACACCACCTGGCTACCAGAAGATGCATCCTGCCTACTCAAATTTCCTCACACAGTCTCCCAACGACACTTCTTTCTATCGGCCAAAGAAGCACTAACCCTGGATACTGAACCGCCCTGGACCAAAACTCCAGAATCCCTCATATTACACTCCATGATCAACGCCTAGTTGACTATAGAAGTTATGGAAGTCAACCATAAGATGTTCACTTGTAAGCGGATGTCCCGTCTGAGACCATCCTTAAACTTCCTAGCTAGGAACAACCCATCTCCCCCTAGGTAGGGTGTAAATTGATGAAGCTCGGTGAAGCGAGAGGAATAATCCATAACAAGAAGAGTACCCTACTCTAGATTCATGAACTCTCGGGCTCGAACGACCCTCAAGGTCTCTGGATAGAAGTAGTCATAGAAGATATGTTGGAACTCCTCCGAAGCCATAACCTGATGATGTCCCGCCTGTGAGATCACATACCACCATCTCTTGGTGGAATCCTATAGCATGTATGTAGCGAGCTTGACCCGCCTCTCTGGAGGCATCTCCAAATGCTCAATGATCATCATCATGGCTTCAAGCCATGACTCTATATCCTAGAGTCCTCTTTCCCCTATGAAGGTGAGAGGATGCTGCTGTTGAAAAACCCACATCAATTATGACATCGACAGGTTAGGAGGAAATGACCCCTAAAAGGTCTACATCATCCTCATAAAGCCCTCCCTGAACTGTGCATCAGCACCTGTGTTAGGTATAACTGTTGTTTCCAAGACTGGCATAACTGGAGGATCTGCAGGAAGTCCCTGATCAGCTATATCCAGTGTCTGATCATCACCCTAAAACTGGTGTAAAACCGGGGGACGTCTCAGCAGTATGACCCTACAAGGTCAAGCACACACCTTAGATCAATATTATCAAGGACAAAAAACTAGAAGTGCAAGAAGGGAATAGGATAAAAAGAAGGAATTCAAGTTTTTCCAAACATAACTGCACGACATGTATAATGACTACATAATGTGTTCTCTCAATCCTTTAGATGGGCATGTACTTCTGCCAACCCTGGTCGTGTAACACCCCAAACACACGACGTGTTGTCCTAACACATGATGTGTACTTGAATTATCTTCCCCTTCCCAAGTCCTTCTACATGAATAAGTCACACGGTTATTCTAGAATAAGACTACATGTCATGTTCGTTCCAGACATGGCCTGTACTACACGAGCTTCCCCGACCCGTGTTGTTAGTGACACAGCCAGATACATGGCTCAGACTACACGGAGTGTTCTAGATGGACACGACATGTACTAAGAAGAGTTTGATAACCCATGTTGTTCGTTACACAACCGTATACTTGGGTTACACTACACAGCTTGTTCTAGACAGACACAACATGTAATGAAGAGACTCAACCGACCCATGTTATTAGTGACACAGCTAGTTACACGGTTCTATAACATGGCGTGTACACCTAGAGCATAGAGTTTCCTACCAAAGATTCCAAACCCCATATATTTTCTCACAAAGTCTGAGACACGGTTAGAGACTACACAACGTGTACATACGGTACACGGAATGTAATTAAAAAAACCATTTCTCCCTGAACAGAAGAACACATGGCATGTATTTAACATTACACGCCATGTATTCTGGGTTTTTCCAGACAGTAAGTCTTAGAAACTACTCTGGAACCCAGAAAACACTGAAAAGAACATTTAAAGTTCCAAATTCTGATCCGTGAGGGCTCATACTCCCCACAAATCAAAAAATGGCATCTTTTACATGTTATAAACAAAGTAAACAAGTCAATGATCCACCAAATTCCGATTCATGGGGGCCCATAACACCTCAAGAACCAATGTTTTGCGTCCATTCAAAAAAAACCTTACACAAAGAAATACCCTATCAAATAGTAGGTATTCTATCAATGCATACATCACAACAACATTCATATTTTACACAATATCTATCACTACAGCATAAAATCGCTAATGCACCCTAAATGGCATGGTAAGAATGCATGATATGTGATCTCTAACAAGTTCCTATATGATGCATGAGATGAAATACCCTCATCTCATCGGGATGAAATAGAAATAGAACCTTAATAAAATCAACAATAACAACACAAAACATGTGAATAAACCAACGGTGAAATCAAATCAATTGTAAAATTGCAAAACCAGAAAAATTGCAATAACCGAGGTAAATTGGTTTTTCCTGTACACGGGTTAGCTACTCCCTGGAATAACTTATTACCAACTATATATTCCTTCATATCCCTGGATATAGGCTCCAAAACAATAATTCAAGAAGAAAAGAATCCCTCTAATACCACTTTGTAATGTCCCGGTTCTGGAAGCCACCCAGAGGTTCACCGTACCCGGTTGGTCACATGGCCTCAAGCACATTTCCTGAAATGCTAGAGGCTGACGAATAGCAGTGAGGGCCTTGGGTATGATAGTGAGGAAACTATGCCCTAATTGGCAGAGTAACACAACAAAAGTAAATTAAATATACAATAGTAGAAGCAGTAATAACACCATACCAAAGTAAACGGCAGAAAACTGGAAGTAAGAAACAAATGGCGCACATATATAAATGATGCATGATATATTTGTCTTGGAAAACAGCCAAACAAGTCAAGATGCTGAAATAAAGTACTAAAATAAAGTACATAGAAAATAGATAAACTCCTCAACATCACAAGCCATAACTTGGTCCCATGCTCTTCAACTCCACAGAAATCAAGTACCTAAAGTAGAAGGGAACTTTCCCTTATCTATACCTGCAACAATATAATCTGTTTGGGCCCAAAAGCATGACCCAAAAAGGGTGTGAGACTAATACTAGTAGGCAACCATCAAAAGATATATGCCTAACAGTCAGTGAGTATATAGTAGGCAAAAGGTAAAAGGAAGTAGTAAACAAGGAAGTACTCAGCAGTAACAATCCACAGTTTCAAGCATTTAATTCACAATCAATTAAGAAGCTAATCAAAGTAGGTGACCCTTTGGGAAGTACTCATATCCTAACCCCTCTGGTTCAACAAAACAAGTACAAGAAACCCCCTGGGAATCACACACAGTCTAACCCTTATGGTTCAGCTTAAGTATAGACTCTCTGAGGAATCACTCACTGTCAATTCCCTCTATAGTCTCGTATCAGTATTAGAGGTGCTCTAGGGAAGCAATCAACGTCTCATTCCCCCTGTGGACCATGTAGAGGAACTACAAATACTCTGAGGAAAAACTTACGTCAATTATTTATATGGTCTCGCTTAGTAATATTATAAAAGTTACTCTAGATAAGACCTTATGTCCATTCTCCCTATGGTCTACTACACCAGGTTCTCACTACCCTCTGTAAGTCAATCGAGAATAGCAACGTGTAGTGGCCAATGTAAACCTTATGAACTACTTAGATAAACAGTATAAAGCATATCATCATATCCTATAAATAATCACGCCATCCTACAATATTAGGCATGGGGAATAAACAAGGCAGCCTAATAGGCTAAGCAGGACCAAACAGTCATAAACAAAACATGCATGGGAAAACACTTCCAAAGTTGAGAAATTAACCGTATTCACATTAAATTTACCTCTACTCAAGCATACAAGCATATAAGGAAAATAACAGGGCTAAAATAGTAACCACGCAATACCCCATTCATGGGTATTTGGATATTTTTCACATATAACTAATAGAAATTAAATGGAAAGGCACAAACCACCTACCTTGGTGTTGGGAGATTTCTATACGTGAACCTCAAGCCTTGAATCTCCCAAGAACACCGTAGATCTACAAAAACGCTAAAAATGCTCAAATGAAGATAACTTGAGAAAGAGAAGGAATCAGGAGAAGATGCTCTAGAAGAAGGAAGAGCTTACCGGGGCGATCCCAATACAATCGACAGTGGTCAAATCAGATATCAGATGCTCGATCAGGAGCTCGGATAAAGATCACGGTCGTACGGGTTCTCTCAGACGAACTAGGTCGAGAAGTAGACGGTTCTGTCCGTTAGACGCGGCCCCAGTGCGTTTAATGAAAATAAAAAGTACATGGTGTGTACTTTCCTTTACTGGTCCCCCAAATTAGGCGGTCTCCAGGTCACCACACATGACCATGTGCATGGCCGCTACACGATCATCACCCGACTAACGACATTAACCGAGTACACGATGTGTACTCATAAATTACTCGGGAAGTACTTAAGAAATTTCAAGAAACTCCTATTTTTCCTCAAAAACATTAGAAAAAGAAAAACATACCTCAAAAGAAGATTCATGTTCTTACAATGGACACTTCTAATCAGTATCCATTTTTCCTGTAATATAAAACCTTCGAAATGAAGCAAGTTTTCTTTTCATGAAAAATCTTCATGACTTTTGACTTGATTTATTATTTTCCATAACCTACATTTAAACCCTATGTAAAAAAATATAATATGGAATGATCACAAAAATCTCATTAAGGGACATCAAAATAAATAAAGAAACTATTATTCTATGAATAATTATATAAATTTTCCTTTTTCAAAGTAAACTTTGGGCCCATAATATAAAATTTATTACCTAATAAATCAACATTTATACCCAAATATTTTCATAAAACATTTCAAAAGAAATATTATAGGAAAAAATAAAACTCATAAGGTTTCTTTGAAATCATAAAAACACATTATAAAATTTTCCACAATGTTGTGCTTTTTACCCTTAAAAGGTGGAATATACTTTACTATAAACATAATATTGTTATCTTACCATGATAAATCATAAGATCCATATAAAAAACCATTATAGGAATATATAAATTGTATAGGAAACTTAGGGAATCATTTTCAAATCACACTTACAAATGGGATAACCTTCATGGTTAAAAATATAATAACGATCACGCTTACAAATAAAATAGCCATCATGATTACAATTGAAATAACTATCTCAGTATATTACCATAATCTCTTAGGATAACCCTAATAAGTTAACTACATATATTTACTTAATGAATTGGAGATATATAATGGAATCACCCATTCTTAGTTTATAATGGACCCCCTTTATACTCATAGACAATTCCTAAGAACCATAACAGAATACACAAAAGCTTGCATTATAAAAATGTTCTTTCCACCCATAAGTAAACATTTTCAGATATTGATATATCCATTTATTTTAAAACCCATTTTTAGAAACTAAAATTCTTAAAAAAAGTAAAATATTGTTTTTTATTTTAATAAATCATAATATACTATAAAGTAATTCAAACATAAAATATCAGTTATAGTGGTGGGAAAAGTCATTGTCACCATATATATTCAAATACAACATTTCTTTTATCTTTTGTAAATAAATTCAAAACGTTTTGTAAAAATATTCCTTTTGAAAAAACATTAAAAGAGACAAAAAATAATTTTATAATTAATTTACGTTCACATAAATACATACATAAAGTAATTTATAAAATATGAGCACGGAAGAAAAAAAATTAATGGAAACATTAAAAGGTGATTTTTCAAGAAAGTATCTTACCTTGGGTATGACTCATCACATTAATTATTTATATTCTTTAATAATGAAGTTAGGTCAATTATTTTATTTTTTATTATCCTTTTTCATGTTTATTATTTTTTATTTTATCTCTTACCATGATATATATAATTGTTTATTAAATTAAGTGCACACCATATGTTTTGATGATATTCATTTCGTAAGGCAAAATTGGATTTGATAAGTTGGTTGTGGTAAAATTTTCCCTTATTATTTAATATATAGAATAATAATCATGAAATTATTTTAATTTTTATACATAAATTTTTATTTTAAAACAAATCATTAATGTTGGTTATGAAATATGATCTTTGATACAATCATGGAAATGGTCGGTCGTACATACGAATGTGTAAAATTCCCGTTTTTAAACGATCATTATAGAAAGATGGTAAGTATCATTTTATCTTAAAAATGATCAAAATATGATAAATATTATATTAAAACATGAAATATACTTATATATATCATCCATGTTATTTGGTTATTAAATGAATATCATCACTTCGTGGAGGTAGTAGTCAACATGTACGCATGAACGACATTATCATTTTTTAGTGAAGGGAATGGCAAGAAAGTAAATGATGTATTATCTTTTCATAATTTTTTTATTAATATCATACTTAAACATTGATTACTTCATTATAATCCATCCCTGGGAGAAACTGATGAAAAATGAATGACATCGGTTTGTGAGGAGGTAGTACACCGTACACAAAAATGATGGTTTAATTTCCCATTTGATGGATGTTGGAGATGGGTATAGGTTATGAAATTAAAATAATAACATATCATTATGTGTTATATACTAATATAATAATTACATCATGGTTAATTAAGATTTTAATGTTGTGTTTTAATAAATAATACTAAAACATTTGTTTAAAAACCATACCTCTTTTTTGTTAAATCTCCTTTTCTAACACCTTAAGACCTCTAAGATTGGAATCTGGCCCTAACTAAGTCCACAATAATGTGAGTAGGGATTTATTTAAGGTATTTTTATAGGTATTTTTTTAACTAAAATGTTTTTTCTATTAATAAATGATAATAAGAGCTACCCTTTTTTAAGAGAGGGGTGGGGCATTTTGGAATTTATTAAAATATTTAATTAATATAAATTAATTATGATATCCCAATTTCTAAAACATTAAAATATTATAATATAATATTATCATGAGTCTAAATAATCTCATATAATAAAATTTATATAATTATGGTTCATATTTTTTCTGTATTTTTTGTTTTAATCCTTCATTAACCCTTTTGACAATTACCATAATATTAAGGTTTTCTACCCTTTAAGGGTTAATAATGTTACTATAAAATGAAAAAACCGCATAAATGTAACATGGATGATTTCAATAACCATATATAAGCCATTAAATAAAATATAATATTTTTATGAATTTCAAATGATTTAATAAATTATTATTTAATAAAAAAATATCATTAATGTCTATTTTATAAAAATTCAATTACATTGATTTTAATAATATAAATAAAAAAATAAATTCGAATAAAATCAATTAACATATGCCTAAAAATTTATAGTTATCTAAAAAATATATTTCACATTAATTATTTCAAATTATATTACATTCAAAAAAATTAATATCATTTATTTTATTTTATTATTAATTTAATAATTACTACAACAGTTTTGAGTAAGAATTTATGATAATTATATTTTTACTAAAAATAATAATATATAACCACAATAAATATAAATCATTAATATTTCAAATTAATATTTACAACTGAACATGCCATATTTTTATCCCCATGTTAAAAATATTATAGTTATTAAAAATAAGAGTGTGACATATTTTACCTTTCTTTACATAAAATAATATTAAAGTCATAATCACATCCAAATGGATAGAAAATGACATATAACCAAATAATGGATGATTATGGATGAAATGGAGACATAAAATAAAATTAATATAATTGTTAGGGTCATTTTCTTTTCCTTATCATTTTATTTTTACCTCTAATTACCGGATTTACCCTAAATCATTGTAATAAAAAATACTAATGTTTCTATTTATATTTCTAAAAAATAAAATGGATAAATTTACCAAATTTAGAGCCACTAATTTCAAATATGGAATCCATTTTTCAAAATTGAAAACACATAAGTGGCAGAATTTAATTTAAAATTAAAATTTAAAAAAATATCAAAAATTGTTTTTTAATACCTATTTTAAGTATAATTTATTTTATACTAATATGAGGTATATGGTTCATTAAAAAATCCATAATTATATTATTTTAATTAAAAAATGAACTAACTTAATTTTAAAACTAATCCAAAATAGAATTTTACTATATAAATACTTTAAAATATAATATAGTTTTCATAATGACCTGGCCCTAAACATTAAATATTCTAGTGACTTTAGACTAAAATTCTCTTTCTTTTATTACTAATGATATTTTAAATTTAGAGTTATAGATAATTAGGTCATAAATATTACATAAAAACCCCATAAATTACATGGTGGACACTTCTAATCTGTATCCATTTTTTCATAATATAAAACTCTTTAAAATAAAACATGTTTTATTTTTATGAAAAATATTCATGAATTTCAACATGACATATTCATTTAATTTACCCATCATTATTCCATATGAAAAAATTTAAAAACCTAGGATGAGTATTATAATCTTAGTAAGGGACATAAAATGAATAAATCAGTTAGTCTACTAAAAAACATGGAAACCCATGAAAGAACTTTTCTTAAAAAAATTACATTTTTTCCTAGAAAAGGGAATTATATTTTAAAAAATAATCATTATATTAACTCTTTGAAATAAAATTATTTCCAAATAAAACTTATTAGAAATAATATTAAAATTATGTAAGTAACTTGGGACATCATTTTCCATACCACTCTTATAAATGGAATAGCTAATATGGTTATCTTCCATCTCTATAGTACCCAATGCACTAGAGGGCTATCACAGACCCACCTATCCTTGGTTAATAATTTCACCACCCCTAATTAGTTAATAACATAACAACCTATCCATGTTTTATAATGGAACCATCCATCATTGTTTTATAACAGAACCACCCATCCTTGGTTTATAAAGAAACCACCTGTCACCACAATCAATTCCCAATAAACATAACATGTTAAAAAATATATAAACTACTACAGTTTCCAACATAGAATATTCTTTTCACCCATATAAAATATTTATGGATATTTAAATATCACATTCCTTTAAAAAGATAATATTCAATACCAAAATACGTGGAAAATTGAAAGATGGATTTTATTTGAAGAAAACATGAAAGCTTATAGAGGAAACCAAACTTCAAATAAGGGTTACGATAGTGGGAAAATTATTTTCCTTCATATACATTTAAACAAAACAATAACTCTGGTATTTTTGTAAATAAATTTGAACATTATGTAAATATATTCCTTTTAAAACCTTTGAAATAAAGTCATGGAAAATCATTTATTAAAATCTAAAAACTACACACATAATTAAGAAAGCATTTTCTTTGAAAAGAAATGTGGAAAATTGTAATGTAATAATAAAATTATTGAGGCTTCATGATGGTGGGAAATTATTTTCATGTTTTATATTTAAAAATATACATTCTTTTTCAATTTTGTAAAAAGACATGAAAGAGGAACTTTAAAAGTATATTTTTAAAATAAAGTCTCTTAACTTGAGTCTGACACATCCCATACATTATTTATCTTCCTGAATAATTAACTGTGGATGATTATTTACTTTTTTAAGAACATTTTTCATGTTTATTATTACTTTTATATCACTTATTTACATATTTTATATAATTACTTAATCATTTATGTTTAAGTCAGATGTTTTGTTGATATTCGGTTTATTAATCCAAAATGACTTCGGTAGGTTGACTATAGTCAAATAGTTCATTATTCCATAATCTCCAAAATAATAATCATGAAATAATTTTCATTATTATACATAAATTTTACTTTTATAATCAAATATCAAATATGGTTATGGAAATTGAACTTCATTACAATCATGGAGACGGTAAGCTGATGTACGCATGAGTAACATTTTGATTTTTCAACGATCATTATGGAATAAAGGTGAGTATTATATTATCTTTTAAAAAATGATAATAATATGATATATATAATATTATTTCTTTAAATATACTTCTATATCTAATACATGTTATGTGGTGAGGAAAAAATCACATCGTTTTGTGGAATTGGTAGTCCACACTCATGCATGAACAACATTATCATTTTTAAATGAATGAAAAGGTAAGAAGTAAATGATATATTATTTTTTAACAATTATAAATATATAATCAATATAATATATAAATCCTAAATTCATCATTATAACAAGTATTTAGAAACACTGATGGAAGACGAATTACATCTATTCACAAGGCGGTAGTCTGTCGTATGAAAGAACGATGAATACCTCTCCCATTTTATGGAGGTTGAAGATGAATATAGGTTAGGATATTAGAATAATAAAATATAATTATATGTATGATACTTTATTTATTATTTTATCATGGTTTAAATTTATTTGAACATTGTGTAAGAAGAAAAAACTGAGACACTCGATTAAAAATGATACATATTCTTCAGACAACCTCCATATATTAACACATTAAAACTACAATGGTTGGTGTCATAACTAAAAAATACCTCTATAATGAGGGGATGGATTCTATTAAGGTATTTGGGTAGGTAATGGCTGATCCAAATGGGGTTTTAAGTGTTATTTATTGATAATAATAGGTACTATTTTATAATATAGGAGACGGGCACTCGTAAAATTTCTCAAAATATTAAATTAATGTAAATTAATATTCAATTTCAAATGAATATAAAATAATTTATTTAGAATATAAGATGATTATTGGTCTAAATAATATCATGAAATAAAAATTAGATATGTTTTGACTATGTTTTTATCCTTATATTTTGGTTTAAACCTTTTAAAATTTATTGTGACAACAAGGATTTTTATTCTTTGAGAGACATGATACTTACTATAATTTTAAAAACTGTCCATAAATGGATAATGGATGATATTATAAAATTTATCCTAATAAATTTTTTAAATATAATATTTTTAGGAATTTTATATAATTTAATAAAATATCAATAATTTCAATTTTTAGAACTATTCATTTCATTGATTTTAATAACACCATGAAAACAAGTAAAATTTGAAAATAATAATTTTTTATATCCTTAACATGTAATAGTAATATATAAAATTCATGGGTCACATTATTTATATCAAAATATATTATTTTTAAGATATTTAATATCATTTATTTTTTTCCATTAATTGAATAATTACTACATCAGCGTTGTTTAAATATTTTTTGTAATTATTTATTAGATAAAAATTAAAAATAAATTACCACGATGGAGATAAATACTTAACATTAAAATTACTATTTATAACTAAATATGTCTGCTTTTTTCCAATGCTAAAAATATTTTAGTTATTAAAAACAATAGTGTGATATTTTTTACTTTTTAAGAAATAAAATATTATAAAGGTCTTATTCACATCCAAATGTCTAAAAAAGTTTATATATTCAACATTTGGATTATTAAGAAAGAAATATAATCATATAATAAAATTTAGATAAGTTTTATGGAAATTTTACAGTTCTTATCATTTTATTTTTATCATCAATTACTTGATTTACCCTTTAGTGTCGTAACAAAATGTACTAAGGTTACTATTTATATTGACGAAAAAAATAAAAGGGTGATATTTACTAAATTTATCCCACAAATTCAAAATATGAAATCCATTTTTCAAAATTAAAAACTTATATTTTCCTGAATTTAACTTAAAATTAAACTAGAAAGATTCAATAAAAAAACATTTTCCCAAAAAATGTATGTCTTAAATATAAAATGTTTTATACTAAATTCAAGTATAAAATTTATTTAAAACCCATAATTATATCATTTTAAATAAAAAGGAACTAATGAAATTTTAAAACTAATACAAAATATAATTTGACCATATAAATACTTTGAAATAAAATACAGTTTTCAATTAAAATCATTATTTTTCACTACTGATTGAAAAATTAAAATTTTTAGAAAATTATAAAAAGTTCAACATAGGATAATTTTGATATGATGCTTTCAAAAATAAATTTACTTTTATAAAATAAATTTTCTAAAAGGTCCATAAATTAATTATATGATTTGTACACAAAAATCAATTAAAACATTTTTGAAGAAAATGTATTCTTGAAGAATAAAATAAATTTACTAAAATTAAGTACTTAATTTTATGAGAATTAATTAATACCTTAGTAATGAGTAGGACCATTATATATTTCATAATTTAGTTAATGACATCCATTCCCTCTAATTTAACAATTATGTTATAACGGTCATATTTAAATAATAATATTTAATTTTTTGTTTGAGCACGATGGAGTGTATCTTGTGCACTATTGAAAATAGTCTTCCCTTTTAAAATCTCTAGATATTACAGTTTTTAATGAAAATCAATTTCTTTTACTATTAATTGAATAATAAAAAAATAAAAAATTATCATAAATTCATCTTAAGATAATTTTTACATGGTGAATTAAAAATTGTGTTCATTTTTTCAAATTAAAATTCTATAATATGGAAATTAAGAGATTAAATAAAACCATAAAATATATAAAAATCCAATTTTGTTCTAAATAAATCATTTTCTGTTTAATTAGAAAACTGTATAATATTTTTTTAAGGAATATAACTCAATAAAATCTATCTAATGAATATAGAAAAATGTTTTATATCATCATTACCTAGATTATTACATCATATATAATCTAAACGTTCACAGTTTTCTCCTCAAGATGTTTTCGGCCTACTAACTTCATTTCTATAATGTCTTAGCAAAAAGTTGGAGTATAAAATCTATTCCTATTAAATGCCTTAATACCATTCCATGTAGATGCTCAAATGGAAACTATTATTTTATGTAAATTTCACCAAAGTTCGATACTGATCACATGCTCCTTCGAAATCTAGAGAACATTGTCTCATTAAGTATTCTAGTGCTTAGAGAGTCATTTCAGACTTCCCATTAGTTTGGGGACAATAGGTGGTTCTTCAATATACCTCAGTGTTGGAATCCTTTTCAAGACTCTTCCAAAAATTTTATGTGAAATGTGGGTCATGATTAGATTCATATGATAAGGAATCCCCGTGAAGTCTTAAAATTTCATTGATACAGAGCTGGGAAAGGTGCTAAATGGTTAGGTATTCCATTACGGAAAGAAATGTGTAGACTTGGTAAGGCAATTGATGATGAAAAATATAGAATTGTTCTTCCTTGGAGTTTTTAGAAGTCTCATGATAAAGACCAATTTAATATTTCCCAGATTCCATATTTTTATTGGAATTAGTCGCATGACTCCCTTTCCATGTTGTCTTTAAGCCTCTTCCTATTGGTACACTAAGAATTTCATGACCCCTCCCCCATATTTTTACCACTCCTAGGATAATAATGGGAGAAGGGAGATGGTGACTTCTTGAGTCCTACCTCCAGTAGGCCCTGAGCTGGCGAATTACCCTGATGGTATAATAAACACACATATGAGAGGTATTACCCTCTAAGAGAACATGAAGAAGAGAGAGAAAAGGCAAATACACAAATAAAAACCTGCTCAAACATATATTTAAATAAATCCTAAGTGAAAACATGAAATTCTAAATAGTTTTATAACAACTAAATGGAAAACTACATGTTCCAAAAGGTAATGACGAGAGTGACTAAAAATTCAAAAGAGATCCTACAAAACCATGAGTTAGTAATATCCAACCTCAACTCTAACCTGCTCTAGATGAAAAAAAAACTATTATATATATATGTTGGGTGAGAATAATAGTTTACTCAGTAAGGTCCTCCCCAGATCCTCTCATGTAAAAGATAAATAAATCATGATAAGTCATAGTGAGAAATAGTGAAACTAAATCATCACCTAAAAAAGTACATTATGTGCCCATCCTCACCATGGATAACTCTCACCAAGTATCACATACAATAGAAAATATAACATAATAATGAAACATCGAGACTACCCCACTCCTGCTTTCCCACTAGTTTTTTTCTCAGCACAAACTTCGAATGTCCAGATCTATCTTTCTCAAAATAAGCTTGCCCAAAGACACCTAGGAAAATAATCACAACATGAACCTCATATATCGCATCATCTCACCATCCTATATACCATCACAATATATAGTAGTCAATTAGTCTCTGGGATCCACCACAACCCATATGATGTGTATCATACATCAGGTATTTTTCATTAATCCATCACATCTCATGCACTGAGTAAGTACCTCAAGCCATTACATCCTATACACGTCATACCTATAATAATTATTTGGATACTATATCTAAAGATACATGTGTGTGAATAACCACAATCCATCACAACCCACTACACATATATATGGGGAAACTAACCACCATGAATATCAGAACAAGTAACTACCAAGAGATGAAAATAGGGTCAAAGGGGGTAATCAACCATCCATCCTCCAACGAGGATGTTAGAGAAAACACCATACTAGATTCCATTGGGTGTTTTTTGACCTAACTAACATGGGTGGGGTAGTGTATGAAATCACATAATATACAGGATATAATATATCTCACAAGTACACAATGAGAATAACCTAGTCTTAAACTCAACTTTAGCTAACATCTCTCAAACCCCTAGCTACCAATGCTAAGACCAGATATCCTATAATAACACAAGAATTTAAAATAGATACATTAATTATTTCTTTCCTTTTTATCATTTCATTTTTTTAATTAATTAATTATCCATTAAATTAACCATTAACATTGTTCCACATTACATTATATTATTCATTATAATAAATTCCATTTCCTCTAGGCATAATCCAAACTGAGTCCATATTTTCTCAAGTTTAACATCTCTTCAATATTTTCATTCCATCAACACCAAACTAGTGGGTTAAGATTTATTTATTCATTATTAACATCATTCCATAATCTAGGTACTTCAAGAAAGCTATCCAAATATACCACCAAGAGGAAACATGTAACCGAGCATATCTAGCTGCCTCAATCAGAGGGAAATGGAATGAAAATAAAACAACCAACCAGGTCATCGTTCATTAAACAAATTCAGAAGTAAGCATCTCATTTCTCAACATTACAACAATTTCTAATCCTGGATTCAACCCATCCTATCATCTCTGGTTCCATTCCCAATATTCATATTCATATCCTAATGCATCCTTCCATCACAGGAATCAATTTTTTCCACATCATTCAAGCCTCCCCACCCACATCACATCACCATCTCAGGATCAGCCATCCAAAGATCAATCATCCCGGGATTATATCACATCCAGGACTCTCCACCCTATATCACATCACATAGATAATATCGCATCTAGAGATCATAACAAAATAAATAGTAAAAAAAACATATCCAACAATTCAATCTAGGACCTAATACAATTCATACATCCTTTAAACACAAAAAATCTCTCATGGATCAAAAATCAAGGTACTCAGCCTTCTCAAGTATATGGGAAACTCAATACCTAGAAATTGTATTTATCTAACAACCAGTTTTAATTCTATCTTGAAGTAAATGATTCATTATTAATAGATATCAACTATAGGAAACTTAATAATCAAGCTATAACAAGCCATAAAAAGCTAAAAATTCTCTTAAAATCAAAACCAATTTAAAAAATTATGTAAAGAAACATTATCAATTAAAATTAATTTTTATTATTACAAACATTCTCAATAAGAATTATCATGATTCACATTATTTATCAATTAAATTAACACATGGAAGATCATTTTCAATTATACATGTTCATTAAATTAATTTGATTATCATGAAATTATAAGAAACACCAAATTCAAACATCCCTATTTATTCTCCAACCAATTAATTATCAATTCATTAAAGATTTAAGTTCTTTACCAACTTCCATAAAGAAAAAACTCGAATCTATAGCATAACATGCTAAAAATAATAACATATATATAACAATATCTATAAAATCAAGAGGAAAACTGTTATCATGGTATAAGGCAACAATATTCGATTGCTACAAGAAATTATTAAATAATCTGGTTCAATAATTTTTAAGTTAATTATATTATAATCCAATGGGATAAACCATTCCAAATTTAGGAATTCACATAAATAAATAGGAGCAACAAATAATCCACTACATTAAAGGTGTTAATGTTCTTCATGCAATAATGGACTAACATCATAGATCTCGGTCACCTCTCCCACAAGAAGAAGCATCCCTCAAATATTTTTTTCCACAAATGCACCAAGAAAAAACCAAGAAAGCTCTCTTAGAATGATGGAGAGAGACAAAAATCACATGGAAAGAAGAATAAGGAGAAGCATATTGAATAACTAATAGAAAAGAGGTCAAATGTACCTTGGATCACCATGGATCAAAGACAAAATTCCATGAATTGATCCCTGTTGAAGTAATTCTAAGATGTCAGGAGGGAGAGCCACTAGCTTCCTGAGGTCTGGGAGAAAATTTTTGGGTTTGAGAAAAACATGAGGCATTATAGCTTTTAAAGGTGCACTAAACAACACATTTTTATGTTGTGAAACCATTTAACATCGTGTAAATATTGGGATTTAGGTTTCATAAAAAAAATGAATCACATCAAACAATTTATCCTCTAAATAATTATCATTACGAGGTACCCCATCGACTAGCCTCACACAATGCATTAATCACACATTCCAAATGTGAAAAACTTACACATAATGAATTATCCATACTTTTATCTTTTAGTAGACGAACACCTTAAAACCTACTCTAGGTCTCCTCCAAGCACCACAGGATTCAAAAACACACAAAAGGTCACACTAGATATATCTAGGAATATATATTAGATATCTCTCAAAACATTATCATCCGAATAGTCACCACATGAGATACCTCTCAAGTACCTCACCATTATAGGATCTTAACAACCTCATAAAAGGAAACAATCAGAATACAAATAAATAACTACCACAGCTCTAACACACTCTCTTGAGGGAGATAAATCTCAAATTAGAGTAAAGAAACAACATGAAACAAGAGGAATCCATCTCATAATCTAGAAGGGTCAACATGCACAAAGCGAACAACATTATTAATTGGAATTAAACATCAAACATCTTTGTGTACTGAGTGCACATATATAACTCATGTTCCCATGTACTCTTCTCCAGGCCATCATTCCACCACACACCATGAACCAGAAGAATAGCATGCCTGAAAAACACCTTCTCTTAGAGATCTTGGATATCCATAGGCTTCTTCTTCAAGTTTTTATGATCAACAACATTGATCTCACCCAAATCAATGACATGAAAGTTTTCATGAAGATTCTGAAAGATTCATGACATGTAAAAAACATCGTGTATTCTTATAATCTATAGGGGAAGTTCTATTTGATGTGTCATGAATCTAACATAATCCAACACCTTGAAAGGTCCAAAAATCTTTAGATAAATCTTACTCCCATGACCAAACATTCACTGTCCATGATGAGGAGTCACCTTCAAGAACAACTTATCTCCACATATGATCGACATGGTATTTCTAATGTTCATGTGCTTCCTTCATCCTCTCATGAGTTACCTGAACCCTCTTTATTTTATTTTGTACCAGTTCCAACATAAGAATTTCAGCCTATCTGACCCCAATCCATAAAAATGGAGAACAAAATGGTCTAATATAAAAATATAAAAATATAAATATATCAATGGTGGAGTGGAAACTATTTTAATAAGAAAAATTGTCCAGGGATAGTCGCCTCATCAAAAATCCTCAAAATTTTCGGATATAATAGTGCAACATGTATTCAGGAGTCTGGATGGTCTGCTCTATCTCATCATCCATCTAAAGATATAAAGTATTGTTAAGGAATAGATGATAACCAAAATCAAACCACTGAACACACCACACCATGGATGTAAAATTATAATCCTTATAAGAGATAATATTCCTCAGGACACTGTGGAGTCGCACCACCTAATCTAGATAATACCTTGATAAAACCTCTACTGATCTCAACTCCCTAGTTATTATATTGTGAGATGATATTATTCAAATGATACACTGTCACCCAGTTAGCATCATAGCCTCCCTAAGTTCAAGGTAAACTAGTAGAAAAGTCCATAGAGATTTCCTCCCTCATCCATTGGGTAACATCTAGCTGCTGGAGAAACCTATTGGGGAAATGGTTCTCAAACTTCACCTTCTACCAGACTAAACATCATGAACCAACCTCTAAAACAAAATACTTCAACCTAGGCCATAGAAGCTAACCTCTAAAATCTTGGTATATATTCATCATGTGAGGATATACTACCAAAGGTGAACAATGGAACTCAGGGAGACCCATATCATTAATTATCAAATGAATGAAAATCATTCCATGTAATAACACTTGTTGATGTTGATACTCAGACCAACCATCAAGGTCATCGTTAAAAATAACCCGATCTCTCCAATCCTCCACCTCAGAATCCCTTAGTTGTGAATCCAACACCTATTTCACCAAATATAATTGCACTATCATCCAAAAATGAAAACCTATGCAACCAACCTCCCTCATATATAGATTCATCACTAAGAGTTATTTTATCACACTCTACGAATCTACAGATTCATGCATGTTATCACTATGTGACTTCCTACTCAGTTCATCAGCCACAAAATTTCCCTTTCCCAATATATAAAAATCCCAAATTTGTGAGTCTATAAGAATTACATCCAACTATGATGACGCAAGTTCAAGTCACACTGGGAGAAGGAATACCTCATGCTATAATGGTTGGTAAAAACCATAAAATGCTCACCGATGAGGTAATATCACCAAAACTTCAAAGTGAACAAAAATATTTCCACCTCAAGATTAATGGTGGAATATTTATGATCATGGGGATGTAGCTTTTGAGAACTATAAAAAACAACAGATTTATGATGCATCAAAACATAGCCCAATCCAATATTTGAAGCATCACAAAATACCTCAAACTGAACTCTCTCTGTTGGTAAACAAAGGTTTGGAGCATCGAGAAACTTCTCATTTAAGTAATCAAAAGCTACCTAACACATGTCAGTCCACAAGAATTCTAGAACCTTTCTGGTCAAAGATTTTAGAGGATTCATAACCCGATATAAATTGGATATGAACCTCCTATAATATCTAGCATGATCAAGGAAAATTCTCACCACTACAACTATCATTAGGGATTCCCAAGATACAATCACCTATATCTTAGAAGGATCCATAGTTACTCCCTACTAGAACAAAACATGCCCCAAGAAACGTACATCATGAGCCTAGAACTCACACTTCATAAAATTCCCAAATATATACTCATGAAGAAGAACTCTAAAAATGTCACATAGATTATATACATTCTCCTCCTCAGATGTGTATTACATAAGGATATTGTTTGTGAAAACCACCATGAACATATCCTGGAACTCTATGAATATTGTGTTCATAAAAACCATGAACATGGTTAGGGAATTCATCATGCGTAATATCATCACAATGAAATCATAATTATCATGACGAAAATAGAAATAAGTTTTATGAATATCCTCATCATTTACTTATATCCAATGATATCTTGATCGTAAATCGATATTCAAGAACCAACTTTCTTGCTTCAGCTGATTGAATAAATCATTAATATGTGTAAGAGGGTAGTTATTATTCACTTTCACTTGGAACAGATGATGATAATTTATACACAGATATAAAATATCATCAACCTTCATCACAATCAAATTTGGTACACCCCAAGGTGACACACTCATCAGAACAAAACCTCACTGTAATAGATCATCAAGTTGTACTTGTAGCTCTCACAACTCAAAAAGAAACATCCAATATAGAAACATTGAGATAGAAGAAACTCTTGATTCTAACTTGATCTCAAACATGATATCTTGTCAATTAGGTAATTCTATAACCTCCTCAGGAAATATATCAGGGTACTCTTCTACATCCCTGGGAAACACTGACTACTAAACTTAAAAAGTACTCAGTATCAGTAGGACCATCATAGAATATAAGGACAGAACATACCTATGATCCATATGAGGATATCTATCACTAAAAAACATAGTTAGATATCCATAAACATCATTGAAAAAAAATTATATATTTAAGAAATCTATGATATCCTCTACTAAATATAACCAATCCATGCTAATTATGATTTCATATGTCTATATCCTTAAACAAGAAAATCTCCCCAAGAGTGGTGCTACCCCATCACTAGATCACAGTCTCTACATACTTCATACAATTCATCTTGACCTTAAAGTGGTTTATTCAATGCCAAGGTAAATGTATACCTTTCTAACTCAAGTCCCAAAGCATGGGAAATGGAAGGTGATATAAAGTAGTGTGTCAGTCTTGAATTAAACATATCATGCACTCATGTCAAAATGATTAAAAGGGTACCTTGAACGATATCTGGATCACCTAGAACTGGAAATGATAAATCATAAAGCTAACCACGACCTCATCTATGGCCTCTCTGACTCTAATGATGACTACCTTTATAGTTGTGCTCAGTTATCTGGGGATGAGGATCATCTTGGCGACGTATTATGCCTTCCTCATCTCCTCTCTATAGACCCCAAAATAGAACCCCCTACTGCTGCTATCATGGAAGTAACTACCTCAATGGTGTTACCTGTAGCGGAACACCTAGTGCATGGTGATTGCTTAGAAATTTAAGGCATTATTTCCACTTATGGCCTCATGCTCTACCAGAAAAACATGCATTTGATCCCTTGGAATAGGACTGAGTGCCACCACCCCTAGAGAAATGAGTTGATGAGGGTTGAGAACCAACTCCAGCTGACCAAAAACTCTTCTATCCAGGAAACTGGGAACCGTAAACTACAACTCTACTTCATGAGGAATCATAATGACTCCCCTATCATAATAATCTGATTCTTTCCAAAGTCCTCTCAATAACCTCTACTCTCACCAACACCTCAAGATACATCTTCAGAATAAATAGTCTAACTTGGCGTTGGTTATCTAGATGTGAAGCCTCCTCAAAATGCCTCACCCTGGCCTCCACATCTAGAAATATATCTGAAGCATATCACAGAAGGGTACTAAAATTGATCCCAAACTCTCATGTGCTAGAACTTTCCTATCGAACGATAATCAAATACTAATGAATATATTCCTTCATGATCGAAGAATGAAAATTTTCTCCGAACTGGTCTCAAAACTTCTCTCACGATACTATAAACTACTCATGATCCCTAAGGAACATGAACTACCTTTTCCTTAGTACACCATGAAACATTTTCAAAGAAAACGAAAACCAATTCACCTTATGAGAAAATATTGAAATGATTTTTTTCTCAACCTTCTCCAACCAGTATTCTTTGACTGAATCATAAATGGATCCCTCATACTTTTTAAGAATCTTGAAGTGAAACTCTTAGAGTTTCATCCTCCAGGTTTCATCATATTTGACCACTAATGTGCGGAGGTTTAATAGAACATCCGGATGAACATCTTCAATGTGAACCTGAAAAGGATGTTAACTTAGATCCATGCCAGTAAAAAGAACAAATTGTTAGATCTCCTAAACCTGGAATATTGAGTACTTAAAATTAATTAATTATTATTTTTATTATATTTTTAATGTTTTAACCTATCCCAAGGTCTACCCATTTGTAACATAGGCGCAAAGAAGAATGATGTACGATCCTTTTCTTGGTCTCTACTTTGAAATAACTATCAATTTACTTAATAGTCTTAGTAAACATAAAGTTCCATAAATTAGAACATAGGGGGACCTAAATACCTATGTCTCAGCAAATCTCATGTTTTTACATCTATCACTAAAATTAGTTGACACTATTTTTTATCCAATGCATACAATCTCATGTGTTCCTAACATCAAAATCCATTATATTCGTCAACCTTAACCTCTGATACCACTCTTTCAAAACCCCCTCACCCAATAGTGTACCCCTCCTTGGAAGAAAATTAGATAAGGGAGATGGTTACTACCTATGTCCTGCCTCAAGTAGGCCCCAGGTTGGTAATATTCACTGAGGGTATAATAAACACACATATGGGAGGCGTTACCC
This sequence comes from Viscum album, assembly GCA_963277665.1. Lineage (NCBI taxonomy): Eukaryota > Viridiplantae > Streptophyta > Magnoliopsida > Santalales > Viscaceae > Viscum > Viscum album. Next base: position 1,679,682,938 of record OY728132.1, on the reverse strand, counting down.
TCTAATAGAACATTCATAAGAGAGATATAAGATAGATACACCAATCAAAACCTACTCAGACATATATATAAATAAATCCCATGTGTAAACATAAAATTTCATAAAGTACTATAACAACTGAAAGGAAAACTAAAAATACAAAAAGGTAAAGGCGATAGTGGCCACAAAGCCAAAATAGCTCTTGTAAAACCACAAGAGAGTAATATTCAACCCGATCTCCAACCTTTTCTAGATGTAACAACCCAGGTACTTATAAATTAATTTCTTTTAATTCTGGAATTAAATGGTCAAATTCTTTATAAATGTATAATGAATTAAGTGGTATTTATATAAATTATGGAATTTAAACTGATGGAATAGTAACCTGACCTTAGGAATTGTAATTTGGAAAATAGAATAGTAACCTCACCTAAAAAAGTATAAATAAAATTTATCCATCTTATGAGTAAAAATATGATATATTTATATCATTGAAAATGTAAATATTTTTTAAATTATAAATTAAGTGTTAGTGTTTTGGTATGTAATAAATATTCAATTGAAATTTTATAATTAATGTAATGATTTAAAAGAAAAAAATTTATAAAATAGATTAATCAATTATTATTTTTGTTTTCTTTTGATTTTGAGATAATTTTATGATACTTTAATTAATTTTTCAATGTGTTATAAAATCTGTTATAGTTTTGAAATTAGTATTTTTCGAATAAATTCTGATTTTAATTTAAAATTAAATCTCTCATATTTAGAGAATTATTTTCAGAAACTAGAGTAAATTTTTGAATTATACATGTCTACAAATGACTAGGTTGAATTTTTGGGATTTTTCTAAAGTACTTGAATTTTTAGTGAATAGTAAAATATGTTAATTTATGATATAATCTAAATACATGATTTACTAATTCATAGATGATGTAAGGCTGATGTAAGAAACAAATATCTTACTATCCCTCGTTTTTTAATATATTTGGTGATAATTCAAAAACTATTCATAATCTTTATCCAAATTAATAAACTAATGAATATAATAAGGAGAAAACACCACTCTCTTCCACTATAAATACCTCCCCTCGCCACCTCTCCCCCTTGCCACCTCAAAGCCTTTTAGATTTCTTAATTTATTTGTAAGTCCCTTCCTAAGCCACTTACCCACGTCCAAGAACTTTTGGTCAACCCAAAAAGACAAAACCAGGGGCCTTAAAGAGGTTCTCAATGAGAAGAATCAAGAGGTAAAAACCCTCTTTCATTTTCTATTATTTTCTTATTAATTATTATCCTTTTATTATACTCCGTTTCACCTCCCCTAAACCAATAGGAATGAAAAATACATTATCTTATATATACTTAAATTTTATCATTTTTATGGAAAAACTAATCATCGTACTTCTTCTCCTCTCCCATTTATTCTAAAAATAAAAACATCATATGTGATGTGTCGATTTATAGACATCATGGATGATATGTTTTCAATTTTCATTAATTCTTTCAGGTCTAGTCATAAAACCATTAATATGGTTAAATAATATTTTATCATACAAATTATGTGTTATATTATGTTCTATAACTAGTGTTTATACATAATAGTAATCATTAAAACAAAAGTGGTTTGTAATGATCAAAATTTACCAAAATAAACTAACATTCATCACTAATGTTTTATCTAACAATTCATACTCATAAAATATAACCAAAATTATATATAAGAACATTTAATATTATTTAATTTCATTAATATAATTTAATTTAAATTCATTAATATCATTTAATTTAAAATCACGATTTTTTCTCTCTTTTGTCAAGAAAATCCATAACAAACCAACCATGGAAACCATGAAATAAATGCACTTGAAACAATGAAAATAAAAAAAATATTATTAATAAATGGGTAGAAAGATGTTATGAGAATATCATATAAAAAATTATAAATATGAAAATTGTTCTTTAATATATTAATAACACTCTTTAAACCATTTTAAATTCAGTTTGAAGATGTTTTAAGTAACAAGAATCCAAGGTAAGGGAATTCTTAACCCAAATTAATTTCTTTGGGTTAACCTTATACATCATTGATTATGTGGTACTTATATTATTTGTGTAATGAATTATGTTTATATTATGTTTTATTATGTTTATTTATAGTTTATATACATATTTATCTTTTTATATATTAATTCTCACTTCAATTATATTATATTTGTAAGGGTATTTTCTTTTAAAATCCTCTTTTAAACTTCTAATTTTACAAAATTAAAAAGTGATTTTTTATGATATTATTCTTCTTTTATAATTATTTAATGGTTCTTGGGAATTATTTATGATTATGGGTGTAACCTATATATCCCTCAAATGCATTGGGTATGTTTATCTTGGAGGTCTACCATGTGGTAACTCCAAGTGTAACTACGAGGGTTACACTATAAGGTAGCTATGAGGGTTACATCGTAAGGTGTCCATGGGAGTTACATTGTAAGGTATCCTTGAGGGTTAAAAATCATATGGTATCCATGATCTTTAAAATCTTAAGTAATTCCCCCGGTTACCTTTATGGTATTATTTATTTTTTCTATGTTATATGGAAATCTCATGTTTTCACAAAGTAACTATATAATACTTATTGGGTAAGAAGTATGTATTTATGAAAATGATTTCAAATGTCTATAAGTATTCATGTATTAACAGTTTTCCTCCTTTTTATATCCTTTACTAAGTTTTTTGTGCTCATACCATGTTTTAAAAAAAATCATAGGTTTTAAGGATGGGTAAGAGAAAATTAGAAGCCAAGATGAATGTTGTGAAGACTTTCCATGAATTGATTTTATGTTTTTATTAAAATCATTATATTATGAAAAAAATTGATATTATGTTAGTAGTATCCACTTTTTATTCTTATGGGTTGATATTTATGAATTATTTACTAAATTTATAAAACTCCAAATAGAAAAGATCTTTGGAAATGTAAAGAAGTGAATTCTAAAGGAATTTACCATATTATGTAATTTCTAAGGTTAAGTCCTTATTGTTGGTATCAAATCATGGTTTATATAAATTTAGGGGTTAGGATGATGTTAATATTATAAAATAAATGATTTTTTACCTTATTATTATGTTGAAATGAAATATCATTTAAATATTACCATGTTTCTTCATCTAAGATATGTTTTCTAAAAATGGTTTTCTGTAGAAGAAAGAGGGAAGCTGAAGTAGGAAGGCACCAAGAGGATAATATATTTTTGAATCCACAATTGGGAATGGTGGTAATTGGAACTTAATATTTTTTTATAGTAATGTATCAGTTGACATAGGATATAACTGGTGGTGTAATCCATGAAAGATAACCACCAGAGCTACCACAAAGGAACATGATGATAGTGGAACATTTTATGAGGTAACACCATCCTACTTTCTATAGATATTTTGACCCAGTGGTGGCTGAAGGATGGACTAAAGCCCGTGAAAAGATATTTGATATTATCAGGTGTTCAGAAAATAAAATTTTTAGTCTTTCCATTTATCCTTTTATAAGTGAATCTGACCAGTGGTGTTCAATTTTAAAGAATATCAGGGATAGTGGTGAGATTGATGCCCTGGAATGGTATAAATTTTAAAAACAATTCCTTAAAAAATATTTTCCTAAGGTGGTTAAAATTATTATGGAAACTAAATTCCTTTAATTGAAACAAAAGGAGGTGTATTTAATATTTTTTTATGAATAAAACTTCAACTGATTGGAAAGGTACGTTCCAAATGTTATTTAGGATCCTGATAGAAAAATCAGTCACCTTCACTCAAGATTGAATCCAAGATTTCGAAGGGCATTGTCATACCATGAATTAAAAATTTAATATAAATTGGTATGATTTTCTAAGAGGTTATAAATGTATTTTTATAATGACCACATGTACTTTGACAACAAGTATTAGAAGAGGTCGAGATGGAATGTGATGGGCAAGAATCAATCAAATAAATATAACGGTAAGAATGTTCAGTTTCCAATTTGTGAAAAGTGTGTTAAAAATAATCCTAGGGAATGCCTTAACAAAACTTGTAAGTGTTTCAATTTGGTAAGTTTGGAAATATGTTTTGAGATTATAATGAAAATGATATTATTATTAATTTTGATAAGAAAACTATAAAGTCTTTTAAATGCGGTGAGATGGGTCATTTTACAATTTCCTACCCAAAGATATATCAGAATGATGGAAAACAGCTAGATTATAAGAATAAGGGTGAAGTAAGATCCTTTGCGATTGCGTTAGTAGATGTTGGGCCATCCAATGAAGTGGTATCAAGTACATTTTTTGTTTACTCAGATTTTTCTATTGTCTTGTTTGATATAGGCTCTACAAATTCCTTTATTTCTGATAAATTTTATGCTAAATTGAAAATTTTACCTAATTAAATGAGACCGAAACTTATAGTTAAAACACCAGGGAGAAATATTATAGTAAAAATGAATTATAAGAATATTTCCATTATTGTCTGTGGAAAGTAATTACCTGTAAACCTCATTTTTTCCTTTTTAGAGTTTCATGTTATTATAAGTATGGATTGGATTTTTGTTTATCATGATGGGATTTATTGTAAAACTAAAACTTTCTTTTTCATAAAGAGTTTCAATTTTTATACAAGAAAGAACCCATACCATTGATGACATATTTAAATGATGAAAAACTATTAAAAGATTTAAATGAATCTTATCTTGCTCATACTATTTAAAATAAGAGAACTGTTTAGATTTATGATGTGCGGGTAGTAAATGATTACATGGATGTTTTTCCTAATGAGTTTCCCAGTGTTATACCTGATCGAGAAGTTGAATTTACTACTGACTTGGTTCCTAATGCTAATCTGATTTCTAAACCCCATTATCAAATGGATCAAGTAGAACTTCTTGAATAGAAAATTTAGTTATAGGAGTTGCTTGAAAAGGATTCATTCATCCTAGTACTTCACCATGGGATGATCTTGTTTTGTTTGTTAAAAACAAAAATGGTTCCAAGAGACTTTTCATTTATTATAGAGATTTTAATAACATTACTGATAAGAATAAGTGTAATTTTACTCATAATAATGACTATTTTGATTAGTTTTAGGGAGCACAGTATTTTTAAAATATTGACTTGAGATCAGGGTACCATCAGCTGAAGGTGAAGAAGGATGAAATCCCGAAAATAGATTTTGGTACTATATATGAGAATTATGAGCTTGTTGTTATGCCCCTTGGTTTGAAAAATTCACCTACTTTATTCATGGATCTTAAGAATATAACATTTATTGAATATTTGAATAAGTTTTTTTTTTGTTTTTATTGATGATATTTTACTCTTTAAAAAAATTATGAGGATCATTAAAAACATTTAAGTATTGTCTTGTAAACTCTAAAAGAAAATAAGTTATACAAAAAATTTATAAAATCTGATTTTTTTTGTTACAATAGATTTATTTTCTTGGGAACATTGTAAATAAGGATGGAATAATTGTTTACCTTGCCAAAAAAAAGTTGTATATGAATGGATGAGACCTAAAAATGTTATAGAGATTCATAGTTCTCTTGAATTAGAATGTTATTAATGACGGTTTGTTAAGAACATTGCACGGTTATATGGCCCTCTAACTATGTTAACACAAAAAGGGTTTAAATTTATTTGGACATAATAATGTGATGTTTTTTTAGGAAATTAAGAATAGATTTCTAAATTCTCTAGTTTTGGACCTATCTTCCAGAAATGGTGAATGTTTTATCTACAATGATACTTTATTGAAGGGACTTGGTTGTGTTCTGATGTAGAATGATCAGATAATTGCTTATTTTTTAAGACAACTGAAACCTCATGAGTTAAATTATACCATGCATGATTTTGAATTATAATCTATGGTTACACATTTAAAAGTTGGAGGCATCATTTGTACATAGCCAAATGTGAAATATATACAGACCATAAAAGTCTGAACTATATATTCATTTGGAAGGAATTAAACATGAGGTAGAGTAGATGGCTTGAACTAATAAAGTATTATTCTTGCATGATAAACTACCATACTAGAAAATCAAACAAGGTTTTTGATTCCTCGATATGAAAACACCATGAATAATTAACCATGTTATGTTTGGAATAAGACCCCTTGATTAATGATTTGATGAATTTGGATTGGATTTTTTTGGTACAGGAAATTACTCTATTTTGTTTCAGGTGTCAGTGAATTCATCTCTATCAGACAGAATTAAGAAAATGTGGAAGAAATACTGTTAGTTATAGAAAAAGGTAGAATTGGTTAAAAGGGGTAATTTTCCATTATTTTACATTGATAAAGATTGTGTTTTAATATTTGGAAAGAGATTATGTGTTCCTTGTGATTACCAACTGAATAAATAATTGTTGTGTGAAGCTCATAGTTCTCCATTTTCAGTTCATATTGAAAATACTAATATGTATAGAAACCTTCGATAGTATTACTGGTGGGATGGAATGAAAATAGATATTGTATATTTTACCATGAAATATTTGAGACATCAATAGATTAAAGTAGAGTGAGAACTATAAAAGGTGATGCTTAAACCTTTTTCTATTCTAGAGTGAAAATGGGAAAATATATCTATAGACATCAAGGTGGGACTACCAAATACATCTCGAGGTAACAATACAATTTGGGTTCTTTTTGACGAACTGACTAAATATGCTCATTTCCTTCTTATTTGAGATAATATGTCTTTAGATCATCTTTCTTGATTATACCTCCAAGAGATTGTAAGGTTACAAGGAGTTCCTCTATTCGCTGTATCTGAATGAGATCCTAGGTTCATTTCTAACTTTTAGAAATGCCTTCATAAATCATTGGGAACTAAATTAAATTTCAGTACTTATTTTCATCCTTAATATGATAGACAGACCGAGAAACCCATTCAAACCATGAAGGAAATGCTTCATGGTTTTTCAATAGATTACTAGGAAACTTGGAATCATTATCTTTATTTAGTTTTGTTTTCTTATAAAAATTGTTTTCTTTCAAACATACAAATTTCTCCTTTTGAGGCATTATTTGGGAAGAGACGTGAAACTCTCACATTTTGGGATGAATTCGGGGAAAGAGAGTGGATGAGACAAGAATTAGTAGAGGAAGTGGCTGAGAAAGTGAAGATAATCCAGCAACACATGAGGACAGCTAATAGTAGGCATACAATATATGTACATAACAAGAGGAAAGACTTTTATTTCGAGGTAGGTGGTCATGTTTTTCTTAGAATATCACTATGTAAAAGAGTTTTGAATTTTGGTAAGAAATGAATGCCAATTCCATGGTTTATTGGACCTTATGAAATCCAAGATAATGTTTGACCAGTATCCTATCAAGTAGCTTTACCATCGATTTTATCCCATGTACACAATGCTTTCATGTTTCGATGTTGAGAAAGAATGTTCCAGATCCATCTCATGTTTTGAGACCAGAAGTAGTTCAGTTGGAAGAGAACCTTTCTTACAGATAAAATCATGTTTAGATTCTTGACTGTAGAGAGAAAGTATTGTAGAATAAGGTAATTCATAGTGTTATGGTTTTATAGAGAAACCAAATGGTTGAAGAAGCAACATGGGAATATCAAAATGCTATGAGGGAAAGGTACCCTCACTTATTTAATAAGTAAATAAAAATTGAGTGGACACAATTTTTAGATGGTGGGTAGAATTTAACAACTCAGGTTCTTATAAAATAATTTCATTTTAATCTATAATTAAATCATCAAATTCTTTATAATTGTATAATGAAATAAGTAGCATTTATTGAAATTATGGAATTTAAATCGATGGAATAGTAACTTGAAATTAGGAATAGTAATCCAGCCAATAGAATAGTAACCTCAGATAAAAAAGTAAAAATATAATTTATCCATCTTATAAGTGAAAATATGATATATTTATATCATTGAACAAATAAATATTTTTTTTTGAAAATTATATGTGTTTTTATTTTTGTAAGTCATAAATATTTAATTACAATTTCATAATTAATAAAATGATTTTAAATGAAAATATATTTTCATAAAATAGATTTATAAATAGTTATTTTTGTTTTCTTATGATTATAAGATAATTTTATGAGACTATAATTATTTTTTCAAAGTGATATAAAATAAGTTGTAGTTTTAAAACTAGTATTTTCAAATAAATTATGATTTTAATTAAAAATTAAATTGATCATATTTATAAAATTATTTTCAAAAAAAGGAGTTCATTTTTTATTTATAAATATTAAAAAATTGTTAGGGTGAATTTTTGGGATTTTTCTGAAGTACTTTAATTTTTCATGAATAGTGAAATGTGATAATTTGCGATATAAGCTAAATACATGATTTATTGAGTCATATATGTTGTAAGGATGAGTTAAGCCACAAATATCAAAATCTCTATCATTATTTCAATATATTTGATGATATTTATCAAACTATTCATAGTCTAGAGCCAAATTAATAAACTAATGAATATAATAGTGAGAAAACACCCCTCTCTTCAACTATAAATACCTCCCCTCGCCACCTCTTCCCCTAAAACCACAAAGACTTTTATCTTTCTTAATTTCTTCTCAAATCACTTCCCAAGCCTCTTCCTCATGCCCAGAACCTATTATTATCACCAAAAGGCCAAAAATAAGGTCCATAAGGAGGTTCTCAAGTAGGATAATTAAAGGGGTAAAAATCTTCATTCATTTTCTTTTATTTTATTTTAAATTATTTTTATTTTCTAATAATATATTCACCACCTCTTATCCAAGTTGAATGAAAACTCAATTATCTTATATATACTATAATCTTATCATTTTTACAAAAAAATTAACCATCGTACTTATTCTCCTCTCCCTTTAATTCTAAAAATAAAAACATCATCTATGATGTGTCGATTTACCAACATCGTGGATGATGTGTTTTCAATTTCCATTAATTACTTAAATGTTGGTCATAAAACCATTAATATGGTTAAATAAAATTTTAACCATGAAATAAATGCACCCAAAATAATGAAAATAACAAAATATTATAAATAAATGAGTGGAAAGATGTTATAAGAATATAATATAAGTAATTGTAAATATGAATATGGTTATTTAATATATTAATAACACTCTTTAAACCATTATATATGAGGTTTTATCATGTTTTAAGTAAGAAAAACCCAAGGTAAGGGAATTCTTAACCTAAATTCTATTCTTTGGGTTAACCTTCTACTTCATTTATTATGTGGTATTATGATTATTTGTGTAATTAATTTTTTTTATATTATGTAATATTATGTGGATTAAAATTTTATAAAAATATTTCTTTCCTTATATTAATTCTCAGTTCAAGTATATGATATTTGTAAGGGACTTTTATTTTTAAATCCTCTTTTAAAATTCTATTTTTACAAAATTCAAAAGGGGTGTTTTTATGAAAGTATTATTTTTTTATGATTATGTTATTGTTATTTTTAATTTGTTATGATAAAGGGTATTTATTTTATCTCAATCCAATACATTGGTAATTTTTATGTTGGAGGTCGACCGTATGGTTACTCCAAGTCTAACTGTGATGGTAACACCATAAGGTAGCTGTGAGGGTTACATTGTAAGGTAGCCATGAGAGTTACATTGTAAGGTAGCCATGAGGGTTAAAAATGATATGGTAGACAAGATGGTTACAATATTATGTAATTATTTCCCCAAGTTAACTTTGGTTTACAATTTATTTTTTCTATGGTTTATGGAAATCTCATGTCTTCACAAACTAACTATATGATACTTATTGGATGAGAATTATGTTTCTGGGAAAATGATTTCATATATTTATAATTATTCATGTACTAATGGTTTCGCTTCTTCTTTTAATATCCCTTACTGAGTTTTTGTTCTCATGCCATGTTTTAAAATGTTTTTAAGAGGGTTTAAGTATGGGTAAGAGAAAAGGAGATGCCAAGATGAATGTTTGAAGAATTTTCAGGAATAGATTTCCTATTTTTTATTAAAAACGTTATATTATGAAAAAAATAGATATTGTTTTAGTGGTATCCAATTTTAATAATTTTGGGTTGATATTTATGAATTATTTCTGAAATTTTTAAAACATTAAACCAAAAATATATTTGGAAATGTAAAGAAGTGAATTCTAAATGAATTTACCAGATTATGTAATATTCAAGGTCAATTCCTTATAGTTGGTATCATAGCGTTGTTTAGATAACTTTATCAGTTAGGATTAAGTTAATAGAATACCATAAATGACTCATTACCTTATTTTTATGTTGAAATGATATAACATGTAAATAGTACCATGTTTTTTCATCTAATATATGTCTATTTAGAATAGTTTTCAGCAGAAGAAACATCGAAGCTGAAGTAGGAAGGCACTTAAAGGAAGATATATTTATAAATATTCAACCATGAATGGTGGAAATTACAACTTACCTATTTGTGAGAGTAATGGATCAGTTGACACAAGCTATACATGGTGGTGGAATCCATGCATGAGAACAACTAGAGATACCGTAAAGGAACATGATGATAATGGAACATTTTATGAGGCAACACCCTCTTGCTTTCAGTGGATCTTATAACCCAGTGGAAGATGAAGGATGGATTAAAGCCATTGAAAAGATATTCAATGTTATGGGGTGTTCATATAATCAAAAGTTTAGTCTTTCCATTTATTGTTTTGAAGGTGATGCTGACTAGTGGTGGTCTATCATCAAGAATATCATGGATAGTGATGAGATTGATTCCCTAGAATGGGATGAATTTAAAAATACTTTCCTTGAAAAATATTTTCCTATAGTGGTTCGACTTAGGATAGAAAAGAAATTCCATGAATTGAAGCAAAATGAGGAGGATCCAGTGGTCGTGTATAAAGAAAACTTTACCTGATTGGAAAGGTATGCTCCAAATCTTATTAAGGGTCTTTTATCAAAACCAATCCTTTTTTTTACTTTGGATTGAAGACATGATGTCGAAGGGAATTGGCCTCCCATGCATTAAAAATTTATAATAATATTTTATAATGTGATGAGATGGTAGAAATGGATTTTTATGATGATCACATGTAATTTGACCACAAGCAGAGGAAGAGGTCTATATAGAATGCAAGGGAAAAGAATCAATAAATGAAATATGAAGGTAAGAAAGTCCAGTTTCTTGTTTTTGAAAATTGTGGTAAAACGAAACTTGAGGAATTTCATAACAAAACAGGGAAGTGTTTTTGATGTGGTAAGTTTCTATATATGGCTCATGATTGTAATGAAAATGATCCTAAGATTAATTTTTATAATAAAACTAAAAATTGTTTTAAATGTGGTGAGATGGTTCATTATACAAATACATGGCCAAAGAAATATATGAATGATGAAAAGAATCTAGATTATAAGTAGAAGGGTGCAGTGTGATCCTTTTCGACTATGTCATCAGATGTCAGGCCATCCAATAAAGTTTCATCATGTATTTTTTTGTTTACTCAAATTTTTCTAATGTATTGTTTGATACAGTGTCTACACATTCTTTTATTTCTTAGAATTTTTCTTATAAATTTAAAATTTCACCAAAATAAATGAGATAAGAACTTATTGTTAAAACACTAGGTGGAAATTATATAGAAAAAAGAAATTATAATAGTATTCATATTGTTTTATGTAGAAATAAAATACCTACAAACCATGTTGTTTTTCCTTAGTATAGTTCAATGTTATTCTGGGTATGGATTGTATTTCAATTTATTATGCAAGGATTGATCGTAGAGATAAAGAATTTTTATTTTATAAAGAGTTTCAGTTTTTATAAAATAATGAACCCATACCATTTATAATAGATCATAAAGCTAAGAAACTGTTAAAATATGGAAATGAAAGTTATCTTACTCATATTGTTGAAAACAAGGGATTTATTTTGATTAATTATGTACCATTGGTAAATGAATACATGGATGTTTTTTCTAATGAGTTTTTTAGTGTTATAACTGATCAGTAAGTTAAATTTACTATTGACTTGGTTCCTAATGCTGAGCTAATTTCAAAACCCCCTTACCAAATGGATCAAGTAGATCTACTTCATTTTAAAAATTAGTTACTGGAGTTTCTTGATAAAGGCTTCATTCATACTAGAATTTCACCATCAGGTGTTGTTGTTTTGTTTGTTAAAAATAAATATGCTTCCATGAGACTTTTCATTGATTATATATCTTTGTATAACATTACTATTACGAATAATTATCCTTTTCCTCGTATCAATAACTTGTTTGATCATCTCTAAGGATCATAGTATTTTCCCAAGATTGACTTGAGATCTCGATACCATCAGTTGAAGGTGAAGGAGGATAACATCCGAAAAACATATTTTTATAAAAGATATGGGCATTATGTGTTTTTTATTATTCCCTTTGGTTTTACAAATGACCCTAATGTATTCATGGATCTAATTAATAAAATATTTCATGAATATTTGGATAATTTTGATTTTGATTTTGTTTTTATTAATGATATTTTAGTCTTTTCAAAATGTTATGAGGATCATAGAAAACATTTATGGACTTTCTTTCAAACTCTCAATGAAAATAAGTTATACAGAAAATTTTGCAAATGTGATATTAGGTTGAAAAAGATTTATTTTCTTGGGAAAATTTTAAATAAGTATGAAATAACAGTTGATCCCACCAAAATTAAAGTTGATGATGAATGGTTAAGACCTGCAAATGTTATAAAGATTCATAGTTTTCTTAGATTAGCATGTTATTACCGATGGTTTGTTAAAAACATTGCATGGTTATCTATCCAACTAACTAAGTTGACATGAAAAAGGGGTCAAATTTATTTGGATAAAATAATGTGATTTTGATTTTTAGGAACTGAATAAGATGTTGGTGAGTGGTCTTGTTTTGGATCTGCCTTCTAGAAATGGTGAATTTTTCATCTAAACTGATTATTCATTGAAGGTAATTGGTGTTGTTATAATGTAGAATGATTAGGTAATGTTTTATGCTTCAATAAAAATGAAACATCATGAGTTAAATTATACAACACATGATTTGGAATTAGTAGCTGGTGTTTTCTATTTGAAAATTTGGAGGTGTCATTTATATAGAGCCAAATGGGAAATATATACTGACCATAATTGTCTGAAATATATTCACTCAAAAGGAATTACACATCAGGAAGAGAAGATGGATTGAACTAATAAAAGAATATAATTACATGATCAATTACCATCTTGGAAAAGCAAAAAAATTGTATAATTCCTTGAGTAAAAAACATCATGCATCATTAACCATGTTACATTTAGAACAAGACCCCTTGATTATTTATTTGATGAATTTGGTCGTGGAAGTTTTTAGTGTAGGAAATTCCTCTATTTTTTTCTAGATATCAGTATAGTCGTCTTTATTATAAATAATTAAGAAAGCACATAAGGAAGACATTGAGTTACAGAAAAAGGTAGAATTTGTTAAAAGGAGTACGTTTCCCAAATTTTACATTGATAAAGATTGTGTTTTAAGATTTAGAAAGAGAATATGCGTTCTTTGTGATTTCCAGCGGAAGAAATAATTGTTCTGTGAAGATCATAGTTCTCCATATTTAGTTAATCCTAGAAGTACTAAGATGTATAATGAAATTCAGGAGTATTACTGGTGGGATAGAATGAAAATATAAATTTTAGTTTTTACCATGAAATGTTGGAAAACTCAACAAGTTAACGTAGAGTGAAAAATACCAAATAATATACTCAATCCATTTCTAGTGCTAGAGTGGAAATGGAAAAATATATCTATGGAATTTTTTTTGGGACTACCAAAGAATTCTTGAGGTAACAATGTGATTTGGATTATTGTCGACTGATTGACTAAATATACTTATTTACTTTCTATTTGAGATACTATGTTTTTAGATCAACATTATTGATTGTACATTAAAGATATTTTTTAGTTTCATGGAGTTCCTTTATCCATTATATCAGATTGATATCCAAGGTTCAATTCTAACTTTTGAAATGGCCTTTAGAAGTCATTGGGAACCGAATTAAATTTTATCATTGCTTTTCATCCTCAATTTGATAGACATGATGAGTGAACAATTCAGACCATGGAGGACATGCCTCGATTATGTTCAATGGATTAACAAGGAAGTAAGGATCAATATCTTTCTTTATTTGAGTTTTCTTATAATAACATATTTCATTTCAGTGTATAGATGGAACCTTTTGGTGCATTTTATGGGAAACAGTGTCGAACTCTATCATTTTGGGATGAATTCAGGGAAAGGAAGATAATGGGGATGGAATTAGTAGAGGAAATGGATGAGAAAGTAAAGATGATTCAGTAACACATGAGGATAGCTCAGAGTAGGAAGAAAAGTTATACAGATGATAGGAGTAAAGACTTCTCTTTCAAGGCGGGTGATTATGTTTTTCTTAGAATCTCACCATTTAAAATTGTTATCCATCTTGGTAAAAAAGGAAAGTTAATTCCATGATTAGTTGGACCTTATGAAATCTTGGAGAAATTTGGGTCAGTTTCATATCTTGTATCTTTTTCTTGAGTTTATCTCATGTATACAATGTTTTTCATGTTTTTATGTTGATAATGTATGTGCCACATACATATCACGTTTTGAGCCTAGAAGTAGTTCATTTGGATGAGATAATTTCTTATAAGGAAAAGTCGGTTCAGATTCTTGATCATAGAGACAAAGTATTGTGGAATAATCTAATTTACCAGGTTAATGTTTTATGGAGAGAACACATGGTTGAATAAGTGACATGGGAATCTGAATATGCTATGAGGGAAAGGTACCCTCACTTGTTTAATAAGTAAATAAAAATTGTGAGGATGTAATTAACAGAAGTTTCGGAGAATGTAACAACCCATGTAATTAAAAAATAATTTCTTTTCCTTCTGGAATTAAATAGTCAAATTCTTTATAAATGTATAATGAAATAAGTTTCATTGATAGAAAGTATGGAATTTAAACTGACGGAGTAGTAAATTGACCTTAGGAATAGTAATCAGTCCAATATAATAGAAACCTCACCTAATAAAGTATAATAAAATTTATTTGTCTTAATATTATATATTTATATCATCGAACAAGTAATTTTTTTTGTAACTTATAAATTAAGTGTTGGTATTTTTGTATATCATAAATATTTAGTTACAATTTTTTAATTAAAATAATGATTTAAAAAAATATTTTTTCATAAAATATATTCATAAATTATTATTTTTCTTTTCTTATGATTATAAGTTAATTTTATGAGAATTTAATTAATTTTTTAAAGTAAAATAAAATTAGTTGTAGTTTTAAAATTATTATTTTTTATATAAATTATGATTTTAGTTAAAAATTAAATTTTTCTTATTTAGAAAATTATTTTAAAAAAATGGAGTTCACTTTTCAATTCTACAAGTCAAAAAATGGTAAGGGTGAATTTTTTGTATTTTTCTGATGAACTTGAATTTTTGGTGAATAAGGAAATATGGTAATTTACGATATATGCTAAATACATGATTTATTGATTCATAGATGATATATGAATTATGTAAGCCCAAAATCTATCACTATAAATCATTATTTTAATATATTTGATGATACTTATAAAACTATTCATAGTCTTGACCCAAATTAATAAACTAATTAATATAATAATGAGAAAACACCCTTCCACTCCACTATAAATACCTCCCCACACCACTTCTTCCCCTCACACCTAAAAGAATTTTATATTGCTTAATTTATACCCAAATCCCATCCCAAGCCTCTTCCCCACGTCCAATAACTACTCGTCTCACCAAAAGGCCAAAAAAATGGTCCTTAAGGAGGTTTTCAAGGAGGGGAATTCAAGTGGTAAAAATTCACTTTCACTTTCTTTTATTTTATTTTCAATTATTTTTCTTTGTTATAATATCTTTACCTAACCTTATTAAAGAGGAATGAAAACTCTAGTGTGTTATATATACTATAATTTTATCATGTTTATGGAAAAATTCATCATCATACTTATTATCCTCTTCCTTTTATTCTAAAAATAAAAACATCATTTTTTATGTGCCGATTTACTGACATCGTGTACGATGTGTTTTAAATTTCCATTACTTCCTTAAATTCTAGTCATAAAATTATTAATCTGTTTAAATAGTATATTATTATACAAATTTTATGTTATATTATGTTTTGGAACCCGTGTTTATACATAATATTAATTAAAAAAAGTAAAGTGGTTTGTAATGATCAAAATTCACCAAAATAAACTAATGTTCATCACTAATGTTTTATCTAAGGATTCATACTAATAACACATAAAAAATGATATATAATACTATTTATTATTATTTATGTTCATTAATATCATGTAATTTCAATTCTGGGTTTTTTTCTCCATCTGATAGGAAAATCCAAAATAAACCGATCATGAAAACCATGAAATAAATGCACCCAAAACAATGAAAATAACAAAAAATTATTAATAAATGCATAGAAATGTGTTATAATAATATCATATAAGTAATTATAGATAAAAATATGGTTCTATAATATTTTAATAACAGTCTTTAAATCATTATACAATAGTTTTGAACATGTTTAAAGTAAGATGAACCCGAGGAAAGGGAATTCTAAACCCAAATTGTATTCTTTGGGTTAACCTTGAAATTCCTTGATTATGTAGTACTAATATTATTTTTGTAATTAATTTTTATTATATTATGTTTTTTATGTGGATTTACATTTTATAAACATATTAATTTCATTCTATTAATCATCCCTTCAATTATATGATATTTGTAACGGACCCTTCCTATAAATTCCTCTTTTAGACTTATATTTTTACAAAATTCAAAAGGGATGTCTTTATGAAAGTATTATTCTTTTATGATTATGTTATGGTTCTTGGGTATTGTTTATTAAGAAGGTTTGGACCGGTATCTCTGTAAAATGTGTTCGCTATGTTTATGTTGGAGGTGGACTGTATGGTTACTACAAATGTAACTGTGATGGTTACACCATAATGTAGTTGTGAGGGTTACTTTGTAAGGTAGCCATGAGAGTTACATTATAGGGTAGTCGGGAGGGGTAAAAATCATATGGTATCTATGATGGTTACAATATTAATTAATTAATTCCCCATGTTACTTTATGTTATTATTTATTTTTTTAACGATTTATGGAAATCTCGTGTTTTCACAAAGTAAATATATCATACTTATTGCGTGATAAGTATGTCTTTGTGAAAATGATTTTATAGATTTATAAGTATTCATGTACTAATGGTTTCTATCCTTATTTTTATATCCCTTACTGAACTTTTTATGCTCATACCAAGATTTAAATTTTTTTCACAGGGTTTAAGGATGGTTAAGAGAAAAGGAGAATACAAGATGAATGGTGTGAAGAATTTTTAGGAATAGATTTCATGTTTATTATTAAAAACATTATATTATGAAAAAATTGATATTGTTTTAGAAGTATCCAGTTTGTATTATTATGGTTTGATATGTATGAATTATTTCCTAACATTCTAAAAATATAAACTAAAAAGTTCTTTGGGAATGTATAGAAGTGGATTCTAAATAAATTTACAAGATTATGTAATGTTTAAGGTCAAGTCCTTATAGTTGGTATGAGAGCATGGTTTAGATAACTTTAGGGGTTAAGATGATGTTAATAGAATACCATAAATTATGTTTTGCATTATTTTTATGTTGAAATGAGATAACATTTAAATATTACCATGTTTCTTTATCTAAGATATGTCTGTTCAAAATGGTTTTTTCAGAAGACACAGGGAAGGTAAAGTAGGAAGGCTCCGAGAGGATGATATCTTTCTGAATCTACAACCAGGAATGATTGGAATTGGAATTGAATAGTTTATGATAGTAATGGATTAATTAAAGTAGGCTATAAATGGAAATGGAATCTATGAAAGATAACAACCATAGCTACCACAAAGGACCATGATGATAGTAAAACATTTTATGAGGCAACACCCTCCTATTTTCAGTGGATATTTAAACCCATTGGTGACTGAAGGATGACAAAAATCCTTGAAAACAAATTCTATGTTATATGGGGTTCAGATAATCAAAAGGATAGTCTTTCCATTTATCATTTTGAAGGTGAATATGACTAGTGTTGATCAATGGTCAAGAATATCAGGGATATTTATGAGATGGATGACTTGGAATGGGATGAACTTAAAAATAATTTACTTGAAAAATATTTTCCTAAAGTGGTTCAACTTTGGATGAAAAAGGAATTCCTTGAATTTAAATAGAAGTTGGAGGATTTAGTGGTTGTTTATGAAGAAAGATTCATCCGATTGGAAAGGTACACACTAAATATTATTCGGGATCTTGATAGAAAAATCAATCGTTTTTACTCAGTAGTGAAGCCAAGATATCAAAGGGAATTGTCCTACCTTGGATTCAAAAGGTATGAGAAACCTTTTTGATGTTCTGAGTGGGTAGAAATGTAGTTTGGTGATGATATAAAATAATTTGAAAACAAGAATAATAAAAGGTCTATATGGAAATTGATAGGTAAGAATCAATAAAAGAAATTTAAAGGTAAGAAAGTCTTATTTCCAGTTTTTGAAAAGTGTGGTAAGAAGAACCCTGTGGATTGCCGTAAAAAACTAGGAATTTTTTTTGATGTGGAAAGTTTTGACATATGGTTTGATATTGTAATGAAAATTATCTTAAGAATAATTATGATAATAAATCTATAAGTTTATTAAAATGTGATGAGATGGGTTATTATACAAATACATACCCAAAGAAAGATTTTAATAATGGAAAGCAACTATATTATAAAATCAAGGGTGTAGTATGATCCTTTGAGACTATGTTAGTATAATTTGAGCCATCTAATGAAGTGTTATTAGGTATATTGTTTGTTTACTCATATATTTTCTAATTTATATTTTGATACGGGGTTTACACATTCTATTATTTCTTAGAAATATTCTGGTAAATTATAAATTTTACCGAAACAAATGAGAGTGGAACTTATGGTTAAAATAACAAGGGAAATATTACAACAAAAATGAATTGTTAGAATCTTCCTATTATTTTCTGTGGAAAGAAATTACAAGTTAACCTTGTTTTCTTTATAGTAGAGTTTAATTTTATTCTAGGTATGTATTGGCAATATTTTTATCGTGCTAGGATTGATTGTAGAGTTAAATAAGTTTTTTTAGAAATAGTTTCAATTTTTATAAAAAAATGAACCCATACCATTGAAAACATATCGGGAATATGAGAAAATATTAAAATATGGAAATGAATTTTATCTTGCTGATATTTTAGAAAAAAAGTTAAATTTTCTGATTAAGGATGTTCTAGTGGTAAATAAATACCTTGATGTTTTTCATGATGAGTTTCTTGGTGTTATACCAGATCAGGAAGTTCAATTTACTATTGACTTGGTTCCTGATTCTAGGATAATTTCAAAATCCCCATATCATATTTCTCAAGTGTAAATTCTTGTATTAAAAAATTAGTTTTAGGAGTTTCTTGATAAAGGCTTCATTCATCCTCACACTTCACCATTTGGTGCTCCTATTTTTTTCATTAAAAATAAAGATTCTTCCATGATACATTTCATTGATTTTAGTGATTTGTATAAAATTACTATTAATAATTAGTATCCTTTGCCTCATACTGATGACTTGTATGATCAACTCTAGGGAGCATAGTATTTTCCAAGATTGACTTGAGATCTAGGTACCATCAGTTGAAGGTGAAGGAGGATGACATCCCAAAAATAGATTTCCATACTAGATATGGAAATTTTGAGTTTTTTTTATTCCTTTTTTTAACTTATCCTATTGTATTCCTATATCATATGAATAGAATATTTCATGAATATTTAGATAAGTTTTTTTTGTTTTTATTGATGCTATTTTGGTTTTTTCAAAAAATTATAAGGATTCAGAAATTTTATTATGTATTTTCTTTCAACCTCTCGAATAAAAGAAGTTATATGGACAATTTAGAAAATGCGATTTTTGGTTTCAATGGATTTATTTTCTTGGTAACATTTTAAACATGGTAGGAATAATAGTTGATCCTACCAAAACAAAATTGGTTGATGAGTGGAAAATACCTACAAATGTTATAGAGATTCATAGTTATCTTGGATTAGTAGGTTATTACTGTCGGTTTGTTAAAAAAATATGATTATCTAGCTAGATAACTAAGTTAATAAGAAATTGGGTTAAATTTATTTGGACAGACAAATGTGATGTTTGTTTTCAGGATTTGATCAATTGATTGGTGAATGCTCCAGTTTTGGCCTTGCCATACATAAATGGTGAATTTTTCATCTACCATGATGCTTCATTGAAGGGAAATGGTTTTGTTATGATGTAGAATGATCGTGTATTTTCTTTTGCATCAAGAGAAATGAAACCTCTTGGGTTAAATTATCCCACACATGATTTGGAATTAGCAAATTTGGTTTTCACTTTGAAAATTTGGAGGCATCATTTATACGAATCCACATGTGAAAGATATAATGAACATAAAATTTTGAAATATATTCACTCAAAAGGAATTAAACATGAGGAAAAGAAGATGGATTGAATTGATAAAGGAATATTATTTCATGATCAATTGACATCCTATAAAATAAAAAAAAAGGTTGATTCCTTGAATCGAAAACACAATGCATCATTAACAAATTTACATTAAGAACAATACCCCTTTATTGATTATTTGATGAATTTTGGCTTGAAAGTTATTTGTGCAGGAAATTCCTATGTTTTTTTGGTGTCAGTGCAGTCATCTCTATTAGACAGAATTAAGGAAGAATATAAGGAAAACCAAGAGTTATAGAAAAGTTAGAATTGGTTAAAAGGGGTAAGTTTCCAAAATTTCACATTAATAATATTGTGTTTTAATATTTAGAATGATATTATGTGTGCATTTTTTTCTCATCTGAAGAAATAATTATTGAGTGAAGCTCATAGTTCTCCATTTTCCGTTCATCTTTATAGTTCAAAGATGTAAAGATACCTTCTTTAGTATTACTAGTGGGGTGGAATGAAAAGATATATTACATATTTTATCATGAAATTTTTGACATGTCAACATGTTAAAGAAGAGTGAAAACTACCAAAGTAAATGATTCAACCTTTTCAAGTTCTATAGTGGAAATGGGAAAATATATCTTTGGACATTATAGTGCGACTACCAAAGACTTATCAAGGTAAAAATGCAATTTGGGTAATTGTTGACCGACTAACTAAATCTACACATTTCCTTCATAGTTGAGATATTATTCCTTTGGATAAACATTCCCAACTACACCTCAAAGTGATTTTTAGGTTACATGGAGTCTTTATATCTATTATATCTAATCGAGATCCCATATTTACTTATAACTTTTTGAAAGGCCTTCATAAGTCCTTGAGATTTGAATTAAATTTCATCATGGATTTTAATCCTCAATTTTATGGATAGACTGAGGAAAAAATTAATACCTTTGATGAAATTCTTCGATCTTGTTCAACGGATTACCAGGGAGGTTTGGATCAGAATCTTTCTATAGTTGAGTTTTCTTACAATAACAATTTTCATTCCAGTAAACAGATAAAACCTTTTGAGGCATTATATGGGAAGTGGTGTTGAAATTCATAATTTTGGGATGAAGTCAAGGAATAGAAGTCAATGGGACCAGAATTAGTAGATAAAGTGGTTCAGAAAGTTAATATGATACAGTAACACATGAGGACAGCTCATATTAGGTAGAAAAGTTATGTAGAAAAAAGGGGGAAACACTTCTCTCTTGAGGTAGGTGATCATGTTTATCTTATAATCTCACCATGGAAAAGTTTTATGCTTCTTGGTAAGAAAGAAAATATAATTCCACGGTTCATTGGACCTTATGAAATCCTAGAGAAAGTTGGACCAGTCGCCTACCGAGTATCTTTGCCTCTGATTTTATCTCAGGTGCACAATGTTTTTCTTGTTTTTATGTTGAGAAAGTATGTCCTGTATCAATCTCATGTTTTCAACCTAGAAGTAGTTCAGTTGGAAGAGAAAATTTATTATGAGGAAAAGAATATTTTGATTCTTTATCATTGAGAGAAAGTGTTGTGGAATAATTTAATTCATCAGGTTAAGGTTTTTTTGTAGAAACCATATGGTTGAAGAAGCAACATGGGAATCTAAAAATGCTATGAGGGAAAGGTATTGTCACCTGTTTAATAAGTAAATAAAAATTTCAAGGTTGTAATTTCTAGAAGGTGGGTATATTGTAATAACCCAGGTACTTATAAAATAATTTCTTTTCAATATGGAATTAAACAGTCAAATTCTTTTTAAATTTATAATGAAATAATTTTCATTTATAGAAATTATGGAATTTAAACTGATAGAATAGTAACATGATCATAGGAATAGTAATCTAGATAATAGAATAGTAACCTCACCTAATAAATTATAAATAAAATTTATCCATCTTATAAGTGAAAATATGATATGTTTAAATCATTGAACAAGTAAATATTTTTTTTGAAAATTATAAATTAAGTGTTGCCAAATTTAAATTATTTAATATTTAATTAAAATTCTATAATTAATATAATGATTTTAAAGAAAATATATTTTCATAAAATAAATTCATAAATTATTTGTTTTTATTATGATTATAATGTAACTTTATGAGACTTTAATTAATTTTTAAAAGTGTTATAAAATCAGTTATATATTTCAAAATGGTATTTTTCGAATAAATTATAATTATAATTAAATATTAAATTTATCATATTTAAAAAATTATTTTCAAAAATTGGAGTTCATTTTTTTGATTATACACATCGAAAAATGGTTACGGTGAATTTTTGGTATATTTCTGAATTACTTGATTTTTTTTGTGAATAGTGAAATATGGTAATTTATGATAGAGGCTAAATTCATGATTTATTGAGTCAGAGATGATGTAAGGATGATGGAGGAAAAAAAATATAGATATATCCTTAATTATTTTCATTTATTTGATGATAATTATCAAACAATTCACATTTTTTATTCAAATTAACAAACTAATGAATATAATAATGAGAAAACACCACTATCCTCCACTATAAATACCTCCCCTCACCACATATTCCTCTCACACCAAAAAGAATTTAATATTGCTTAATTTACTCCCAAATACATTCCCAAGCCTCTTCCCCACGTCAAAGTCCTTTTGGTCTCACCAAAAGGCCAAAAACCAGGGCCTTAAGGAGGTTCTCATGGATAGGAATTCAAGAGGTAAAAATCCTCTTTTATTTTCTTTTCAATTTTTTTTATTTTCTTATACTTTATTAACATACCCTTATCCAGGATGCATTAAAACTATATTATATTATATATAATTTAATTTTATCATGTTTATTGAAAAAATCATCATCCTAATTCTTCTCTTCTCCCTTTTATTCTAAAAATAAATACATCATATGTGACGTGTCGACTTACCGACATCATGGATGATGTGTTTTAAATTTCCATTTATTCCTTAAATTATGGTCATAAAAACATTACTATGGTTAAATCATATTTTATAATACATATTATATGTTATATTATGTTTTGGAAGCAGATTTTATAAATAATATTAATTAATAAAATAAAAGTGGTTCGTAATGATTAAAATTCACCAAAATAAACTAATGTTCATCAGCAATGTTTTATCTAATGATTCATAATCACACCATATAATAAAAATGATATATAATACCATTTAAAATTAATTAATTTCATTAATATTGTTTAATTTTAATTCTGGGTTTATTCTCCCATTCGATAAGAAAATCCATAACAAACAAACCATGGAAACCTTGAAATAAATGCACTCGAAAGAATCAAAATAACAAAATTATTATTACTAAGTGGGTGGAAAGATGTTATGAGAATACCATATAAGTAATTATAAATATTAATATAGTTATTTAATATATTAATATCACTCTTTAAACAAATATACATGATTTTTTAACATGTTCTCAGTAAGACGTACCTTAGGTAAAGGTATTCGTAACCCATATTACATTCTTTGGGTTAACCGTCTACTTCATTGATTATGTGGTACTAAGATTATTTTTGTAATTAATTTTGTTTATCTTATGTTATATTATGTGTATTTATAATTTATACACATATTTATTTTGTTATATTGTTTCTCACTTCAATTATATGATATTTGTAAGGGACTTTTCTTTTAAAATATTCTCTTAAACTTCTATTTTTACAAAATTCAAAAGGGATGTTTTTATGAAAGTATTATTATTTTATGATTATGTTATGGTTCATTGGAATTTATTATAATGAATTTTAGGTTCTTTATATCCATAAAATGCATTGGTTGTGTTTATGATGGTGTTCTACCATATGGTTACTCCAAGTGTAATTGTGATGGTTACACGATAAGGTAGCTGTGAGGGTTACATTGTAAAGTAGTCATGAGGGTTACATTTTAAGGTATCTATGAGGGTTAAAAATCATATGGTAGTTGTTATGGTTATAATATTAATTAACTAGTACCCCAAGTGACATTTATGGTATTATTTATGTTTTATATGTTTTATAGAAATCTAATGTTTTCACAAAGTAACTATATGATACTTATTGGGAGAGAAGTATGAATTTTTGAAAATGATTTTAGGTGTTTATATGTATTCATGTAATAAAAGATTCTCCCCTTTTTTACATCCCTTTCTAAGATTTTTTTCTCATCCCATGTTTTAATATTTTTTCACAAGGTTTAAGGATGGTTAAGAGAAAAGGAGAATCCAAGATGAATGTTGTGAATACTTTTAGTAATGGATTTCATGTTTTTTAATAAAAAAATTTTATTATAAAAAATTTATATTGTTTTAGAAGTACCCACTTTGTATGCTTATGGGTTGATATGTATGAATTATTTCCTAACTTTCCAAAACTATAAACTAAAATGATATTTGGGAATGTAAAGAATTGAATTATAAAAGAATTTATGAGATTATGTAAAGGTTGGGACCTTGTACTAGATGACCTGAAAATAGTTTATATATATGTAGTTTTAGAATAATAGTATAATCAATAGAATCCTACACAACGCCTCTTGTTCAAAAGATAAAGAAAGCATGTTAAATAATAGTGAACAATAGTGAAAGTAACTCATCACCTAAATATGTATATTATGTTATCATTCTCGCCATGG
The DNA here is from genome assembly GCA_963277665.1 of Viscum album. Taxonomy (NCBI): domain Eukaryota; kingdom Viridiplantae; phylum Streptophyta; class Magnoliopsida; order Santalales; family Viscaceae; genus Viscum; species Viscum album. The sequence continues at coordinate 1,679,657,757 of OY728132.1, read as the reverse complement.
ATAACACTCACTATGTATAACATAAAAGAAATTATATAATATAATAATGAATCATCAAGGGTACCCACTCATATTTCTCCACTAGTTTACCGATATACCCCAACGCCGCACGTCCTGATCCCTCTCTCCAAAATATGACAACCCAAAGACACCTGGTAGAGGCATCAAAACATGTACATCATGAAAAAAATCATCTCATATTCCCAAATTACATCACCATATATAGTAACCAAGTAGATTTTTGGAGCCACCACATCTCATTTGAAATGTATCATACATTACGTATTATACCTCAATCCATAACAGCCAATACACTGAGTAAGTACCTCATGCCATCACGGCCTTTATAGGTCATTAAAATAATAATCCTTCAGATACTATATACATGGATACATGTGTATGAATAATGAAAAGTCATTACAACCCTCTACACCCACATCATAAGCATCAACTTCTACAACATCATCTGTGCCTCCCCACCCACATCACATCAACCATACCATACTCATCCATCCCACGCTCATATCACATATAGCCTCCCCTCCCCATGTGACATCTCATAGAGAATATCTCATATGGAACATGTAATAAAAGAATCAGGATATAAATAAACATAGCCAAAATAGAAATCTAGGCCCTAAAACAAGGCATATGGCCTTCATACAAAAATGAGCTCTCATGGTACCAAACTCAAGGCACTCATCCATCTCACATAGATGGGGAACTCAGGCCCTAGAAATTTTCTTTATCAAACAACTTGTTTTTATTCCATATTGAATTAACTAATTCATTATACATAAGTTCCAACTATGGTAATCCTAATCATCAAGATATTAAAATCTATCAAAATCTAAACATAAAATTAGCATCAAAACTAGTTTCAAAAAACCATGAGAGAAACATTATCAATTAATATTCCTTTTCTATTACTATCTGTTAGGTTCAAAAGGGGAATAGATACCCTATGAGTGGGGGTGAATTAGGATAAGGATATTCTTTTCAAAGTTATTCATTCCCCACTAGATCTTGACCTATTTATTACAAGGGTCACTTATTATTCTCTCTAATGATAATTTTGATGATGTCCTTTCCAATTTTTTCTAATGATGATGAACTAAAAGTAAAGTAATAAATCAAGCCTAAATACACGTATATTTTTACTTGGTTCACCCTCTCTAGGCTACATCAAATGAGCATACAATGGTGATGTGCCAATTTTACAAAATTCACTAAGGCTCACAACCAATAATGTGGTTCAATATAGATTACTTCTATGCCTAGTTTCACAGCCTTTACAATGTTTAGGGTCTTCTCACTACATTCCCAAGGGTCAATTCCTATGACTCTTTCTCTAGCTCACTACTGGTGAAAAGGATCTTCATCTTTCTATTTATTTTCTCACTACACTTGGAAGGGATTCAAGCATAGTTTATGGACTTATAGGTCCCTTTATTATCTCAAATGAATACATCCTCAGTTATATATGGATACTCTCTTGAAGTTCCACTTTCATCCAATAGATGAATACCACTTTACCACAGTTCCACTGAGAAATCACTTTTTCACTACCTTGGAAAAGCTCATCCTTTTGCAAATCTAACTTATCCTTTTCGAACCACACCTTCCTTTCACTAAGCTCACTTAGCCTTCTCAAATCAATCCTCTTAAATGAAGCTCAACTAGCCTTCATTGAGCTACTTCATATTGTAAAGCTTACTTAGCCTTTGTGAATTACCTTACTTTCAAGATGCTTAGTCGGTTGGATTTGACATCCTTCATGGACTTCTTCACATATCATCTTCGTGAACAACCTTTTGTGATCAACCCTTCATGAACCATCATTAAAATTATGGAGAATTAAAATTTTCATTAAGTCTCACTTCTTTTCTGAAGAAGGTAGAGGTCTATTTATAGGTGTTTACCACCAATTCCATAACCTTCTGGCCACATCAACACCATTTCGCAAAGCTCCTTCATTTACTTTTTGAAACTCCTCGATTCTCAATTCACCAGGAAAATTATTCATTCTCGATGATCTTCAAAATTATGGAGCATTCCGTCAAACTTTTGTGGTGCTGCAATGCTCCAATCGTGATTCTCCTCACCTTATCCATTTGTGATGGTCGTTGCAGTTCCCAGAGATTACCATCATAATTATTTGATCCTTCACGAAAAAAATCTTCATGAATCCCATCTTCAAAACATTCATTCATTTACCATATTTTAATACGGACTTCAAGAAAATCCAATTTTCACGATGTTATAAAAATTCAAAATTTTGGACCCCAAAAACTTATAAAACACTTCGAAATGGAGTCACCTTGTGTACACAATTTTCTTTACCACTTCCAGTGTATCCATTCCTATGTCTTGGATATTTGTCGACATTCCTATTCAATAATCTCTATGGATCTCCATTATATACCGTGGAAAAACACTTTGTCAACAAACACAATCAACCCAAAAATAATGTAATGTTACCTTGAGGGATTTTTTTCCCAACTATCTTCACACTTTTATTCACCATTGAAGTTTCTTACATATTATATTACCATTCACATATTGAAATTAAGATAGCGATCAAAGATTTCCCCAACACATATTCAAATACCACATTAGCCATGCTCAGCATGAGAAATAAGAGTATTGTGAAAAGTTCATCAATGAACCACTTCATCCCAAAACCTTCCAACTAATTTAATCATGAACTCCCCCTATCATTATATATTTTCTTTGATCGATAATCTCTAGCATCATCATATTTAAAACTCCCTTTTTCTCATTGACCCCCATATCTCGTTGTTCCACCTGTCAGCTTCTACCCATATCTTGACTAATACATTTTATCCCTTTTATAACCACAATTTCCTCACCTTCATCAATGAACCCGAAGGTCACTTTAATTGTTGTCTACAATAGAGTAAAGAACACAGATCAATGAATTAGGTAAAAACACACCATGCCTTAGGGAGATGGGGATCCCACATCAACAATTTTCATGTGTAAGGAGTCGACTGAACTCTCATAGCCAGTCGATCCCTCTCAAATTCTTCTTTGGGTAAGGAATTTTTCAAAATGTCTACAAAATTTTTATTTATAAGAACATACTTCAACTTCACGAGCCCTGAATCCACCTTATCCTTGATAAAATGATAATTGATTTCAATGTGGTTTTTCCTTGACTTATGTACTATATTTTTTCTAATATTTATAGAAATTGAGTTATCTCAATGGATTATGATTGGAGACATCACTTCTACTCACATATCATCAAGATTTTATTTCATCAATAATAACTGTGTGCATGCTTGAGTAGTTTCAATATACTTAGATTATATAATGCTCAATGAAATACAATATTGTTTCTTACTTATCTAAAAAATAAACAATCCACCAATATAAAAATAACCTCATGAAGTTGATTTTATATCATCTACTTATCCAGCCCAATCTACATTTGTATATCTCAATAACTCTTTTTGAGATTTTTCATTGTACATAAAATTAAATTATATTGTTCCCTCAATATACCGAATTATTATTTTCACTACAAGCAAGTGAATTTCCTTGGTATTTCTTTCATACTGCACTTATTTAAATGTGGAAAAACAATATATGGTTGCATAACGGTTAAGTATGACAGGCTTCCAATGATCTAGATATATTATGTGACATTAACTATTTTCCTTCATCATCCCTTGATAGTTTCAGCTGGGTATCCACTGAATTCATAATATCCTTGTAATTATCCATTCCAAATCTTCTCAAAACCTCTTTAGAATATTTATATTGAGAAATTAATGTTCCATTCTTTCCTTGTATTACCTTTAAACCAAGGAAAAACATCAGTTCACCAATCATCGACATTTAAAACTTACTTTTAATGAATTCAGAAAACTATATGCACTACCATTCATATGATCCTACTAAGATTATTTCATCAACAGATACCTGCACCATAATCCTTTTATTACTATCATGGTTGACATAGATATTTTAATCAACTCCACCACGTTGAAAACTGAGATTTTTTGGAAATTGATCTAGCCTTGAATACCATGTTCTTAGTGATTCCTTAAAACTATATAAATTTTTATTAATTAGAAAAACTATGTTCTCATCTTCATGAATGATAAATTCATCTGTATACCTAATATAAACGTCTTATTCAAGAACCCTATTCCAAAATTCTGACTCGACATCCATCTGGAAAACCTTGATCTTCATTTTCACAATTATGGACAAGAATGGTCATATTGTATCTAGCCTTAAAATAGGTGAAAATGTATCATCAACATAAATACCCTCTATGTGAGAGTACATTTTTCACACTATTAATACTTTTTTTCAAATCACTACACCATCTTCATTCATCTTATTGTGAAAGTCCAATTTATTCCTGATGAAATTCTTATCTGTTAGCATCAAAAAAATCTCCCTTGTCTCATTCTTCTCAATCTGGTCAAGCTCTTCATTCATAGCCTAAACCCAATTCTCATCTTCCTCAAATTCATAGTAAAACTATTCACTACTTTTTTAAAGATTCTATTCTTTCTCTACTGTAGTTACATCATTTATTTCAGCTATTTTTTCAGCCTCATGTTGAAACATTTTTAGAATTCTCTCATAACTTCTTGGTATCTTGAAAATAGTTAGCTGATACCATATTTTTAGGGAAAAACAGATAATCATGAAACAAATGAGTTTTGTTGCTTCTCCCCCAATCAGTCTTCTTGATGTCAGATAGGATAAATATTCATCCTTTATATCCCATTAAGACCTTTCATCTGATTAGGAGATAGAGTGCTCCCTCTATGATGTGAAAATATTCATTTTGTTTGGTCAACTTTTTAGACCCACAAAAATTCTTCTTCTCATGCATCATTTAATCTCATGTGGAACTTTTCAATTATCCATATATAAAACCTCTAAGCCTACTAAGTTAAAACTCAATGTAGGAAACAAGAGATAAAGTTAATAACACCATCAATGTCCATTGTACTCAGTTACTTCTATATATCTCATGTGACCATCGACAATTAACTTATATTAAGGAATTATTCTAGATTTCTTCTTCATATATCTTAAATAATTTGAATCAGTTTAAATCTTGAAGCACATAACATCATTAGTTTTCATCTTTTCATGCCGCTTCCCATTGGACCGTATCTCCCTTTGAACCTGAAACACCTGAACATAAGTTAACATCATTTATAGACATAGGGAGAGGGGATTCTCTATAATCCTCAAGAATAGGATTGTGGTCAATCCTAATGAATCAACCCTTTGATACATTCATGTAAAGCACTGTACTCTTTCTGTCATTGTTCCAACTGCCCAGCCAGCCTCAACTATTCTAGCTATATCACTAGGAATTGTTTACCCACATTTTGAGTCTTCCTCTGATAATTGCGGTTTGTGGGTTCTTCATTTTTATCCATTTTGGGTTTATACCCACTAGTAGAAATTTCCTTCCTCGAGGCTCCACCTGAATTCCATTTTTCATGATTCTTTCTTTGAGTAGTAATCTCTCCACTAGTCTTCTGCTCTTGCTTCTTCTCCCATTGGAGGGATCTTTCTCTTACCTTCACTTTTCAACTTGTATCATGACATGTATCTTTCTCGATACATTCATTATTTGTTTTTATTTTATCAATTACCTGATTAAAATTACTCAAATGTGATAGAAGTGATTCTTTCACTATACGTACATTCATCTGTCTCACAACTGGAGTAGCTCCTCCCTTTTCTTCTAGGTTTGTTCACATTCATTCAAATAGTTCTATTGTTAATGCAACCCAACAGTTCATTGTTACACATTTCTTTGAGCTTCTAGTGTATCCCCCAAGACTTAAAATAAATTTATTTACTTTTCATTTTGACTTTTAAAATAGGATTTCTCATTATACACCACTATAGTTGGGAATCTCCTTTCGACTTCCATTTCCTTCCTTAAAATATAATTAGAATGCATAAAACATCCCCCGTTAAAAACATACCTCATGTAATCATTTCTTGGTTGAGATATTGGTACATATTGTTTTATTCTTCTGACATTGATCTCCTAGGGTTCTTGATACATATTCATGGGGTGTCTCAGTCTTCCATAATAGTAGCATTTAATGGATACTTCCTTCTGAGAGACTCGTCTTTCAAATTTCCAAAGATGTATATTTTTATTCTCATATTTAAAACTATTTATATCTTTACAACATGAAATATATTCCAAAGCCTCTAAAAAAACTTGATGTATGAGCATGCATCCCAAAAAACATCACATGTTATCATTTCTTCTTGTAAAAACAATTTTAGGTTTTCCTTTAGCACTTAAATGATTTTTCTTAATTTTGGAAATGTTTGCAGCTCTTTTCCTCCCATGCATGGGAAAGGGATTATAATATTCAATACCAGATTTTCCTAAACTACGTGGCCTTTGGGATGAGACAATAATTTCTTATTTTCCCTCTAAAATTTTATATTTTCTTTTCACTTCTCTATCACCTTATGAAGGATATTCAAATAATAAATGCAAAGTATCCTTCAATTGGGGATTTCCTTTAGCATTATTTTTCCACACTTATTTCTTGACTAAATTTATCTATTCTCTCAATTGTTGAATCTCCTTGTCCGTTGATTCAAGTTGATAATTATGTTCTCTCTTGAGATTCTTCCCACAACTCATCTCTTCTTCCAATTATCAGGTGAGCTTATCCATCGTGTCATATTTCACTTTTAACTAATAATTCATCTAAGCACCAGAATCATTACAATATGAATTCTAATATTCCATACTTTTATTTATAGGACTAGTTCAGATATATTTGTCACAGGATCATCATTTCTGGATTTCATATTCTGCATTTCATCTGAGTTTATATTCTTTCCCTTGACATCATCCTTGGGCTTATATATATTTGTAGACATATTTTGAAGTTCTTCAACATGGAAAATCATTTTTCTCCCTCATATCAGTATCCACACAAATAATACTTTGATTTAATCCTCTTAGATTATTAACCTCAATTTATATTACTTGGATCAAAATATATTTAGATATTATTTCTTCATCTATTTTCTAATCCAATTCCCTTGTTTCATGTAAAAATTCCACTTTTTTTTATTCTCAGAATTTCTTCATCATCAGTAGTTTCATCATCAAATGGAATTTCAAATTCTTCACTCATTCCTACAACATCATTGAGTGAGTCTAGATTTTCACTATCTGATTCATCCAAAACTTTCTTCAGTAAACAGTTGTATTCCTTTAAATAGTTTACACTTTTTTTGTAGACATTTCCACACAGAGGAATACCTTTTCTACTTTTTCTTCTTCTTTAAAGTTCTTCCATTTCCCATGGAACACCAAGATAAGAGAATAATGAATCATTAACTTATATAATTGAGTGAACCAAGTCAATGAAAACAGATATGATAAAAGAAATATCTCTTATGATACCAATTGTTAGGTCCAAAAGATCCTAGATACCCTTAGATGGGGGTAAATTAGGGTAAGGATATTCTTTTCTAACTTCTTCTTGCCCTAACTAGATCTTGAAATATTTATAAAAAGGGAAAATTATTATGATATTTAATGTAAATTTTGATCATTTCCGTTCCAATTTTATCTGATGATGATGCGCTGACAATAAAGTAATAAAGTAAGCACATTGACAAAAAGATTTTTACTTGGTTCACCCTCACTCAGCTACATTAAAGGAAAATACAATGGAGATGTGATGATTATACAAAATTCACTAAGGATAAATACCAATAATGATGGTTTAGGGTAGATCAATTGTACGACTAGGGTCCCTACCTTTTCAATTTTTAGGGTCTGCTCACTGTATTCCCAAGGGCCAGTCTCTATGTCTCTTTCTCTAGCTCATTGTCGGTGGAGAGGATCACCATCTTCCTCTTCCTTTTCTCACTAATCTTGGAAGAGATTTAATTCAATTTATAGAATTTTAGTTACCTTAATTATACTTGATGAACACATCCTTGGTTGTAGAAGGATGCTCTGTTGAAGTTTTAATTTCATCAAATAGATGAACACCACTTTACCTCAATTCCACCGGGAAATCATTTTCATAACACTTTCACGATGCTCACTGCCTTCGCAAAGAACCACCTTTTGTGAAGCTAAATTATCCTTTGAAAAGGACACCTTCTTTTAGTGAAGATCACTTTTCCTTTGTGAAGTACACCTCTTTCAAAAATCTCAACTACCCTTTGTGAATCTCCATCCTTTCGTAAAGATTACTTATCCTTCATGAATTCCCTTACATTCATGATACTCAAAACATTTGATTGTCTTTTACAGATTTCACGAACTTCTTCAAATATCACATTTAAAAACCACCATTTTTTATCCACCCTTCATTAACTACCTTTGTTATTCTAGAGACTTAAGATATTCATTAAGTCCTGCTTTTTTTTCTAAAGGGGGTAGAGTCCTATTTATAGGTATTTTCCACCGATTCTAGAACCATCCAGGCATGTTAGGACCATTTGGAAGAGCCCCTTCATTTCCTTCATGGAATTCCCTATTTCCTAAATCTGTAGGAAAATTATTCATTTGCGATTCTCATCATAATCATGGATCATTCTGTCAACCCTTTGGGGTGCCTCAATACTCAACTCGTAATGCTCCTCACCTTCATCGTTTGTGATGCTTGTCGATGTTCACGTAGATCACTAACCAAATTCTTTGATCCTTTGAGAAATAGTATTCATGAATCATATCTTAATAAAGTTAATTCATTTACCATTTTTTAATATGGCCTTTAAAAAAATACACTTTTCTCAATGCCAGTCAAACTTTAAATTTTGGACACCAAAAAATTTGTCAAACATTGAGAAATAATGTCACCTTGTGTATGAAATTTTCTATATTGCTTATAGGGTATCCATTCCTCTTTATTGGATCTTTTTCAACATGCATAGTCAAAAATATCTTTGTATCTTCACAACATACCTTGAAAACCTACTTTTTCAACAAACACAATCAACCCAAAAATACTATAATGTTTCCTTGAGGGATTTTTTTCCCAACACTATCAACATTATCAATAAGAATTATCATGATTCACATTATTTATAAATTCCATTAACACATGGAAGATAATTTTCAAATATACATGTGCATTGCATCAATTTGATTATCATTAAATTACCAGAAACACTGGATTTAAACATGCCTCTTTAATGTCCAATAAATTAATTATCATTTAATTCTGGCTTTAAATTCTTTACTAATATCCAAAAAGAACAACATTTTAATCCATATCATAATGTTCTAACAATATAACATAGATAACACACTATATATAGGCAAATTGTTATCATGGTATAAAGAAACAACAAGTGATTGCTACTACCGATTCTTTGATAATATGGTTGAATAATTATTAGGTTAATTCCATTTCCATTCAAAGGGATAATCCATGAAAACTTTATTATTGAATATAAATAAAAAATGGAATCAATGAATCCCATACCTTAGTTATAAACGTTCTTTGTGTGGGAATGGACCAATATCGTAGATCCCGATCACCTCTCCCACAAGAATCTACATCCCTTCAATTAATCCATGCCACAGCCACACTGTAAAAAAATAAGAAAACTATTTTAGAATGATAGATAGAGACCAAAATCACATAATAAGAAGAAGTGGTGGAAACCAAATTGAGGAACGACAAGAGAATAGGTAGAACATACCTCAGATCACCATAGATCAATGACAGAAGGCCAATAATTGATCTCCATCTAAGGGATTCTAAAACCCCTATAGGGAGAGCTATTGGACACCTAGGGTGTGGGAGAAAATCATAGGCTTTGAGAAAAACCCCAAGGAGATGCATCTATTAAAAACGCACTGCATAGCACATTTTCAAAGTGTGAAACCCTTACATGTCAGGTAAATTTTGGGATATAAGTTTCACTGAAAAATTTATGGCCTCAAACCATTTAACCAAAAAATAATTCATGTAATTAGGTACCCCTTAAACCATCCTCAAATAATCTATGAATTACTCATTCCCAATGTGAAACTCTTACATATCATGAATTCTCCCTGCTTCCAGATTTTGGTAGCCAAACACCTCCAAACCCGATCTAGGATTCCTATGAGCATCATGGTCTTATGAAACATGAAAAAGGATATATGTGATAGATATAGGCCCTTAAAAGAAATCTGGAAACATATTCCACAATATCCCACTTCATACCATCCCACAAAAAATGTTATGTTAAATCCATAAACATTTTTTTTGGTTTCTGGGGTGTATAGACAAATTTAAGCTATGTTCTTTATCTAGTATCTCTCTATTCAGATAAAATATGTGTGGAACCCATAACCACTACCCAAAATTCATCACTTCATCTTTATAGATTAAGTATATCAATTTTCCATCATTTTTTATTTAATACTCCTTCATAAATCCTTATAATCCTATTGGTAATTATCAACCTTTCCCAATAAATATGTATTATAAATTTATAGAAAAATTAATCTTGGATCCCCTTTCAAAAAATTACCATATCCATATTTACTAGATCCCTAAATATAGAATCCTTATTAATAATTTTCATGGTGAAAACTCCATGGTCCATTCTTCACAATGTATCAACCACCTTATTTTTCTTCCCATAGTGGTAGCATGTCGAGTAATCATTGCTCTTGATTATCTCCAACCATCTTCTTTGCCTCATGTTGATCTCTTTCGGAGAGAAAATATACTTTAAAATTTTATAGCATGTATATATGTCTCATATTTATCTATAGTGATAATTCCTCTATATCTTCAAGGAAACGATTACTGATACCAACTCAAGGACATTAGATGGATAGTTCTGTTCATGGATTTTCAATTTTTTTTGATAAAAAATCAAAAACTCTATCATTATGAATATGGACATAGGCCATTCCTTTGTTTTAGGAATCACTATACATTAAAAATCATTCTTTTCTTGATTGTAAATTCACTAAAATTATTTCAAAAATATCTTATTCATTTATTCAAAACAATGTTTACATTTACTAGACCATGCAAATTTAACCCCATAACGTGTCAACATAGTTAACGGGGTGGCCAATTGAATTTTTTTTGAATAATTCACCTATAGTAACTTTTTAAGCTAGGTAAACTACATATCTCAGTTATACTCTTTGGTGTAGGTAATTATTTAAATACCTCTTTTATTAGATAAATAGATATTACATCCTTAAATACAATATTTCTATGAAAATAAACATCATGGAGCTAAAATTCACACCAATTTAATTTCATATATAATTCCTTTTCTATGAGGGTCTCAAGAATTATTTGTGAATGGTTTTCATGTACTTCATAGATTTTGGATTATATCAATATATCATCATCGAACATCACTATAAAGTAATAAAGATAATCCTCATATACTCTATTCCTCATATCCATAAAAATAGAATGCATGTTAGTCAATCTGAATGGAATTACCATAAACTCCTATGTATATATCTCATATGAAATGTCATATTTTATATATCCTCCTTCATCGACGTTAACTAATAATAACCAGAGAAAATATCAATCTTTAATAAAAATTTAGACCCTCAAAGTTGATCAAATAAATCATCAATGTATGTTAAAGGATGATTATTTTTTATTTTAATGGTATTGATCTCCTTGTAACAAATGAAAAATTTTATAGTCCCATCCTTGTTTTTCTACAAATAAAATAGGGGCACCCCATAGTGAAGAACTAGGGTACATAAATCCCTTATCACACAAATATTTTAGGTGTTTCTTTAACTATACCAATATCACTAGTTCCATTCTATATGGAGTTTTAGATATGGGTCTTACATCAGGAATGTGTTCAATAAAAAACTAAACATCACGGTCAAGTGGATAACCAGATATTTCCTCATGAAATACATCAATGATTTTTTACAATGGGTAAATCCTCTATCCTTATGATTTCTTTCAAATAAAAATATATTTCTTTCTCTTACTCTTATCCATTAATTTTATTAAGGTGATCTACTAGAGGTGCATCTAGAAATGAATAAAGAGGTAAAGTATCTCCCTTGATGTAACAACCCAACTCTAGTAACCTAAAGTTAGTGACTACTTTATTACATTGGAATAAGATACTAGGGATCACATCACCAATTATTGATCAGTTTAGTGGTCTTTAAGAACCAAATATATACATGATTACCATTTTACATTGCAAAAAAACATAAAACATTATAAAAGTAAATATTCTGCATCTTTGAACTAATTCAAAGATTTCTTCTTCATATCTTGGGGAAAGAAAAATAATAATAATTTTTATATTAAATGCTTGGTAATGGTTTCATACAATTGAATATATCTTGAAAAATAAGGTATAATCAATATGGAAAGGTTAATAATTGAAAACACGTGCTATTCAATAAAAAATTGAGCATGAAATTCATCCATGCAAAATATTAATGTAACATTCTCATGGATAATAATAAATAAATTTTCAACGAAGTAAATTCATAACATTGGATGTCATGATCTCAGACATCATGATATCTTTACAATCAAGACCTTATTCCAATATTATTTAAATCATGGGTAGGTAAACCCAAAAAACCCCATTTAATAAGTTTAGCCAACAAGATTGTCTCATAAGACCAATGGATGCACCTAGGGGGTCTATAATTCTAGGCCACACTCATCCCTGCATGCCCAACGCATTCCTTATATATTTAATGTTTAATTTAATTAATAATAAATATTCCTTATAAATAAATATATGTATCTAGTAATTAATAGTTAATATAAAGACTTCCCCAATCAATCAAATATCTTTCATAAAAAAACACTGTACGTAAAAATGGTATACAATTTAGGTAATACGAATATACAAGATAAAAAGAATATGGATATGTATACTGAAAGATGATCATATTAAAGTGAATGTTTTTATAGAAAGTTAATGACCAAAAAATTAATCGATAGATGAGATGTGACCATTAATGCATCAGAAAATTATATTTTATAGTTAATTAATGTTTTTTAGAGAATATAATAAATTAATTCAATATATTTAAAACAAATTTTCATTCAATAATTTTCTTTTTAAATCCATTTAAAACATATATAATAAGATAAATAGTGTAAAATGGTTGTGGTAGTGGGAAAATCTTTTAATACCGTATGCTTCAAAAAGAAACATTCCTTTTGAATTTTGTAAGAAAAGTTGAAAATGACCCTTTTATAAAACATTATAAAGATTAATTTCAAACCTTATAAAAATTCAAGGATAAAAAAATTACTTAAATAATTTAATTAAATAAAAATAATTTGGGTAAAATAATTTTGAAAAAATATAGATTCGAAAGAAAAATATAACCAATCAAAGAGATAAATAAGATCAAATTTTATTTTAAACATGAATTTCATTGATTCAAGTTCTAAAGAGATGAAAAGTTGGAATTAAATATGTAAAGTACTACAATATCCATGTGATAAGAAAATTGATGGAGTTTATGAAGGATATATTTTAATATTAATTCAACAAATAATATAATAAAACCCAAAAAATGATATTGTAATATAAATTCTTACCTATTTGGTAATTTTAAATTGCAACCCCTTGAAAGAGTAAACATGAATTAATAATTAAATCACTATGAATAAATATTTAATGATTTTAAATACATAAAATGGGTAGTATACACACCACATAAAATAAAATATATGCATAATATAAAATATTTCTCAACGGAGTGGAAATTGTGACAAAATCCATTACCATATGCTTCCACTTAGTTAAACATGATTTAACCTCCTATATAATATATTTATTTTTATTATAATTATATAAGATAACATTATATATATATATATAATTATATATTATCCACTTATAACACATTTTTACCCATTTGTTAACTATATTTCTTATTACCATTGTTTCGGGTGTTAAGAGCTTCATTTTTTTCATGTTTGTTTTGATTCGAGATTTATGGTCATTGTGTCTTGGTCATGGTTATATAATATATATAATATTAATCATGATATAAAACTCAAACATATTCCTCATATACATAATTATAATTATCTGTGAAAAGTGGACATGACAAATGAATCACTTTGCTTCGTTGAGGTGGTAATTCACACATACGCATGAGCGACAGTATCATTTTTTAACGGGTTAAACCGTATATTGGTAGATGATTTATTAAATTTTGATAATAATTATTATTTCATAATTATCATATTTATTCATTATTTATATCATTATGAATTTCCATGTGAGGTGATAATGGAAAAAAATTACATCGTTTCCTGAGGTGGTAGTATGTCATTCCCAAGAGTGATGGTTTATTTCCCATTTTATGGATAATGAGATGGATATATCTAATTTATTAAATATAATGACATATAATTTTATGGTATACAATTTTTTATTATATTTTTATGGTTATTACATAATTTATGGTGATAAATAAGAAGAAAAATGAAAGTGATCAGTTAAGATGATTACCTCTTCTTTGAAAGTACTCCTTTATATATCCTCTTAAGGACCATAGGGTTTTGTTTTGAAGACAATAACCTCTATAAAATGTATATAGATATTTGGTAGATATTTTTTAATGATTTATTAAAGATAAAGGGCTCAATTAGTGTGAATATGTGAGTTCAGTAGGTTATCTTTTATAAGTGAGGTGGGTGTCACACTTGTAATTGTTCAAAGTTTTAAAATATTATTAAGTCGTTTTGTTTGTAACAATTGTTCCAAATAGGATATATTCTTTAATTTAGATAATATAGGGTCTAAATATCATCATCAAATATCATTTAGACAAGTTTTATATCCATTTTAACCCTTAACACTTTTTTTAATCCCCGGTAAACAAGTTTTAACTTTAACCGTGGTATCTAATTTTTACCAGTTTTACTATTCATAGTTACTAAAAATGAAATTGAAATAATTAAAAAATTATAAATTATAATTCCAAATATTGAAACAATTTTTTCAAATTCCATTCCTATAATTAGAGGAAATTAATTTAAAAACAAACCCACAAAACGTGATTGAATTTGGTTTTTCATGAAAATGAATTTTTCAAGCACGAGATGATCTTAAATTAACTATATAATGAGTATTGATCATTATGTGAATTTATATTCATTTTTTTTTATATATAATCTATAATTTCATTTAAATACTTTCTTATTATATATTATTGTAATTAATTAAAATTTAAAAAAACACTTAAAAACAGTTTTCTAAAAAAATGTTCTTTTCTACCTCCAAATGATTTTTTCTTTATTTCTATCAAATTAATAATCAATTAATGTTTATTTATAAATATTATAAAACATTATTATAAATAATAGGATTATTAGTTAAATACAACTACTTCAATTATTCATAAATTCTTATTTCAAGGGTAAAGTTTCAAATATTCATTTCTAGGCTTAATTTTACATTTTAAGTTAAAAATAAATATTAATCCTACAAAAGTATAATTTTTGTGAAAAGAAATATTAAAATATAAATTTTCAAATAGTTTCATTAAAATAATATTTTCAATTTCTATATTTTAAGCTCAGGTGTTATAATATTTACTCCTTCAAAATTTTATCCTTGAAATTTTCATTGATATTACTTTCTAAACAAATGAGGATGGTTCTTATTAGAAACATCCTCAAGTTCCCATAATAATTAATCTATTTAATAATTTATATAAATTACCATCAACAGTTTATTCGTACTATTTTTTAATTATTTTTGTCTAGTTTAATGACTCTGGATAGGCTCTTCATAGTAAGATAGATTAGGTTTTATTTTTATTCCTTCATAGGTGAGAACAAGTGTTGGGTCTAGAATATACTTCATTAAAAATGAGATAAATAACACATCATGTACTTTAGAGAGGCTAGAGGGAATTTAAATTTTGTAATCCATGGCCCCAATTCTTCCTAAAACTTCAAAAAACTGTTGTACCTAGGGAACATTTTTTCTTCCTTGTCTGGCCTTATAACACCCTTCCATAGAGACACTTTCAAGAAAATATGATCACCCACTTGAAACTCAAAATATTTTCTTTGGTTATCATCATGGATATTTTACCATATTTGAGATACTTTAATATGGGTATGAATATTTTTTACCTTCTCAATTGTCTTATCAACAAGTTTTAGTCTTACGATATTCCCCTCACCAACTTCATCCCAACAAGTTGGAGTACAATATCTCATTCCATATAATGTTCTATAAGAAACTATTTGAATACTTAAATGGAACCTATTATAATATAAAAACTTCACTAAAGGTAAATATTGATTCCACTTAGCTTGAAATTAAAGTTATGATGAAATAAACATGTCTTATAATGTTTTAATGGTCCTTTTAGACATTCAATCTGTTTAAGGATGATATGTGGTGATCAAATGAAGCTAGATATTAAGACATTTTTAAACAATTTTCCATAATTTTAATATAAAAAATGTATGATGATCAGATATAGTTGAAATAAGTTCACCAAGAAGTCATATAACTTCATTAATATCATGTTTTTCAAGGATTTTAAGACATAAATCATCTCTTATAGAGAGGAAATTTATGGATTTGGTAAGCTGATCAATAATAACCCATATGGGTAATTATTTCTTGGAGTCTTGGAAAATCCATTGACATAATCCATAGTAATGTCATCACACTTCTTAATAGGAATATTTAGAGGTTATTTGATTCCTCAAGTATGTTATCTCTTTAACTTCACCTATTGAAAAACTAATCATCTTGATACATAATCAATAATTTCTTACTTCATATTATCCCACAAAAATGTTTAGTTAGATCCCTATATATTTTTATGCGACTAGAGTGTTAGAGAAATTAAATAAATGAGAATAATATAATAATTGCCTTTTTAGTTTGAGAATATATAGTACACATATCCCCTTTCCAAATTTCAGAAAACCACCTTTATAAGAAAATTCTTATAATTTTTCATTATTCGTGAATTTAATTTTCTTTTGAAAATTCTCATCATCAAGTTGAGAACATTTATCTTTTCCAAAAAATATAATCTTGAAATAATTCAAAAAAATAGTAATTTTCCCCTTAATAATTTCCATATCCATATTTACAAAATCCATGAACATAGAAACCCTATCAATTCTCATTTCAGTCAGAACACCATGATCATTATTTCTATATGCGTCGAATATAGTTTTTTTTATTTCATGGGAAGTACTTTATTTAGAAATTATAATCCTTGAGTAGCTCAAGCCATCACATTTACCTCATGTTGAACTCTTTATATGAAAATATGTATTTTAGGTACTTACGTTCTATGTATATCTCATATCTTTTACAATATATATAACAAATCCATATCTTCAAAGAAAATATTACGATAACCCAATCAAGATCATGGGTTGGATAATTAATTTGATTATTTGACAATCTTGATGCCTAATAAATAAATTTATCATTATATATATGGGCACAACCAAGTCCCTTCTTTGAGGAAACATAATATGTCGCAAACCCATCAATTCCCAATGGTAGAGAAAATATAATTGAATTGAACAATACTATTTTCAATTATTTAAAGCATTATTCACATTCTTTTTTCTATATAAAATTAACCTATTTACATGTTTTCTTGGTTAACAGGTTATCAAATCAGGATAAAAATTTACAAATAATTTATAGTAACCTATGAATCCATGAAAACTATGTAACATAGTTATGTTCATCGGTGTAAGCTATTATTTAATTGCCTTTATATTTTTAGGATCACCTGATAGTTTATACTTAGAGACAATATAACCAATAAAATCTATATTCTGAATCTTGAATTTACATTTACTAAATTTCCCATATAACTCATTTTCTGTAAGAGTCTCAAGAAAAGTTTTCATGTGATTCTCATGGTCCTCATATATTTTAGAGTACACCAGGATATCATCAATAAATACCAAAAAAATATCAAGATAGTCCTTGAATACTCTATTCATTATATCAATAAAAATAGAAGGTGAATTATTAATTTCAAATAGGATTATTGTAAACTCATAATTCCAATACTTTATAAGAAATGTTTTCTTTAGAATATATTTCTTATGTACTCATAATTAATAATACCTAGAAAAAATGTTAATCTTTGAAAAATATCAGGCTCCTTAAAGTTCATCAAATAAGTAATCAATTTGTGGTGGGGGATACTTGTTCTCTATAGTAATCACTTTGATTTTCTTATAATTAATTCAAAACATCCTAGATCCATATTTCTTATTAATGAAAAGAACATGGGATCCTCAAGGTGTAACACTAAGGACTATAAATTTTTTATAACAAAATTTCTATATTTTTTTATTCAACTCCACTGATTACATAATGGCTATTCTATATGGATTATTTTATATAGGTCTTTCATCTAGGATTAAATCAATGAAATGCTCAAAATAACCCTCTGTTTTATGTATAAGTAATTGCATAGGAAATACATCAATGTATTCCCATCTAATTGGTGCATATTCAATTGGAGAATACATTTCCAATCTATATAATACGTATTCACTTCTTCTCTCAAGAATCAAATTCAAAAGAGCTACTAGAGTTGGATCTAGACATGACTCATATAATGATTTCACCCCACTAATAATGAGTAAATCCACATCATCATCAAAAATCAAAATTTACTTCTCTTGGAAATAATTGTTTTCATCATAATTTGAAATATAATCCATACTAATGATTATATCAAAACTAACCATATGTATAATAATAAAATCTAAAAATAGGGTACTTCTATGTGTCATAATGGGAATTTACTAACACATCCTTGTTTCAGAAATATTTCCACTTAGAGACATGACTGATATCTCCTATATTAAGGTTATATGGAAATATTTAATTTTAATTCCAAAAATGGATGATATAAATGGTTGAAAATATCTAGAATCAAATAAATCATTAACTAAATTTTATTTTATGATTAAATTATCTAAATAAACCTCTCTAGGAACTTCATCCTCTACTATAATGATTATATAATCTTAGATTTATCACCTTGGTATCTTTTGCAGTTGGTTCCCTTGACACTTGGGGAATTTGTGTAAATAATTTCCCATTTATCTATAGCTTAAGAACTGGATTTATGCGATTTATTTTTTTCCCTTAAATTAATTATCCATATAACCCTTATCTAAACACTTTTAACCAATTCACATTCACTTCTGTCATTTTATAGGATGTTTTTTTCCATAGATTAGACTTGATGTAAATTGCTTCTTTCCCTACTTCTTATTTGACACATTCCCATTTTCTGATTGCTCAGTTAGACACTTATTCACTTGATTTCCATTAAAGATATAGGATTGATTAGATTATTTCTTGGTTATTATTTAAAATAATTCCATTTCATAATATTATTAAAATTATTGATAAACCAATGCTTTTTAGAGGGTTGTATTAAGCCATTCAAAGAAATTGTCAATATTGATTTTCAGATATGTATGTAATCTGTATCATACCCAGATAGCCTTGTAAATGTATCTCCATACTATGAAACACTATCTTCTTCCTTTTTCATTAATATGAGGATATTTTTCTTCATTTTAGTTCAATTCTCATGAGGGAAATATTTGTCAAATAATGTTACATTAAAATATTTCCATTCCATATGTTCTATGTCTTATTCCTTTATAGTATTCTGGTTCAAATACAACTATTAATCATAAAGTACATTAAAAATATACCCTAAAATCATAACTTGATCCCTTTCATTATATCCCAAATCAAAAAATATCTTTTCAAGGGACCTAATCCATAGCTCAGCTACCATTGGATTAGTAGTTCCCCAAAATTATAGAGGCTTCTTTCACATAAAATGATGCAATATAAGTGTATCATTTCATCAAACATCATGTTTCTCTATATGTGAAATCATATTAGTAATAACCAGGTTATCTTACCCAGTATATCTATGATCTTATCATCTCAAACACCAGTCATATTGGCTTTCTTAGCCGTGGAATCTCTACATCAACTATGAGTATTGATGCCATTATTTATTCCAAGAATGATTTCTAAATAATTTTATAAACTGAATTAGTTCATAATATTATAAATTTTAAATCATAGTATATAATTAGTATAATAATTAACATAAATTGAAAATTTATGTATAGATAATATCATAGTAATAAACATGGTTTCTTAAAATCACTAAAATATTTTCAAATCCTTCATAACAATTCATAAAGAAAATTTGAATTAACCAAAAAATGTCCCTCAAGAGTGTAAAACTGGTTGTATTGTATGGTCTCATACATTAATCAATATAATGATAGGTGAGATATACTCGACCAACTCTTTATGAGGTTTTTATCACAAAGATGCATTTTTTCCAAAAACCACATCCACTTATAGTATTTAGATATGGATTTATTTCTAGAAAACCCACATAATATCTACCTCACCAAAACTTTTATGTTATTATACCACAATTAGACATATCTTCAATATTTTTCATAGGGTTGTGTTCTATTATCTATGTTTTCTGAAATCTAGTTCCTATGGGTTCTAATAAACCTCTTTTAATACTAATTATAACAACCTAACATCGATAACCTAGATCCAATGACTACATTATTACATTTTCATATGATAAAATAAATCACATCATTAAGGATTGATCGGTTTAGTAGTCTTGAGGAATAAGATACATAAACTATTCCCATTTTAAATTGGAAATACAATATAAAATATATTAAAAGTAAATATTCTACATCCTTAAACTCGTTCAATGATTCCTTCTTCATATCCTAGGGAAATGGGAAAAAATAAGGGTAATATTAAATTTTTATAAGGGTTATGTACAATAGAATATATCATGAGTAAATAAAACATATTAAATATGGCTAGGTAAATAGAAAAAAAATATAACATTTAATCAATAACTTGAGAACTAAATTCATATAAGGATAATATCAATGTAATAATATCAAAGATAATAATAACTAACTTCTAAATGAAGTAAATCTAAAAAATATTATGTCATTATCTCATATGTCATGATATCTTTTCCATCAAGTCCTTACACCAAGAATATTTAACTGAAGGGTTGCAATACACTGAAAACGCATTAATAAAGCTATCCAACTAGTTTGTCACATGAGACATGTCGATGCATTGAGAGGCTATGTAGTTCTGGGGCCCACTAATCACTATATGTCCAATTCATTCCTCATATATTTAATGATAATTTTAATTCATAAACAATATTCCTTATCAAAAAATATCGATATTGAGTAAAGAATACATAATATCAAGATTTCCTTAGTCAATTAAATAACTTTCATAGTAAAAAACTATATATAGAAATAGTATAAGATTTAAGAAATTAGAATATCTATAATACAAATAATATTGATACGTATACTAAAAGATGATGAAAAGAAATGGAATGTTTCAAGATAAAGTTAGTGACCAATAAATTAATCAAGATATGATATGTAACCATATATTAATAAGAAAAGTAGATTTTATTGGAAAATAATGTATTTTGGTGAAAAATTGTAATCAATATATTTAAAATAAATTTTCATTAAATAATTATTTTTGTAAAAAAAATTAAGAGCTTGTATATGAATCTAAAGAGAATAAAATAGTTATGGAAGAAAGAAAATTCATTAAAGTTGTATACATTAAAAGGAAACATTCTTTATGACTTCTATAAAGAAAGAAAAAAATAAACCTTGTGGAAAACATTATAATGATTCCATTAAAACACTATAAAAAATCAAGTATAACATAAAATGTATGTAATAAAGCCAACGAGCTCATACCCGAGTGGTAAGGGATCATGCTTGGCATCCAGAGACCCAGGTTTAAAACCGGGTGGAGGAGAATTTATGGGGTCACTGTAGTAGGCACTATAGCAGGCGCTGTAGTAGGCACTATAGAAGGCGCTGTAGCAGTACTATAGCAGTACTGTAGCAGACACTGTAGCAATATTGCAGTAGGTATTGTTTGGTACTGTAGCAGCCTGAACTATTCACCCGATTTGGGCTTTCGGGCCATCAGTTTGGGCCTACGGGTCTCAATGGACTTCGGGCCACAGGGCCTTCAGGCCATTAAAGACCATGAAGTAGACCAGTTCACACAAAGCAGGCCCTAGAAGAAGATCAGAGCACCATTAGCAGTCACCATAAGCAGAGCTAACCATATTGGAAGAATTAGAGGGTATGACAACCATCATCGGGACAAGGAACCGTGAAGGTTTGTACAGGGCAATGCTAGCCGATCAGCAATGCAGGTGGGAAGATAAAGGCGATCAATGATGCAGAAGCTGGGGAGGGGCAGTTCTAGTGGGCTAGGCCTACGGGTCATGTTATGGGCATGGTATGCCTCTAGGCCTTTGGTTCATGTATTACAGGTCATGTCGGGCCTTGTGCCTTGGGCCTACGGGTCATGTACATGTTCCCCTTCAACCCTAAAAAGGGGGATTATCCTTAATAAAATAAAAAAGAAGATATTTGGGCCATTCAGAGTATGTAATAAATCATTTGAGTAAAAAATTACTTTTGTAAAATAATTTTGAAAAAATATGGACATTGAATAAAAATATACTTGATCAAAAAGAGAAATAAGATTGGTTTTTTTAACATTTATTTGTATGATTAAATAGAAAAAATAAGGGGAAAATTTGGAAGAAAACATGGAAAGTATATAAATATCCATAGGATTAGAAAATAGAAAGATTTTATAAAGGATAGATTATAAGATTCCTTCAATGAGAAATATAAGAAATCAAAAAAATGTGATTGTAAAATAAATTTTTACCTCTTTAGTAACTTTTAAATTGTAACCCTTGAAAGAGTAAACTTGAATTCAAAATTTTCACATGAGCCTCAATCTGATTGGTGAGGACTCTCTAAGTGCATCCAATATACCTGAGTTCAATTCCAAGAGGTTGCATATTTATGGGGTACTATAATAGTCACTTTAGTAGGGACTGTAGCAGGTACTGATTGGTACTATAACATCCAGAAAAATTCATCTATTTCAACTTTTAGGCCACCGATTTGGTCCTCAGGTCCTGGTAGGCCTTTGGGCCACCCAAGGCCTTCAAGCCAGTTAAAGATTTCGAGCCACCTCAAGGCCTTTGAGCCACATTTAATGGAGATGAAACCAAAAATATTTCAAATAAAGTCACTCCATATGAGGTTTCAAGAGTATGTGCATTCACCATAGTAGAGCTAACTAGATTTGGAAGAATGATTGGGTAAGTCATTGCCCTTGGTACTGGGCCTCTACATCTCTATATAGGAAAACTAGCCAACCGACCTTGGGAAGGTGGAGAGATGACATCAAAATATTTTTTGGGGAGGGTTAGTTTCAAGTATTCTATTTGGGATGAATTCCTCTAAGGCCTTCAGGACATGTAAAGTGTATTTAAAGTCTGCAGGCCATGCAAGGGTTCCTCGTTAACCCTTAAAATAGGGGTATTTTCAAAAATAAAAAAAATGTCTTTGACCCATTCAAGGAACAAACTTTAATTAAAAATTTAATAAACATGAATAAATATATATTAATTTAAAATACATAAAAAATATTTTATATACCCCACATATAATTTTTTTTGCATAATACCAATTATGTCTCAATGTAGTAGAAATTGATACGAAATCCCTTATCTCATGCTTCTTTATAATTGAAATTTCTTTAACCTCTAGTATAATGAACCAAGAAATATTATAATTAAATAAAAAATGATATGATTATATATAATATCATATATTATCCACTTGTAACATGTTATCACCTATTTATTAACAATATTTCATTATTATCATTGTTTTGGGTGTTAATTGCTTTATTTTTTCATATATTTTTTGATTTAGAAATTATGGTACTTGTGTATTTATCATGGTTCTATCATATTTATAATTTTAATCATGATATAAACATCATATATATTCATTATATTCATATTTAGAATCATCCATGAAATGTGGACATGAAAAATGAATAACAATGCTTGGTGGAGGTTGTAGTCCATACATATGCATGAACGACATTATAATATTTCAAAAGGTATAAGGGTAAGGTGGAAGATGATATATTAAATTTAAAGAATAAATATTATTTAATAATTAACATATATATTAATTAGTTCAATAATTATTACTATCCATGTTGGGCGGTAATGGAAGACAAATTGTATCAGTTTGTGATGTAGTAGTCTATTGTACACAAAAGCGATGGTTTTGTTTCCCATTTTATGGAGAAGAAGATGGATAAATATTATTCCAAAAAAATTTAAAATCTAATTATATGTAATATAATAGTTTTTTATATTTTAATGGTTAGGAAATGGTTTGATTTTCTAAATGAAGAATAAAAATAAAAGTGATTGGTTAAGATGATTACATCTTGTTTGAAAAATCTCATTTAGATTTCTTCTCAAGTTCCCTAGGGTTCATATTTTGGGAAGACCAAAACCTCTATAACATGTATAAGTATACTTAGAATATTTTTATTTATGGTTTATTCTAGTTAAATTTCTCAATATGTGTGAATAAGTGAGGGGATGAGGTTCAATTTATAAGTAATGTGAGTGGCACACTTATAATTTTTCAAAGTTTTAAAATATTATTATGTCACTTTCATGGAAAAGTTTCTTCAAATTGAGTCTATTTAATATTTTAGATAATATATGTTTTAAATATATTCATAAAATAGTATTTATACAAGTTTAATGTCTATTTTATCCCTAATCAATTTAGTTTACCACCCCAGTAAACCCATTTTAATATTAATCGTATTAACAAATTTTCACCATTTTTACTATTCATAATGACCTAAAATAAATGTGATCTAATTAAAAAATTTAAAATTATGATTCCAAATATGGAAATTTTTTTATTAAATTCAATTCCTATAAGTGGTATAAATTAATTTAAAAATAATCCCACAAAATGTGATAAAAACGGTTTTACCTAAAAACAAAATTTTCAGGAATAGGATGATCTTACATTACTATATGTCTAGTAATAATAATTTTATGAATTTAAATTTATTAATTTAGATATATAATTTATAAATTTAATTTAAATTATTGTTTATTAGCGATTATTTTTATTAATTAAAATGGAAAAACATTATGCCCTAAAAACAATTTTCAAAAAAATATATTCTTATTTACCTCCAAATGGTATTGTATTTATTTATATGAAATTGATAATCAATACATGGTTAATTATACATATTATAAAACAATATTATAATTAAAATTATGATTATTTAAATAAAAAATTATCAATTATTCATTAAATATAATTTCTAAGGGAAAGTTTCAAAAATTCATTTTTATATTTATTTTCACATTGTAAGTTCAAAATAAACATTCATCATACAAAATTAGAATTTTGGTGACATGAAATATTAAATTTTTAATTTTAATATAGTTTCATGAAAATAAAATTTTGAAGTTCTATAATTGAAGCTTGGGTGTTACAATTGAAAGTTAATAATTCTATGTCCCTTTAAAAATACTAATCTCTTTCTCTAGGAATTTTTTTTTCCATTATAAATTAAGATCCAATCCATAACAAGGATTAAGTTAAAATCATACTTAGGTATAAAAATCAGTTTTCCCACTAGGTAATATCTATGAATCTTAATTGAGGCTTCATTATAAATATTTTTTTTAATAAGAATCACATTATGTGTCTTAATTGATAACTCTTTTCTTAGAGTATTAGGTTAAGATTCAATGTTCTCAACAAATATGCATGACATAAATGAGTGCATAGATCCAGAATCAAATAAATAATTCTATAACATTAATTTTAGGATCAATTTACCTATTATCATGACCTTTGGTACTTAAACCTTAGTTTTAGTGATCACATAAGATCATACTTTCTCCCTAGTATTTTTAGGTAAATTCTCATGACGTTTGGGTCATTAGTTTTCATAGTTCACCATCTATTTATAGTTAAATAATTGGACATCAGAAATTTATTGCATGACTTTTCATTCTCAATATTTATGGCCTTTTTCTCTATACATGAAACCAAATACCATTCCCTTTAATAATATACCCAAGTGTTTCTTTCCATTGTTATTACATGTAAAATTTTTCACTCTTCCTTTCTTCCCCTTTGATATAATTTTCTTTCTGGGGTGCTCAAAAATCCTCTTCTTCTCCATATTTCTTTTAATTATAGATGTCTTGAAAAAATCTGTCTCCATATTAATAGAACTGGATAATATATCCTCATATGATGAAAATTTCTCAGATACTAAAATAATATCTAATAAACAATAATTTACATTAAATTTATAAATTAGTCTTGTAGTCTAAAATATTTTAATCCTGTTTTTGATATTGAGTAATTTCATTTAAATTTCATCCCTCATTTCTTGAGGAAAATATTTTTTAATATAATATCTACTTATAATTTCTCCATTTCATGTTCTTTATCTATAAATCCTCTTTTATTTTCAAAATTATTGACCACCATTTATTTTTATCTCCATTTAGATGATATACCACCATGAGAAACTTTCCCTTTTCACTAAATTTCATAGAGATAAATATAATTTATATGGACTTGATACATTTCTCATCTACCAATGGATTAGTAGTTCCATTAAATGGTGGAGACTGTTATCACATGAAACAGTCCAACATAGTTTCTCCTCATTGTGGATTTGAATGTTCCTCTATGTGGTTGAGGTTATTTTTCCTATCCTGGAACAAATTCCATAATATAGTTATGATATAAGAAGCTTTAACTCCAGCCTTATTGACCTGTTTAGGAGGAACATCCCTTCATTGACTATGAGTGTTGATATGGTTCTCATTCCATCTAATAGTCACCATCTCTAAACAATGGTATGAACATAATAAGTGCAATTGTAAAATAAAATTCCTATTAGGTTTTAAAGTTAAAATTTCCATAAAATCATAAGGTATTAGTTTAAGATGTAATATATTACATTACTTAAAGTAAACTAGGTTTATCCAAGAGAGTTATAAGATAAAGCAAGTGAGACATAGTTGAAAAGAAAATATCTTTGGTCAAAATTAAGGTTTCTTTGGAGAAGACATATTTGGATTGATATTTCATATTCATATGATAATTTACTCTAATTATATCATATATTATCATAATTATTTTGGTTTTAATACTTTTTTTTGAAATAAAATTTTGAAGATGAAATTGTGGAAGGTTTGTATCTTAAAACTCATAATTCTTAGATATAGAGGCATATTTGGAATAAAAGTTTGAGAATGTTAATATATGAATATTATGAAGGAAATGATATGTTGTATAATATTTCATAATATAGAATTATTTTTATATCATATAAGTTATATATTAAGTAATTATTATTTTTATATACCCATAAATATTGATATTTGAAAGTGATAATTAAAATTATAAGGATGAAATTTAAGGGGGAATAATGTAACGCCCTAAGATTTTACTATATATCTTTCCTTTAAAAAAATCTAATGTGTCTAATGGCTTGATCTACACACATCACCAAGATAAAATGATTCGTAGCATATTAGATGAATATTATCTATAAAATTATTGGAATAACAAAACTTCTAGTAAAAAATATATTAATCAATTACAAATTCTTACATCTAGAGGATATATAATTAATATGATTCAATATTTAAAAGGATTTTTCTTTCCTATATAAATATTTAAAGTACCAATTGAAAAATTTTAAATCATTATTATGATAATATATAGTCATTAAATTGAAAAATATATTAACACTCATTAAATTGGAAATTATTATGAAATAATTTTGAGAACACAAAACATTTAAGAAGGTCCTTTTTAATAAAAACAATTTTGTTTATTTTATAAATTTTTATTTAAAACACAAATTTATTGATTTTATAATATTAATTTTAGAAATTAAATTCTTTTATTAATACCACATATAAATATTAGCTTATGTTGAATTCTGGGATTCTTCAAAAAACCATTGATTATTATGGTGAATAGTATAAACTGTTATTTTTACAAAAACTGCAATTTTTATGACATTTTCATAAGGTAATATTGAATTATAAATTTATAAAACATTTAAGGTGTAAATTAGGGAAAAATTATGAATTTTAAAATATTATGTTTTATTCTTAAAACCAATGATTAACATTTTAAGGGCTTAAGTGCAATTTTCTATAAAAACTATATTCGGTATTTTCTTTTAATTAAAAATTATTTTAGGTAAAATTCGGTTTTGGATTAATTTTAAATACACATAAAATTTATTTATTTTATAATAAACCCCATTATATCTTTAACTTCAAAAATATTCATAATTTTATCCTACTCATATATTTTATGTTGAAAACACAATTTTACTAGAAATGGGTTTTTACGCGTTACATGCGGTAATGTTAAAATTAATTTTTAATACATAAATAAATATTATTTGATAAAATTTATTTCATATTTTAAATTAGTTTTTAAAAATTATTTACTAAGTTCCATTTTATTTTTATTCATTAAAATTAAATAACTTAGGTAAAAATTAGTTACAATGATAAAACAAAAAATCCTTAAAGAGAAAATTAAAAGAGTAGAGGATTTAAAAAACATGGCTAAAACATGAATTAAATTTAATGGTTTAGGGATTATAAAATTTATCTCACCCTTAAATCCATCAATACATTTTTGAGTATTTTAAATATGTGAAAAAAATTCTATCTTTTGACTAATTTGAAATATTTATAATAATGTCATTCTCACCACTTATAAAAGGGACCACTTGCCACCCTTTCAAGAACACCCTAGAAATTTTTTTCCAATTTAAACACTAAATTTTTTCCTTCATATATAATTTTATTCCTTTAATTAATCCTCTTGTACTAATATATTATCCTAAGACCTCTATTTCCAAAGAGTCTTTAAAGGGAAATCCCAAGTCATTAATGTAAGTAGTTTTTTCCTAACTTCCTTTATTTTCTTACATAATTTCACAAAAATAATTTTATAATTCCTATAAAATTAAATTTGTATTGTTTTGTACATAATTTTATTATTATAGGTGAATAATTATTAACCACCTTTTTCCCTTTTACATTAATAAAAATGAAACGATCAACTATGTGTTGTGCAGACTACTGCCTCCACGAAGTAACGACTTCCATTTTTACCAGCACCTACCTTCATAGGTTATAAGGTTTAAATTGAAGAATAAATGTGAAATATATAATACAATTATTATTATTAAGAAAAAAATTATAATCCACCT
Source organism: Viscum album (assembly GCA_963277665.1). Classification (NCBI taxonomy): domain Eukaryota; kingdom Viridiplantae; phylum Streptophyta; class Magnoliopsida; order Santalales; family Viscaceae; genus Viscum; species Viscum album. Next base: position 1,679,628,474 of record OY728132.1, on the reverse strand, counting down.
TAGTTTCCTCACATTATTTGAGAAATGAAAACATTTACTATGTGTTGTGCGGGCTACCAACTCCATGAAATAATGTATCTTGTTTTTCATATAGTTATTTATTATTTATTAAAATATCTTCAAGTATTATTAAACACATTAAAATTATGTAAATAATATCATTATTCCCATTTAATAACAATATTATACCAAAATTAAATCACTTTCATAATCATAATCATCCATTTATTATGGTATGTTCAGGTTTGGGTCAGTCTAACCACCAACTTGAAAAATGATATAAAATAATATAATGGATGAAAATAAGAACTATATTATTGATAATATATGATATAAATAATAAAATAATTATTTTATTTTTGTTCTTAAATAGTAATATTAATATTAAACTCATTAACTAAGATACCGATATATGTTCATTGAAAATAATCAAAACATGATCATCACCATTTTCATCTTTAAGGATAGTGACCAAAACAGTCATATAATGAAATTACAATATTATAAATAATTATTGAACATAAATTTTATAACCTTATAGGATCTAGGGATGATTCACTTTGGTACAATAATGAAGTAATACACTGTTATTATGAAACTAATTCAAAATGATCATGATTACTCACACATGATATAGAAAGTAGATAATAAATAACTAATATTCATGTACAGAATAATTATAAATTATTTTTTTAAAATTTATAGATTTATATAAGGTTATAAAATAGTATATTAAAAAAATTTGTCTATTGTATAAGATATTAGATTGAATTCGACTAAGTGGGTAACAGTATCAACACCCATAATCAATATAGGGATGCCCCACCTAAACAAGTCAATGAGGCTAGAGTTGGAGATGATAAAATCATAAAAATATTAGGTTAGTTGACCCAAGTTATGAAAAATAACCTCACCCTCCTTGAGAAACATTTTGATTCAAAATTTGGTGAAACTATGTTGAACCATTTCATGTGATAACAACATCCACCATTCAATGGAACTACTAGTCCCTTGGTAGATGAGCAATGGATCATGTCCCTAGAAAATATATTTCTCTCATTGTGAAGTGTTAAAAGGAAAAAGGTCATCCAAGAGGTATAACATCTTAAGGAATATACTAATTAATTTTGGATACAAAATTAGAACACTAAAGAGGAATTAGATATAGAGAACATGCAATAGAGAATTTTTAAGGTGATATTCTATGAAAAATACTTTCCATATGAAAAAGGATAGAATAAAAAAAGAAAATACTCAATAAAAGATATGATGAGGAAAATGTTGATCATTTTTAGGATAACTTTACAAGATTATATATACATGATACAGACTATGTATATAGACTAGAAAAAAATATTGATCATTTATTTGATGGGATAATATTGATCATTAGAAGGGAATTAGGATCTCATATATTTTCTTTAATTGGGTATATAGTCTCATGTTCCATTAATATAGAGAAATGTTTCTCCAAGACTTATATCTTTAAAGGAAATCTAGATAAGAAGTGGTTTTCTGAGCACCATGGAATGAAAAGAATATAAAAGGTTAATATATAAATAATTTAATCTCCCACATGTAATAACTATGGAAATAAATAATCAGGGACTTATTTGAAAGGAATAAGAGTTAATTTAAAGATTTGAGAAAATGTCCCTTAAGATCATGAATGAAAAGGAAAGGAAGAAGTAACTAATGTAAAGTGTTTTAGCTATAAGGATATGTGACCCTATTCAAACTAATACCCCAATCATCATGGAATTTACCACATAAGAGGATGATGGAGCATGTTTAAGCTTATGAGATCACTACATATCAGGTTGAAGTACCAAATGGAATGATACTAGGTACATTAATCATAAACTCAAAGATTGAATATGATTTATTTGATTTCAGATCTACATGATCCTTTATATCATTCATGTTTTCAAAGAACATTGAGCCATATCCTAAAACTCTTAGAAATGGTTTGTTCATTAAGAAACATAATTGTATTCTTATTGCAACGAAGATTAATTGAGATATCTCTATTAAGGTACACAGATACACCATGGTGGAAAAATTGATTATTATACCTATGGTTGATTTTAACTTAGTACTTGGTACGGACTAACTCTAAATGTATAATGAAATAATTTCTTTCCATGGTAATGAGAATAATATTCATAAAGGGGACACAGAATCCCTTATCTTAAAGGGAGAGACTTCATCTCCAAAGTCCTTTATAGAACCACCAAAAGTAACTCACTAAAATGAAATTATAGGAGAATAGAAAGAAAAAACATTATCAATGGATGGGAAGTATATCCAAAATATAGAGGATATACCCATTGTACAAACATAAATTGATGAATTTCTATAGTGATTACCAATTCATCCACCCGAGCGTGGATTTGATTTTTCCATTCAACTCATTCCTAATGCAAGACCCATATCTAAAACTCCATACATAATTACACCAGTAGAGTTGGTAGAGTAAATGAAATAACTATAGTAATTGTGTGATATAGGATTTATACACCCTAGTATTTCACCATGGGGAGCCCCTATTTTATTCAATAAAAAGAAGGATAGGACTATTAGATCGTGCATCGATTACTGGGAGATCAATGCCACTAATATAAAGAATAGGTATACTTTACCACACATTGAGGAATTATTTGATCAAATTCAAGGTGATAAATAATTTTTAAAGATTTATCTTTTATTTAGTTATCATTGGTTAAGGTTGAATAATGAGTATATATCAAAGATGAATTTTCTTACAAGATAAAGACATTATGAGATTACTGTTGTAACAAATGGGCCTTAAAAGGCATAGGTACCCCTTCTTAACATGTTCATTTATTTATAGCCCTCCAGGTACCACCAGTTTCCCCACATACTTGTGTCCTCCTACCTAGGTCCCACCCACATTCATGAATGGATAATCAGACTAATGATTGTCTGCATATGCCAACACATGTTCTTTCAGTGTGTTTTTTCCTCACTCACACGCAACCTATGAAACTTATCATGAGTTCACACTTCCAGATCACTAATCCATTCAAATAATGATTAACTATGGAGTTCCAATTATATAGGCTCTAGAAAATAAATTTTCACCTTTTTTCATGGGTATAAATATTTATCTTTTTGACCCTTTAACATTCTAGGGTGTTACATTCAACCCCCCCTTTTGATAACAAAGTCCTTGTTCTAGACCCTAGATTTCAACCCTAGTAGTTCCACTACACTTTTGTCTATGTACCTACTCTGATAAAAATGTAAAAAATGTACCCTAGTACAGAATAGGTACCCCCTCCTTAACAAGGTCATCAGCTCTAGGCCTTCCATGTGACACTAGTTTCCATGCAGATATGTGGTCCCATCCCTAGGTCCCACCCACACACCCAAATGATTCATCAGAATAAATACTATTGTAGCAACCAAATATTTTATTTTTTTCAAATGAATTTGATTTTTTCAATTTCTTTTGTTTCTTGCAACACCTAGTTTAAATAAACCATTATATAATATTCAAATATTATTATGTAATAGTTATTACTTAGCCATTGTATTGGTGGGTATAAATAGTAATAAGTAAATTATAAAAATTTATGATTACATATGTATTAAATTAATTCATTTGTAATAAATTAATTATTAATTGAAAAATATAAAAGTCATTTGTAAATAAAAAAACTTTTCTGAAAAAACTATTTTTATACACAATGTATTTTTATCTTAATGAAATAAACTAATTACTATTTTTTATTTATTTTAATATAATTTCTATATTATATATTGAATAAAATGTTTTAATATTAAATTAAAATTTTTTAAGAATGGGATTAAATTTAAATAATTTTTATACTTAAAATGTATTTCTATAAAAAGAAATTTTTGTCACATGTTGTGAACTTGTTTTTAAATTAATTTATTCCAATTATAGAAACTGAATATGATAAAATGGATTCCATATTTTGAATCAAGAGGTTAAAAATTTATAAATAGTATGCTTTTATTTTATTTTTTTCAATATTAATGGTAACCCTGGTAAAATTTATAACCTTAGTAAAGGGTAAATCAGGTTAATCTTGGTTAAAAATAAATGAGAAGGTCATAATTTTTAATCCTGATTATTATATGATGAATATAATTAGGAATTTATCCCATTAGGCTTGAAATTATATTTTTTAAGGGAAACTTTTCAATGAAAAGGACCTATATAATAATTAAATCAAAGAAAGTTACAAAATGTCACTCTATTAGTTTTAAATATATATTATGTCTCCTCGTAGAGACAAAATTAATTTATAAACAAATATAAAATTATATTTTGAGAATAATGAAATTATTTTCATTTTGGAAATTTATTTATAATTTTTATTAATTATATAATCTCATTAAATTCTTATGAGAAGAAGACACATTGTTTATTTAATTAATAAAAAATAATAAAAAATAATTTTATTGATATTAAAAGGAATATAATTTGAATTAGTTATAGAGTTCCATGAATTATATAGATGAATATAAAAAATTAGTGCTATTTTAAAATATTATATTTGAATTCTGAATTTGTCTTTATGTCTTTTAAGTCAAATTAAGTGAATAGTGTCAAAATTTACATTACTAATATTTTATCAAAATAATATTTAATTAAAATATCTAAAAATCATGAAATTTTTTTAATAGTATAATTAGGATAATATATGGTCTAAAATGGAATTAATTTTCCATTTATGATCCAATTTTGACCATATATGTAAAATTATAATCCCTTAATGGTGAAGAAGATGTTAGTGTGGTTAATGTAAAAATGGGGTAACAACGGGGATAAATCGAAAGATAAGGTTTAAAACACATTTAAACCCTTAACATTATTTTTATTTTTTTATTTTAATTCAACCCCATACTATATTACATCCGAATCCCTACCATTTTGGAGGAATTTAGGATAGATAATGACTTTTATATTTAAATATTCTATGAAATCCCAAGAGTACCCCTCCCCTCAATTTTAAAAGGGCACATCTCCTTTCTCTTAGTCACACCACTTTGAGTATTCTAGATCAACTATCCCCAAAAATAATCTCTTATATACTTCCTTAAGCACATTATATAGGTATTTTTATTCCCAAAATACAAAACTTATGATCCTTAATAGGAGATCTAAAGGAGTTCTTTCAAAGGAGAGGTAATCATCTTAACCAGTCACTTTCATTTTAATTATTCTTTTAACTCCAATGAATATGTTATATTATTAAAAAAAATTAAGTATCCTAAATATAATTATATTTTATTATTATTATGAAACAACCTTTATTTTCCCTCATTCCATCAAATGGTAAGTGAAAGTATCGCTCGTGTGTACATATGGCTTATCGTTTCCATGTAGTGATACAATTCATTTCTCATCACCATATTTTATGAATTGGTATTTTTATGGGTTAATATTTAAATATGATAATTATGTCATAATTATACCTATATAATTGTAATTAAATTACTACATTCTTATCTTACAAACTGTTGTGAAATGATAACGTCGCTGGCGCGTACATGTGGACTACCACCTCCATGAAACGATGTGATTAAGTTTTCATTTCAATTTTACATGGACGGTAATACGTATTTTTTTACGAAATATATATTATTTACAAGATATAATAATTATTCTATAAATTTGAATTATTATTTTTATTTCTTTCATTCCATTCGTTAAAAAATGAAAATATTGTTCATGCGTACGTACGACCTATTGTCTGCATGAATGGTGTAATTCATTTTTCTATCTCTAGTTTTGTGAATGGATTTAAACATATATATAATTAATTTATATTATATTTAAATAATTATTAAAATAATTTATATTATGAAACCATGATCAATGTACAAGTACCATAACTACCATACCAAAACACACATGAAAAATGAGGCAGATATCACCCAAAACAGTGATTTTAATAAAGAATTGTTAATAAATGGGTGATAAAAGGTTATAAGTAAATAATATATGGTATGATATATATTATTATAGTTATATAATATATTACTTATAAATATTTATTTATTATACAGATGCTTTCAATGCATACAAATTAAGTCGAACTTATGGTAAGGGATTTTCCTCTCACTTTTATTGTTATGGGACACATGACATATTCAACATTTGTTTCTTTTGTATGGTGTATATAATTCCCTTTAATTTATTTTATTAATATTACAATGAAATTTATGTAGATTTAAATTTCTATATAATTTTATTTATTTCATGGGGATTATTATTCAAAATTTAAGGGTTTATGATTAAGGGTTTTATGTTACAATCTCATGGTTACAATCTCATGGTTTATCGAGATTGTTTATGATTAAGTTTTTGATAATGAAATACTATGATATATCTCTCAATAAACTCAATATGTTTCTTAAACTCTAGTTTTTTCTTGAAAATACATTTTTTCCTTTCATTTTCCTCACCTAAATTACTCATGATATTGAAAATATTGATTTAAGGAAAATCCAATTTATTTCTTTCTTCAATCGAAAAACCATTTTCTTCCATATTCATGTTTTCTAAAAATATTTTAAAGAATATTTATACTATTCTCCTATGATTTTTTAATCTCATTTTACCCATTTTTTTCTTTATACAAAATGGATTAAAGGATTGTTCTTGTCATTTTCTGAACAAGATACTTTTTTATTTTTTTAAAATAATGAGAAAAGAATTTTTTATTGTAACATATATGGCATGACCAAAATTTCCCACTTTCATGACTGATAAATGAACTAAAGGTTACATTATATGTTTTCAAGTTTATTTTCAAATAAAAATGTTTCATTAAAATTTGTGAAATTTTTATGTTTTAAAAAGGTTATTTCGATGTGTAAAGTATATTTTCCTCAAGAAACTTTATTATGATCCTTTAAATAAATTTTTTATCTACAATAATATCCTTTGATGTTACATTTGATTTATTGGGGATATTATCCAAGGATTCCATATTTATTATTTCTTTGGATGGTTTAGGATGAAAATATGTGTAAGAAATCTATTCATTTTCCATGGGTTATACTATTATGAAAAGATGAAATATTTATGAAAACCATTTATTTTTTGGGGTTTTGTTATGATGAATTTTTTATGATCTTGTTCTACACATATGTTTGATTTTAATTATTTGATTTGTGGGACCTATATCTCCCTCTAATTCATGGGGTAAACATTGATATCTTGTGATATAAATAGAACCAAATGTGGAGTGAACCCAGTTCAGTAAAGGACTCTTTCAAATATGATAATCAAGGGAGTAAACCTTGACTTTTATGATGGTTTGTGGAGTGAACCCAATCTACTATGATAGTTTTGGGAGTTAAAATTTCCTACTATAATGGTTTGTGGAGCGAACTCAATCCACTATGATAGTCCTGGCAGTGAATCCTTGACTACTATAGAAATTTTTTCTATGATTATGTGTGTGGCATAATTTTATTTCTTGTGAAAATGTTATGCTCTCATGGGTTATGTTATTTTATTTCTTTTGGATTAATGTCTTATGAATTTCCAATATTTATGCCATTAATCATGATTATGAACAGTGATATGTAGGGTATGGATTTCAAATGTTAATTTCATGTTCTCATACCCTTATTATCATGTTATTATTATGTTATCATTGATATCTCCCTGATTTACCGTTACTGAGAATGTGATCTCACACGTTCTTATGTTTCCTTTCCCTGGATTATGAAGAAAATTTTTAGGAACGATATCTCTAAGAATAGTTCTAGTTATGAAAAACTTAATTAGACACTTATGAAACTATAGTTTATGACCCCAAGTTTATAGAGATACTAAACATATATTATTATAGAATGGATCATTATGTTATGTAAATAATATTCATCTAATAATATTTAATATCTATTTATAAAAATTTATGGATTTTTATAACTACAGACATAGGACAACACATGTTCTTTTAGTGTGTGTTTTCCTCACTCACACACACCCTAGGTAACTTCCTAGGAGGTCTCCCATCCTAATCAATACTCCAGGACCAACATGCTTAACTATAGAGTTCTACTATGGTTGGATCCGGAAAAAAGAATTCACCTTGTTGACATGGGTAGTAACATTTATCTATTTAACCCTTCAATATTCTCAGGTGTTGCAATAGTACTGAATATTAAATTGACTAGTACGCCTTCAATCATTATGGATATGGTTAATAGATTATTCAATTATTTTCTTGATAAATTCATGGTGATTTTTTATTAATTATTTCTTAATATACTCTAAAATTAATGATAATTATAATCATATGAAAATAAATTTTGAGACCCTCAGAGAAAATGAATTATATGTGAAATTTAATCAATGTGAATTTTGGCACTATGAAGTTTATTTTTATGTCCATATTTTCTCTATAGATGGAATATATTTTGATCCATAAAAAGGTATTCAAATAATGTGCTACACCAATTAATATAATTTATATACATAGTTTCCTTGTCTTAGTAGGTTACTATCAATTTTTTATTCAATTTTTTCCCAATTTCCCAACCCGTTAATGAAGTTGAAACATAAAGGGGTTAAATTTTCATAGTCTAGTTAATGGAAAGAATTTTTGAAGAGTGTAATATGTTATTGATTAATGAAATGGTATTAAATATATCATCATGAAATGAAGGATTTTTAATATATAGTGATGCATCAAATAAAGGACTGATTTGTGTTCTTATAAAGAATGATATAGTGGTTTCTTATAAATAAAGGCAAATAAAGATCCACAAACTGATTTATCCAACTCATGCCCTTGGGTTGGAAGTATTGATTTTTTTCATTGAATATATGGAGGAATTATCTCTAAATAGAAATATGTGGAATATATATGAATCATAAATGTTTTATGTATATTTTTTATCAGAAATAGATCAATATGAGGAAAAGAATAAGGTTGGAGCTATTCAAGGACTATTATTTTTGAAAGTTTCACCTTGGTAGGGTCACCGATGTCTTAGGAGGTAAGGGAATATTTATCCTCATTTCGTAGGGACTTTTGAGGTTGTTTATCAGGTGTGTAATGTTTCTTACCATATATAAATTCATACATTGTTGATGTGGATACATAGTTTGTTCAATTTATTATAGCTTTAGAAGTATCTTTATGACTCATCTCATGTTTGGAGCTCGAAGGATCTTGATGTTGAACCTGATTTATTTGTGACTGAACATCTAGTTAGCATAGTTTATTTTATGAAAAATTTACATTATAAGAGGATGATGCCATTGGTTTGTGTTCTATAGAAGCATGGTTCTGATTCTCATGAGATGTGGGGGCATGAGGCACTGATGAGAGAGTAGTGGCCTCATCACATTGATATGGAAATTTCTTGACAGGATTTATAGGGATAGAAATTTTTTATAGTGGTGATGTACTAATATCCTATTATTTGTTTTTATGTATTCCTTGAACCTTTTTTTACATTCTTTATGTTAGTTGTTTTTGGGGGGTTGTTCTGAGAGATTTTGGAATTTTTTGATGTTTTTTGGTCTATGAATGGTCGGTGCACAGTTTGACCAAATTGTGTGCCCCCTCCCCACTCCTAGTGAAAATGGTATACCCCTAGATAGTAAAGAATACATTTTTGGTGCATAGTTTCTTAGTCCATGTTCCCACTCAGGGGAAACCATGCACCCCAAATAGTATGGGTGCATGGCTAGCGCATGATTTTTATTAACTATGCACCACCCTATAGCTAACTGTGTGTGAAAGATTCTAAGGTTTCCAAAATTAATTTAAAATTTATGAAACCCCCATTTTAAATACCTAGTTACTTCATTAAGACCTAACATGATTTTTTTACTTCCTTAGAGGCCCCTAAGAGGTGATTTTGGCCCCCCAAACCCTTTCCTTGATGGATCGAACTGGTGTTCATGTTGGTCTATCTATTCTTGGTAAGGGAATCTCCTATCGAGTGTTTTCTTATAGCCACTTTTTCTATCCTCCTTATATTTTGATTGATCATCCATTAATTGATGGATCTATACACTTTTTGATGGGATCTTGATTCTAGATTATTGCATATATCTTTTTCACCTTCATTCTACATTGGTGAGTCCCATTCTGGGTGTTGATTTATGGATCATTGATTTGAAGGTAGGTGGTTCCATAATTATTTCCCCTATTATTGAAACCTTGAATTTATTTATTAAATTGAAACAAGTTTTAAATGATTTAAAAAAGGATTTTATATGATTTTATATGTGTATAGAAATTGAGAAGACCCCCATATTTCAATAGATTTAAAATTTTGGGGTGGATTATGAAAAAATTGATGGCTTTGTTTGGAAATAATTCTGATAAAATTATTTGATGATTGATCTTGAGACAATAGATTAAATTTAAAATTGATTTGAAATTGAATTAATTGATGAAAACCTATGATTTGGTTTTGAAATGAAAAATCATATTGAAAACTAAAATTGGGAAATTGTATTGTGAATTTTTTTGAAATGATTTATTTTTAATTTGATTGATTGATTATTGAAGCACATGTTAGCCTAGGTAGTTATTGGTAACATGGACAATCACACTAGGACCTTTCTTCACTATCAATGGATTGATGATGAAAAATGTTAATAAAAAAACTATTACATGACTACCTATAATGGTTTTCCCTATTAAGGTGTAGACTATCTTTGATGGGTTATCCTATTAGGGTGTATTGATGTTTTCTCACCTGAATAGAGTCGTGATCATTATGAGATGTGTGAGGATCCTATTACCTGATAAACTGACTTACTATGGGGATTTCATACATGGTTCTTTTCTATGATTCGTTTTATTTGATATAAATTCTATTGATTATTGAATGATTTTATTATTTCCAAACTATGTATATAAAATATTTTATATAAAGTGTTCAGTTAATCCTATTTGAAATTTTTTTACATATCTTCCATATACTTGAATGAAAGAATGTCTAAGTTTGAAATATGACAATGTAATTTCATGACTTTATTTATTTAAAGTGATATAAAAAATGGTATTTTTTATGTTATTAATTATTGAACACTTGGTGAGACACTACTGGGATTTATAACTCACACCCTACCTTTGTTGTTGATCTTTTGTAGACTTTCATATGCCATGTTCAAGAAAATGGAAAGTGCAATTGGGAGGTGATGGATATTCTTGATCATTTGGACTATGGAGTGATTATAGAGGTTACCGGTGGAGATTTTATCCACTTTTTTCCTGGTGTGTTTGATTTTTCATATTGTTAGATACTGATTACCTTGATTATGTACTGCCTTGGGTTTTGTTTTACCTATTTAATTTTATTTCCTTCTCCTTTGTAGTGTTGAGAATACTAACTTGAAATCTTTTATATTGCACTATTTTTTGGAATATATGTTCCCACATTAACCATGAATGATTTTATGTGTTATTCACTAACTCTTGGGTATTCTTAATTCCCTTCAGGCTATGTCAGAGTTGTCACAACCCGACCTGATGGGGCTCGAGCCGTGACTCCCCAAGCCCATCTCTAATAGGCCAGGGGTGGAAACTAGCACTGAGAAGGCTATCACACACATGTGAGGCCTTATCTTATCATACATATACACATTCAACCACATACACCTCTATGAAACAGTATAGAGATATATGAAAACTAAAAATTAATGCATCCATACATCTATTCCCAAAAAGAGTACAACAAAAGTACAAAAGGGGAAAATACAGGGCTTACCAAAAGAAAACTACAAAAGTGACCAACCTACTCAAATGGAGGGGATCACTGTAATAAAAACACACTAGAAAGCTCCTTGGTCAAGATCTGGTACACCCCATTTAGTCTAGCTCACTAAGCTCCTCCTGCTCTAGGTCCTCCTGGGAATTCGTCAAAATGTCTTTGGTCTACATAAGACACAAGACATGTGGAGGAAAAGCCTTTACAGGGGTGAGAATAAATATACTCAGTAGGCACCCCAAAAATGATAGAGAAACTATATCTCGGCACCATCATTAGCTAAAAATGAGTAGTCATCTCAAACCATCAGTTTTGTCAAGGAAAAAGTGGAAAAATCGCAAGGGATACCCAAAAAACACCCAGATATACTCACCTCCATCATTAAGTCTCATGGTCCTGACCATAGACTTTCCATGTTAAGAGACTCGAGGTTTCAACGTAACACTTGCAAAGGTTTCATGAAGTTATGAACTCATAGAAATCAACAAGCTCCTACACTAGGTGAAGGTAGAAACCTGTCTCTGACAACACACAAAGAACATAGTCATCCCTTATGGAACACATAATGATATGGGACAAGCATCAATGACTCATAGTCAATCATCCAACCTCACCATCCCAGATGGAACTCTAATGAGATATGTCACTCTATCAGGAAACAAGCTAACATAACAACATGACCAACCCTCATGGTAACTATCCATGAGGACACACTCGACGGATAACATACCAGAAGAATTCTCCCGGTGACTAAACTAATCCAACTCCTCGGGTAGGGGATCCCACCCAGGGTCCACTGGGGGACACTAAAACCCTATACAGAAACACTAATCATAGAAAGGTGTATCATGAAACATTCCAAATATAGAACAACATTCATAGTATAGTATCAATGCCTATGTATAATTGGTCACACCAATTCAAAGAACTCCTCCTTGGAAAACATTATGATAAATCATAGAAAAAAACATATCTCGATAACAAGATAAGGAGTTTGTGCGCATGGATTATTTGGGGCTCCGTACCCTATTAGAAAATCTTGGGTAGAGGATTATTACCTGGGTAAATATTTTTCAAGCTGACACCAAAAACCGTACCATGGAAAACATGAAGGGATGGGAGGATTGCACCGGGGCTCTCGGGGTGACACATACTCCAAATCCGCTGAGTCTGCTGTAGAAGTGGATTGATACTCTAACAACCCAAGATTTAAGTACATAAACATTAAATTACTTTTGAGTAATACTTAATACACGACACTAACTAATGCCCATGGATAGTATTATTTTATTGTCTTTGTAAACTCGGAACATAATATTTTAACTTGGTGAAAGATCTTTAACATCTCCCATAAATATCTTCCCCTATTGTTTTCCTACCTAAAACCTTATTTATATCCTAAGGAAAAGAAAACAAAAAAAGGGTGATCTAGAATTCCCAGTAAGGGTAAACTTTGAGAACAAAAAACAAACCATAAACATAAGAATGTAAGATCATGAACATAAAGTTTAAATATCAAAATCATTAGTCATGAAATAAATATTGGAGGTTTGTAAGGAATAGATCATAAAAAACATTAAGCATGGTAAAATATCATTGGCATAGAACATGTAATTGTAGCAAACAAATAAGCTCATAATATGATTTCTATAGTAGCCAAGGCATTTCTGCTAATACCATCATTGTGGACAAAGTCCTTTACTGAACCGGGTTTACTTGTCGTTTCATCCATGTATTACTGAACCAGATTTACCTATCGTTCTATCTCTATATTACTGAATCGTATTTACTTGTCGTTATATTCATTTCTATCTCAAGAAGATAAATCTTTACCCAATTAATTAGAGGGATATATAGGTCCCACCCATCTCATAATGAAACCATTCTTACGTGTTCCACAAAAACATAAAAACCTTCACCATAGCATAACCCATGAAATAAAATTGGTTTCTTAAAGATCATTCCATCATAACATAATCCATATAAAATATCATTCCATCATTAACATGATAAAATCATAGTATTAATAGGGATAGAAACATAACCCTATTCAAATGGAATCATCTTAGATGGAAAATAATTTTGATAAAACACTTGGAATAATTTCTTGAGGAAAATATAATTTCTTCTTCAAAAACGTTTTATTTTCTCAAAATGTTGTTCAATTTTAAAAGAAAAAAAATTAGTTGAAAATACACTTGAAACCATTTAGATTAAGCTTCATGAAATAAAGGCATTATGAATATGTAAAAATTCATTCATCTCATATAAATTAAAAAATATATATTCTTCTCATACACTTGTCAGAAAAGTCAAAAAGTACATCTTATAGAAAATAAAAGAGAGATTCATTCCATACCATTTAATAAGAATTAACCAATGGGTAAAATTTATTTTAAAGAATATTATAATAATATAAATAATATTATATATTTATGAAACATGGACATGGATGATAAATATACCCCATTAAATACTTGCGTGTAAACAATCTCAGAAAATAATGAGATTGTAAAATTATCCCTTACCTTAGGTATGATATTATTCCTATGTGTCTAGTCCTCCTGTATAACGATTTATATAATTTTATTAACATATTATATAATCATGGTCATCATATATGGTTATATTCTTCTACGTTTGTTTGTAACAATTCATTGTTACTCGTTATTCGGGTTTTAACTGCTTTATGATCGTATGCATGTTTTGTCAAATTAGTTCTGGTTATCCTTCTTAGGTCATATTTATATCATTATAAAATTATATTAACATAATAAATATCATATTTAGTCATTATTTACATTTATATAATAATTCTTTAGTGGTTTTTATGTAGAACGAATCACATCCCATCATGGAGACGGTAGTTCGTACGTAGGCACGAGCGACGATACCATTCCCATAATTGTTGAATGTTATTGAATTGAATGGTTTGATCTATTTAAAAATCAATATAATTTTAGAATAATAATATATACTTATTAAAACCATTTTTATACCCATCCAAGTAAGGTGGTGTTGAAAAAAAGATTACACCACGGCGTGGAGACGGTAAGTCGTACGTACGCACGCGTGGAGATTTCATCATTCTTAGGATGGATATAAAGTTGAATATGGTTTCTTAATATTTATAATAACATCTCATTATATAAGTTCTAATTTATTTATTATTATATAATGAAACAACTCATGAAGTATAAGATGAAGTAGAATGAAATATGAAAGAATCGGTAGAGGAGATTACCTCCTCTTTGACATGCTCTCTTTAGATCCCCTCTTAATGGAACTAGAGATGGTATTTTGAGAATACCATCACCTCTAGAATGTAAATAGGTAATTTGAGAATATAAATTGACAGGTTATGGACGAACATAAAGGCTTAATGAGTTGTGTAGAAATGATGGTAGATGTTCCCTTTTATATTTGAGGTGAGGGGCACTTTTGGAAACCTCAAAAAATTAATTTATAATAAAAAAACCCACTAAAAAACCTCCAAAATGTCCCAATTTCTAAGATTATATGATATAGTGTTGTAATATCATCAACCAATAAATTTTAGACAAGTTTTTATGTTTATTAAAACCTTATCTTTTCATGTTTACTCTTAGTTATTATATTTAATTTTAACATGGGTAACAAATATTTCGATATTAAAAGGGAAAATTATTTAATTATTTGATGTAAATTAGATAATAAATAAATAATTTATAACATTTTTAACCATATAATAATTATTATATATTTTTTGAAATGTTTTATTATTTTTAAATAATTTAATAAAACACATTTTTGATAAAAATCAATAGTGTCAATTTTGACACTATTCAATTTATTGATATTAAAAAATATTAAGATAACAAGTTAACTTTGAAAAAACTATTTTATTATATTCATAAGAGTTAAAGGGTACCTATAAAATTAATTTTACATATAAATTATCCAAAAATATATTTATTTTAATATTTTTAATAACATTTATTTGATATCTATATTAATAAAATAATTACTACAATGATTTTGGGTAATTATTTAATATACTTATTTATCGAGTAAAATTTAAAAATAAAATACTATAATGAAGATATATTTAATATATTTTTTGAGGATATATTGATTATAATTTATATACTATGAAATCAAACATTTAAAATGTTATCATTATAAAAGTATGAATGTGACAACATTAACATTACTTTAAATAAAATAATATAAAGGTCCTAATATATTGTATAAGGCTCCAAATGGTCACAATCATAAACATGGATGATTTTTTAGATATAGACTCTAAAAAAATATTTTTTTATGTTTTTAGACCTTTTTATGGTTATTATGATTTTAATAAAAATTGTTTCATTTATTTCTCATCAATTAATTAATTTTTACATCATCAAAGATTAATACTTTAAGGTAATTATTTATTTCCTAAAAATTATAAATAAATTACAATTATGTATTTAATTATTTTATATTTCCATTGATTATTTATTTTTTAAGATATCGCCCGGTTATCCCTGTATTAAAATTATTATACTTATAAGAAATGTGAATTTCACATTTTGTCACTTTCATTGGTTTTATTAATATTAATGTCATTTTCAACGTAAAGTGGAAATTAAATTACTATTTTCTAACCAAATATGTTAATGTTATAATTTTATTCATGAAATTTTATTTTGTTGGTTTTATGATAATTTTATTGTCGTTATCATATTATTTGTTACACTAATTTACTCGATTTACCATTAACTGTGGTAAATAAAAATTACTATAGTTACTATTCATAGTATCCTAAAAAATAAAAGTAAACTATTAAAATAATTTGGAGCCAATTATTCCAAATATGGAATCAATTTTTAATTATTCAAAACACATAATTTGTATAAATTAATTTAAAATTAATTTCCGTTGTCAAAAACCAAAAGGTGGGTTTTTAAGAATTAAAAACTTATCAAACGGTTGTCATGTGTTTATATCCAATTTAAATGTGAAAGTACTTAAAATGACCAAAATTTCATTAAATTATAAAAATATAATCCAATTAAACTTTAAAACCAATTAAAAATATAATCTAACTATATAAATAAATTAGATGAAAAGGCAGTTTTGAATTAAAATGTGGTATTTTTCACTATTCATTAAAATATGAATTTTATCAGAAAAATAACACAAATTCAAAAAAAGTAAATTTTTATGCCCTGAATCCGAATAATAAGTTTATTTTATCAAATAGAATATAACAAAGTGTTAAAAACTAGATTTAAAATGGGTGTACCATCAAAAGGTGGCAAAACTGCAGTTTTTTTAAAAATACTTCTTCTATATAAAAAATTGAATTTGTTTTTATATCATGTCTAGAAAATAAATAATATAAATGATAATGTTATATAAAATTAAAAATTTGGTTAATACTATTCATAAATATTGGTTTATATCCCATTAAATAATAATATTTTAATAATATATCGTTGTTTAATGAAACTCGTTATTGCGTACAACGTAAACTATCGAGGAAGGCCGCTCTTGCATGTAATAAAAGCCAAAAATAGTGTTCTATATACATAAAAATATAATATGGTTTTGTTTATAGCACAAGTTGATAATGGTGTGGCATACAACAGAGGACATCAAATAAATTAATAATCATATATCTCCTAAAATCTCAAGGTGTTGCATTCTACCCTTCTTAAAATGAATTTCACCCTCAAGATTCATCGGGGTTATAAAAGGTTTACTACTTAAAATTTTCTTTCATGGAAACCCACATCATAAAAAGGGGTAAAAACCTTAATTTTAAAAATAAAATTTAGAAACATAATGGTTACCCAAAGTAACTCATCATTGGGTTTCCACATAGGAGAACATAGGTGGGAAGTGAAAATATGGATATGGAAGAAAAATCTAACCATCAAGTTCTAATGGATAGTTATAGAGAATAAGTTTTGGATAAAGTTAACTACCAGAAATCCATAAATATATAATGATTTAAAGGACCATCTGATTCACCGGATAAGAAGATACTAGGATAACATTTTTTGTTTCAAGATCATTTTCCTAAAGTAGATGAATTTTTTGCATGAAGATAAATACTTAATTGATTTCAGTGAAATATCATCATTCGTCGTTCCCTGAACAATTTCCACTTCATCTTTTATTTAATGAAATGATTTTGAATTTTTCATTCTTGATGTGTTATCATATCATGTGATAGAATGATAGGTCATTTCATCTGTCTTAAGAAAAAGGTTAGAACAGGTTATCAAATATGAATAAGGCCACATATAGTGAGATAATACATTAATCTAACAAACTTTAACTAGAATATAACTTATACTATCCATAAATGGATAACATTACAATCCTTCCAAAAACTGAAAATATAATATTTTAGAAATAGGTGAACTAAATTGACTTAACATTTGTCTCCCATATCTCATTTGGCAGTTCTAGGTTGACACATTCCAAACATTTGAATACCTTAATCATGTACTCTATTGAAACATGATAATAACATGAATTACAATAGAACATTAGTGAAAACATGAATTCTTTAAAAATTAACTCTTTCTACAAACAAAAATACCAAAAATTCTATATACTCAAACCATGATATCACTTTGTCCTTATATCTATCATGAGATCATTAATACTGTCAAACATCGCATTATCTCTTAATCCCTTCATTATGTGCATATCATGTGCTTTCCAAAAATATTTCAATCACTTTTTATGGTTATCGGTACCATAAAATTATGGAAAACCATAATGGACCAATACATAGATATTCCAATATTCCATAATACTATAAATGAGATTCCACAACACTATTTTGGAATCCCATTACATAAACACTTAATCATTCCACCACTTCATTGTCATACTCAACATCGCCAATAGTGATCTCATCTAACATCCCTTTGTGTTTTTCCTTAAGATATTACTAACTTAGATCATCATTAACCCTTGGATTAGGGCATTGGTTAATATAATTCCCCATTTCCTTGCACTTGTAGCATTGAAGTGTTAGTGGTACGTTCTCTTTAGTCTTTTCTATATTCAAATAATTAGAAACCTTTTCCCATTACATCGGCACTAAACTACTCAATGAACTTCATTCCCACACTTGAAACATTTTCTAGTCCCTTTAATACAATCTCCACCATGATTGTTTCCACACTTTGAGAATTTGGAAACATTCATCTTCTTTTCACAATTTTTTGAGATTTTTCCTTGAACACCATCTTTTGTTTCTTGTCAAAACCATGAGATTGATATGTAACACCAACTTCCATTTCTACCTTGATATCACAATGCAAAATCTTTTCATATCTACTAAAGTCACTTATTGCTAATTTCATTTAAATAATTGGTTTTCAGCCACTAAAGAATCAATCAACTTTACTTTCAGGTTGGATGATAAAACAAGAAGCATACCTTTCAAGTCTTGTAAAATTTTCCTCGTATGTAGCAACAAGTTCATCATACTATTGTTTTAATAATACAAGGGAAGTAATTATCGAAAAATTAGTTCTTGAAATCATCCCATTCTATGGATTCAATTTCATCTTACTGCCTAGTATTCTTAATTAGAGTCCCCCACTGGTTTGTTTCACCTTCTAAACAATAAACATCCAAAATGACTTTTTCATGTTATGAACAATGAAGTATGGAAAATTTATTTTCAATGGTACTAATCCATTGTTCAGAAACAAGTAGATCAGAATTCCCATTGAAAGAAGGTGGGTGTTGCCTTATGAAGGACTCAATAGAATGATGTTCCCTTCTCGGCTCATTTGGAAGTACAGAATGATTTATTGTTTTTTTAAGTATAGAAATAATATTTTTCATTACATGTCCCATAATATTTGGTTGTTCAGGATGAAAATCATCTCATTTCCCAGTGTATTTTCCATTAACACGGTGCCTTCGGGTTCCATCCATCGTCTAAAACCCAAAAAAATAGTGTGAGAGGAAAAAATCATACTAGGAAAACAACATAATAAAGGGGGAGTAATTTTAATATTTAACATCATAGGTTTAATACTAGATTATTCATTATTGTTAATATAATTCTATGAATATAACCTATAGTTATACTTAACCTTAGGGAAATCTCAAGACATACGTTAGAAATATCTCTAGGGATCTCACTAAGTTTTCGCATCCTAGTTTCCAAAGGATGACTAAACCTTTACTCTGATACCAACTCTAACGAACCAAGATTGATGTTCATAAACATTAAATTAATTTTGTGGAATACTTAATACATGAAAAAATAGATGCCTAATGTCTCTATTATTTTAGTTTCTTTGGAAACTCATAACATAATCTTCTAACTTGGTGAAAGATCTTCAACATATCCCATAACGATATTCCCCTTTTGTTTTCCTACCTAAAACATTTCTTTATATCCTAAAGAAAATAAAACATAAAGAGGGTGAGCTCAAATGATCAGTAAGGGTAAAAAATAATAACATAAAACAAACCATAAACATAATAATGTAATAACATGAACATACAGTTTAAATATCAAAATCATTAGTCATGAAATAAATATTGGCAGTTTCTAAGGCATAGATCATAAAGGAATATTAACAATGGTAAAATAGAATTGGCATAAATCAGGAAATTGTGAAAAAAAATAAGCTCATAATATGATATCTATATTATCCAAGGCATTTCTTCCAATACCATCATAGTGGACAAAGTCCTTTACTGAACCTAGTTTACTTGTCGTTCAAAACATGTATTACTGAACCAGATTTAATTTTCGTTCCAGTCCTATATTAATTAACCATATTTACTTGTTGTTCCAGTATTTTATTTCTCATGATATATAAATCATTAACAAATTAATTGTAGGGAGATATATGTCCCAACCATCTCATAATAAAACCATTCATATGTGTGCCACAAAAATATAAAAACATTCACCATAGCATAACCCATGGAATAAAATGGTTTTCTTAAACATCATTCCATCATAACATAATCCATTTAAAATATAATTACATCATTAACGTGATAAAATCATATCAATAATATGTATATAATCATAACCCTATTCAAAGATCATCATCTTAGATGTAAAATAATTTTGATAAAACACTTGAAATTAATTCTTGAGGAAAATATTCATTCTTCTTGATAAATGTTTTCTTTTCTCAAAATGCCTCACAATTTTATAATAAAATAATTTAGTTGAAAATAACCTTTAAAACTTTTAGATGAAGCTTCATGGAAATAAGGCATTATGAATATGTAAAAATCCATTCATACCTTATAAATTAAAAAAACATTCTTCTCATACTCTTGTTGGAAAAGTCAAAAAGTAACTCGTACGGAAAACAAAAGAAAGATTCATTCCATACCATTTAATAAAAATTCACTAATGGGTAAAATTGACTTTAAAAATTTTTAGAATAATATAAATAATATTATATAATTAGGATACATGGACATGGATGATAAATATACCCCATTAAATACTTACGTGTAAACAATCTCAGAAAATAATGAGATTGAGAAATTATCCCTTACCGTATGTCTGATATGAAACATATTCATTTGAACCTCCTATATAATGATTTAGATAATTTTATTAACTTATTCTAGAATCATGGTCATCATACATGGTAATATTCTATTTTGTTTCTTTATAACAATTCATTGTCACTCATTATTCGGGTTTTAACTACTTCATGATCATATTCATTTTTTGTGGAATAAGTTCTGGTTCCCCTTATTAATTCATATTTATATCATTATAAAATTATATTAACATAATAAATATCATATTTATTCATTATTTAAATTAATATAATCATTCTTGAGTGGTTATCATGTAGAACGAATCACATCACATTGTGGAGATAGTAGGCTGTACGTACGCACGAGCGACGATATCATTCCCATAATTATTGAATGGTATTGAATTGCATGGTGTACTCTATTTCAGAATAAATATAATTTTATAATAATAATATATAGTTATTAAAACTATTTTTATATACATCCATGTAAGGTGGTGGTGAAAAATAGATTACATCATGGCGTAGAGACGGTAAGTTGTACGTACACAAGCGTGGTGGTTTCATCTTTCTTAAGATGGATGGAAAGTTCAATATAGTTGTTTTATAATTATAATAACATCTTAGTATATAATTTATATAGGAGTGCTTATTCTATAATGAAATAACTCATTAATTATTAGTATAAGTATAAATAAATATGAAATAATTAGTAGAGGAGATGACCTCTTCATTGACGTGCTCTCTTTAGATATCCTATTAATGGAACTAGAGTTGGTATTTTGAGAATAAAAACACTTGTAGAATTTAACTAGGGAAGTTGAGAAAATAAATTAGAAGGGTATGGACGAACTTTAAGGCTTAATGAGTTTTCTAGAAATGAGGGAGAAGGTTTCCTTTTATAATTGAGGTGAGGGGCATTTTTGGAAACCTCAAAAATATTAATTTATAATAAAATCAAACCCCACTAAAAAAACCTCCATAATGTCTCAATTTTGAAGATGATATATTTTTTTAATATCATCAACCAATAAATTTTAGACAAGTTTCTATGTCCATCCAAATCTTATCTTTTCAATTTAACACTTAGTTATTTTATTTCATTTTAACTAGGGTAACAAATATTTCAATATTAAAAGGGTAAAATATTTACTTATTTGACTCCAATTATATCATAAATAAATAATTTAGAAATTTTTTGACATTATAATAATTATTAAATATTTTTTAAAATGTTTATTATATTTAAATAATTTAATAAAAACTATTTCGATAAAAAATAAATAGTGTCAATTTTGACACTATTCAATTTATTTATATTTAAAAATATTAAGATAATTATTTAACTTCGAACCAACTATTTTATTATATTAATAAGAGTTATAGGATATCTATAAAATTCATTGGACATATTAATTATCCAAAAATATATTTATTTTGGTATTTTTGATAACATTTATTTGATATCTCCATTAATAAAATAATTACTCCAATGATTTTAGGTAATTATTTAATATACTAATTTGTTATATAAAAATAAAAAATAAAATACGATAATGAATAAAAATTTAATATATTTAATGAGGATATATGTAGTATAATTTATCTACTATAAAATTAAACATTAAAAATTTTATACTTATTAAAGCATGAATGTGACAACTTTAACATTTATTTAAATAAAATAATATAAAGGTCATAATCTATTATATAAGGATCCAAATGGGCACTAGATTTACATTTAGATATTTATGGTAGAGATAAACTAGACCAATAAGATTTGGTCATGTTTTTTGTACCTTTTTAGGGTTATTATTATTTTAATAAAAATAGTTTTATGGATTTTTAACCAATTAATTAATTTTTACATCATCAAAGAATAAGAATTTAAGGTAATTATTTATTAAATAAAAATTAAAAATAAATTACCATGATGTAGGTAGTTATTTTATATTTCAATTTACTATTTTCTTTCAAATATATCACTAGTTTATCCTAATATTAAAATTATTATACTTATAAGAAATGTGAGTTTGACATTTTGTCACTTTCATTGGTTTTATTAATATCTATGTCATTTTCACTGTCAAGTGGACATTAAATGACTAAGATTCGAACCAAAGATGTTAAGGGTAGAATTTTATTCATCCAATGTAATTTTGGAATGTTTTAGGATAATTTTATTGTCTTTATCATATTATTTGTTACACTAATTTACCTGATTTACCTTTAACTGTGGTAAAAAATTATCATAGTTACTATTCATAGTATCCAAAAAATTAAAATTGACCTATTAAAATAATTTCTACCCACTAATTCCAAATATGGAATCCATTTTTTATAAATTAAAACATATAATTGGTATAAATAAATTTAAAATTAATTCTTTTTGTCAAAAACCAAAAGGCGGGTTTTTAAGAATTAAAAAATTACAAATAGATTGTCATGTTTTCATGTCCAATTTAAATGTTAAATTACTTCCAATTACAAAAAAAAATTAATTTATAAAAACATAATCCAATTACATTTTAAAACCAATTAAAAAGATAATCTAACTATATAAATAAATTAGATGAAAAGGCAGTTTTGAATTAAAATGCAGTATTTTTCACTATTCATTAAAATATGAATTTTATCAGAAAAAAAAAGTAAATTTTTGTGTCCTACTTAAAATTGAGAATTTTATTTTTTCAACTAGAATATAAAAAATGTTAAAAACTAGATTTAAAATGGGTGCTCCATCAAAAGGCAGCAAAACTTCATTTTTTTGAAAAATACTTATTTTATCTGAAAAATTAAATTTGTTCTTGTATCATGTCTTGAAAATACATAAGACGAATTTTAATGTTATATAAAATTCAAAATGTGATTAACGTTATTTATAATGGCTATTTTATATCCCACTAAATAATAATATTTTAATAATATATCATTATTTTGTGAAACTCAGTATTATGTACAACGCAAGCTATCAAGGATGGTTTCTCTTGCTTGTAACGCAAGACAAGAATAGTTTTGTGTATACTACAAGCTAATATGGTATTGTGTATAGTTCAAGTTAATATTGGTGTAGCGTATAACATAAGAAATCAATGAAATTAAAAAAAATATCTCATAAAATCTTGGGGTGTTACAAATACAAATCACTTTAGAAAACAGGAATGCACCTGCATTGTACATATGTAAATTAGCTAAAGAGGGGTAAAATTATGGTGAAGGGGATGTGATACTGAAAACCCTCACAATAAAAGTATTAGGGGGAACCACTCAACCCAACTGATCAAAACATCAGAAACAGGAGCTAGGGGGACCCACTCAACCTTGTTAGTAAAGGGATCTCTAACCCAAGTGACATACACAACATCACCTGCACATTGCATCTCCTAGGCCCAAATCGTGGTAACCATCATGTTCTACATGGAAAAACATGCATGATAGGATACTTTCTTGCCAAAAACAGATAATCAAGAAAAGGAAACTTTTCTCCACAAAAAGATCAAATGGGTCATTGTGGGTCCCACACATCGATCCCATTACAAATCAAACATTTTGTGTCATTGTGATCCTCATGAAAAAATACACGGGGTTAACTACTCATTTTTTCAAAACGGACACCTGGTAAAAAAGTCACATTTCACCGCAAAACGCCTAGGCTGGGCCTCATGGGGCCCGCCCCCTGATCTCTATTTAAACACTTGAAATTGGTTTTCAAATTTCCGCATTAATTCTACGGTCTCAACATCATTGACGGTGCGTCAAATGTACATCGGATGCATGAGATACGTCTGATCCAAGAAGCTCCAAATAATAATAATTTTATTATTATTATTAATTGAAATTTCATGCCACCAAGTCTCCAGGCCACAATAAAAGGTTATCAAAGTTGCCTCAAAAGGTCTTCCTCTAAATAAGGTGCATGTTATCATATACGACATACAAATTCGACCCTTGGTTTACAAGATACTGGGTTTTTAATCAAAAAATATCAGGCATGACCCAACCCAAACCGCCTAGAGTGGGCCGGTCTAGCTGGTCTGGCATGCTGCTGCCGAATCATGGCCCAGATACACCAACCCATCATTCACCCCACACCGCCTCCTACACACTTCATTCAAACTTGGCCTTCTGGCCTCCGTCACGCTCGTGCACCATGCCCCACCTTCCGCCGGAGCCACCCTCACTGGACCCACGCACCTCTACCTTCCTCGGACCATCGAGAACACTCTGGTGGTCCAAAAAAAATTGATTAATGTTCTACAAACCTCAAGACCCAATCTACACTTCCTTGGCCTCCTCTTGAAGATCTGTTGATGATTAAAACCAAAAATGAAGAAAAAAATGAGGGAAAATGGGATTGAAACTCAAACTGCTTACATCGAGAGATAAAAGTCGAAGCTTCGGGTGCAGAACAATTCTTGTGATGCATTGATTCTCGATCTAGTGATGATCGGAATTGAAAATGGCCTCCGACAGCACCACCTTGCCTTGGTTTGTCGAAGGAAGAAAAGGGGGGGGGGGGGTTCCCCCCATTCGCACCAAGGGGGGAATAAGAGAGGGGGAGAGGATTTATTTTTCTGATAAAACAATATCCTCTTAACACCTCAGTACACCCCAACCCAACACCTGATGCCAACCAAACTTACATCACGCATAGGGTAAACATGGCTTTCCTAACTCAACCAAAGCCTCATAAATTCTATCTGAGACTCCTTTTAGGCATTACTCGAGATCCGATGTAAAAATAAAATAATTTATTTATTTAAGAAAACTCCCTCAATAACTTTTTTACATAGAAGGTTTGAGTTTGAAAAGGTTATACCCCGGATAGGGTAAACGCAATGCTCCATTCTCAATTGTGGCCTCGGTTTTCTTATCTTAGATACCTTTTAAGAGATAACTCATTTTCTCCATGTGTATAGTATAAAAAAACATAATATTTTTATACAATTTATTCTGATCACACCAAGCCACAGAATTGTATGTCGTCTCAGTGCCTAGCTCTGGAAATATATGAAGAAATATTTCAAAGTGTTACTAGTAAAATCCTATGTTGCTACATCATCCCCACCTTAATACTTTTCTTCCTTGAAAATCGAAAGGTTGGGCACGAGGGAAAGAAACTGAACTCTCGCCTTGTCTCCTACACTAGTGAGTTCACCAAAAACCACAACAAATCCACCAAGGATTCCCATGCTGCCAAAAAGCACACACTAATTGGAACCACAAGGGCTACCACACCCAATTCCATCTCATCTCAGGTCAACATTGGGAAACTGGGCACATGTATCCTTAGTTGTGATAGGTGGGAAACACCAATCTCATGGTCTCCTATAGTCATAGGGTCTAGTAGTATGACACCTCACTAACCTGACACAGAGACCAAAAAACATACTCCAAACACACAAGTCAAAAGAACTTATCCACCACACCTCGATAATATCTGCTTTGGGTAGCACGGAATCATCTGCATGATTTTGGATTGCGTCTCAAGAACATGTATTAGTGGGGAAAGCATCCCTCATTCTTATGAGTCTGAAGCCACGTCAAACCGCACCATGACCTCCTCAAGAGACTCATGTACCAAGCTGACGCTGAACATGTGAGGGTATAAATGAACAAAACAGGGTTTCCCAATCACACACTCTAGGTCTTATCAGGCCCTTCGTGAAAACTTCCTAACACACAACCCTACCCCAAACACACAAGTCAGAGGGACTTGTCCACTACAACTCAAAATTTTCTACTTTGGGTAGTACTGAATCACCCACATGATTTTAGTCGTGTCACTAAAACAAGTATGAGTGGGGTAAGGATCCCTCTTCCTCATTCATTTGAACCTACAATGAACAAAACCAACATAGGGTATTACTGATGCCCTGAAAAAAGTTCAAGAAAGAAATAGAAAGGGAAGAGAACCTTCTACCAGTGTCTATCAAACTACTACGGAAATTGGAAAGGATACAGATCATACCTCTAGGCCTCCACAGAGCCTCTAGGTCAACAGACTCTACAACCTACAGTTTTCCCCACCCCCATCCTCTACCTCCCTGATCCTAAGGTGGACCACATGGGGGTGGTGGTGGTGGAAACATGTACCACCTGCCATCTCCTATCGTTTTACTCACTCCTATAATATGTCTATCACCCTACATAACTCTGTGCTCAAAATGATTCCTCTTCCAAGGTGGGCCATCGACCGTCTCCCTCTCATCAGCATAGAGGGTCAGACAATATCTAGAAATATGTCCACGACCATCACAAGAATAGAATTTCATCTTCTATAGATGACCAGAACCCTAGCCCATAGCCGGAGTTCGGGCATGGGTATACCTATGAAAACGATGGTTCCTCCAGCATTGTACAGGTGCTAACTGTGGGTCCCACTTGACCAGGACCTTAGGTTAACTCTATCTCTAAGTCTCACAGTATGTGTATGACCCCAACGCATCATCATCCAACACTAATAGAGCCATATATAACTTATTCTGATAGGCTGCATCCACCTAACCCATCGGAGGCGGGTCAACATGCTGCTAGAAAGGTGGTGGCTTCACCAACTATACAACCAAAGAAGAACTTGCCTCATGACCAGGCCCCTACAAAGAGACATCATCACTCATTGATTTATACACTAAACCAATCTCTGGAAACCATGAAAATTATCATCGTGGAAACATCCTTAAATAAATCCAAGACGTACCACCGTCAACGAGTATATTTGAGGAGCTGACTCGAAAAGGATAGCAGAAACACAAAACACGATCCTATATGATACATGTAACCCTATGACCAGTTTCCCAAAGTCCTGACTCAAAAGGTGGGTTATCAAAGTCCTAGTGAATGGATAGGTTAGCCAACGCACCAACACTAAAGTCCCTATCATGAAAGTCGATCTTGAAACATCCTAACACTGCCATTATGTAACCCAAAACAAAATCATAGCTAGACTAACTATTCTTTGAGGTCCCAAAGATGGAACCTCTTCTAATACCACTCTCTCATAACCCGACCCGATGGGGCTCGAGTTGTGACTCCCCAAACCCGCCTCCAACAGGCCATGGGATGGCGACTAGCGCTGAGTAGGCTATCACAAACATGGGAGGCCTTATCCTATCATACTTCTACACACATACCCACGTACACCTCTATGAAATAGTGCAGAGATATATAAAAACAAAAAAGTAATGCATGCATATATTTATTACCAACTAGTGTACAACAAAATTAAAAAGGGAAAATATAGGTCCCACCAAAAGAAAACTGCAAAAGCATCCAACCTGCTCAGATGGAGGGGGGCACTGTCAAAAAATTCCATTGGATAACAACTTTTCCAAGATCCAGTACAACCCAATCAGTTTATATCACTAAGCTACACCTGCTCCGGGTCCTCCTGGGACTCCGTCAAAAGGCTTATGGTCTACACAAGACACAAGACATTTTCAGGAAAATCTTGTGAAGGGGTGAGTATAAAGATACTTTTTAGGTTCCCCAGAAACCCCAAAAGAAAAAAGAGAAACTGAAAGGAAATAGTCTTCTCATACCAACCAGAGGGACCACAAACAAGAGAGAAACTCCATATTGAGACCATCCTCGGCTAAACATGACTAGTCATCTCAAACCACCAGTTATGTCAATGAAGAAATTACAACACCATAAGGGAAACCCAAAAAAGACCATGATATACTTAGCTTTGTTATTAAGTCTCACGGTCCTGACCACAGACTGTCCATAGTAGGAGACTTGAGGTTCCAAAGAAACACTCACAGAGGTCTCATGAGGTTCTGATCTCAGAGACATCAGCGGGATCCTTCTCAAGGGTAAGATAGAAACCTGCCTTCGAGCACACATAAAGAGCCCAAACATCCCTTATGGTACACATAACAAGAGGTTACAAGCATTGGTGACTCGTAGTTGATGATCCAACCTCGTCATCCCATATGTTAATCAACCAAGAGTTTTTTCTCTATCGGTAAATGAACTAACAGCACAACTCAGCCAACCCTTGTGGTAACCATCTGTGAGGACACTTTCGATGGATAGCATCACAGAAGAAGTCACTGGGTGACTAAACTAACCCAACTCCTCAGTTAGGGGATCCCACCTAGGGTCTGTTGGGGGACACTAAAACCCTAGCTGGAAACACTGAGCACAGAAAGGGGTATTTCACAACAACCCGAATATCGAACACCTCACCTAGTATAGGATCAATGCCCGTGTAGAGTTGGTCACGCCGATTCCGAGAACTCTTCTGAGGAAAATGTCATGATAGATTGTAGAAGGAAGAAATGAATCTCGATACACTGATAGTGAGTCTGCACCTAGGGCTCACTAGGGGCTCCTTACCCTACTGGAACATCTGGGGTAAAGGATCAGTGATCGGGTAAATATTGGTAATGTAGACACCAAACACTCTACAATGGAAAAATAATAAGGGATGTGAGGATTGTGTCTGGCCTCTCAGGGTGACACATGTTCCAAATCCACTGGGTCTGCTATTGAAGCGGATTGAGACAACTCACTCCAAAAAATGGGAACACACCCGTACTGTAAGTACACAGAGCAGCTGAAAAGGGTTCAAAGTTTGGTGAAGGGGATAAGATACTAAAAACCCTCACAAAAAAAGGACCAGGGGGACCCACTCAACTGAGCTGATCAAAACATCAAAAACAAGAGCTAGGGGACCCACTCAACCCTAGTGGTAAAGACATTGCTAACCCAAGTGACCCACACAAAATTTCCTACACACCATGTCTCCTAGGCCCAAACTGTGGCCACTATCACCTTCTATGTAGAAAAACACGAAGGATAGACTAATTACTTTCCCAAATTAGATAACTGGGAAAAAGAGAACTTTTCTCCGCAACAAGACCGAACGGGTCATTTTGGGGCTCTTGAATCGATCCTATAACAAATCAAATGTATTTCACCATTCCAATCCTCATGGAAAACACATGATTTCAACTAATCATTCATCCAAAATGGACACCCAGTAAAAAAATTCATATTTCACATCAGACGCCCAGGTCGAGCCTCGTGAGGCCCACACCCTGATCTCAGTTTTAACACTCAAAATCAGTTTTGAAATATCCACATTAATTTTAGGGTCTCAACGACACAGACGGCGCATCAAAAAAACATAGATGTGGGGGATACGTATGATCCAAGAATCTCCAAATTATAATAATATTATTATTATTATTAATGAACATTTCATGCCACCAAGGTTGAATCCCTCAATAAAAGGTCCTCAAAGTGGCTTTAAAAGGACTTCCTTGAAGAAAGGGTTACATTTCCATAGATAGCACACAAATCGGACCCCTAGTTTGCATAATATGGAGTTTTTAATAAAAAATCCTTGAACTGACTTGGTCCAAACTACCTTGACCACCCCCGACCGGCCGATATTGCTCGCAACCCCTGGCCCATGGCCTAGCCGCACCGATCCCCTACACCTGCTGTTGTCTCCTGACCACACCACCTCCCATGTGCCCCACACCACCCCAGTATTTTGTCCTTCTTTATTCCCATGTGTCACGCCACATTCTTCATTCATATCTACCCTTATCAGACCCGTGCACCCCCACCTTCCACATACCACTACGAACACTACAGTGGTCCAAAAACAAATCTGATTCATGTTCTAGAAACCTCGAGACCCAATATATACTTCACCAGCCTCCGCTCAAAGATATGTTGATTATTCAAACAAAAAACGAAGTGAAAATGAGGCAAAATGGGATAAAAACTCAAGACGCCTACCTCAAGGGAGAAATGCCAAAGCTTCGGGTGCTGAATGATGCACATGACGCACTGATTCTCATTATGGCAATGATCGATGTCAGAAATGGCCTCTAGAAGCACCTCCTTACCCCGTTTCATCAAAGGAAGAGGAAGGAAGAGGGTTTTCCTCTCTGCGCACCAAGGGGTAAGAAGACAAAGGTATATGATTTGTTTTTTTAAAAAAAACAATATCCTCTTAACACCCCGGTACACCCTAACTCGACACCCGGTGCCGACCAAACTTACATCACACCTTGGGTAAAAATGGCATTTCGGACTCAAATGTGGTCTTAAAATTTCAATATGAGTATCCATTTAGGAATTATTTTACATCCAATGTCAAAATAAATAAATTTATTTATTTATAAAAATACACATGATAACTTTTTTCCACAGAATCCCTATACCCACAAAGGTTATACACCGCCTAGGGTAAAGAGCACGCTCTGGACACAAATGTGGCCTTAGTTTTATGATCTGAGATACCATTTTAGAGATATTTTGTTCCCTCCACATGCATAGTATAAAAAACTTAATATTTTTATAAAATTTATTCCAAGCACATCGGGTCATGGAATCACACGCCCTCTTAGCACCTAACTCTGGAAATATATGAAGAAATATTAAAAGGTCTTTGAATGAAAATCTTGAGTCGCTACATCCTACCCACCTTAAGAATTTTCATCCCCAAAAATCCAAAGGCTAAGAACAAGGGAAAGAAACTGAACTCTTGCCTGGTCTCCCACACTAGTGAGTTCACCAAAAACCACTAAAAATCCACCAAGGGTTCATGTTCTTCTAAAAATCTTGGACTCAGAGGAACTACAAGGGCTGCCATTCCCAAGTCCATCTCATCTCTGGTCGACACTGTGCAATTGTGAATATGTCTCCTCAGCTGTGACAGGTGGGAAACACCAAGAGCCTAGTCTCATATAGTCATAGGTTCTAGCGGTTTGAAACCTTGCTAACCTGACATAGAGACCAACAAACCTACTTCAAACACACAAGTCAAACGAACTCATCTACAACACCTTGATAATATCCACTTTGGGAGGCACTGACTCATCTGTTCGGTTTTGGATTGTCTCTCAAGAATGTATCTTAATGGTGAAAACACCTTGGGTCTTGTCAAGCCCTTCGCAAAAACATCACAACACACAACCCCACACCGAACACACAAGTCAGAGGGACTCGTACAC
This sequence comes from Viscum album, assembly GCA_963277665.1. Lineage (NCBI taxonomy): Eukaryota > Viridiplantae > Streptophyta > Magnoliopsida > Santalales > Viscaceae > Viscum > Viscum album. The sequence goes on along the minus strand of OY728132.1, from coordinate 1,679,596,220 downwards.
CACACCTCGACACTATCCCCTTTAGGCAATATTGACTCACCTGCATGATTTTATTCGCATCACAAAATCATGTCTTGATAGTGGAAGGATCTTTATTTCCCATACATTCGAATCTATAATGAAAAAAACCAACACATGGTCTTATGAACCCCCTGATAAAACTTCGAGAAAGAAAAGGAAAGGGAAGAGAATCTCTTACCAGTTTCTATCAAACTACTTCAAAAAGTAGAAAGGACACCGAGCGTACCTCTATCCATCCATAGAGCCTCTGGGTCAATAGCCTCTATGGCTTGCAGTTGTCTCCACCCCTATCCTTTAGCTCCCTAAGATTGGTGTGGACCACTTGGTGGTGGTGGTGGTGGGAACTTTTACCACATGCCACGTCCTACTACTACACCCGCTCCTATAACACATCTGCCACCCAGCGGACCTCCGTGCTCAAAACGCTACCTCTGCCAAGGTGGTGCATCGACCGTCTCCCTCTCAGCAGCTGAAGAGTTTATAAAATATCTAGAAAGGTGTCCCCGACCATCACAAGCATAGCAGCGCCTCTCCAACTTCTGACCAAAACCCTTGAATAGAGCCAGAGTCCAACCTTGGGTATGCCTCTGAAAACGATGACCCCTCTTGCATTGTAAGGGTGCTAAATGTAGGTCTTGCTCGACCTAGACATTAGGAAAACTCTATATCTGAATCTTTTGGTACACATGAGCCCCCAGTGCATCCTTATCCAACACCAACAGTCAGTCTAATAGGTTTCATCCACTTGAACCCTCAGACGTGGGTTAATGTGCTGCTCGACGGGTGGTGGCTCCACTAGCTGTACAACTGAAGAAGAACCTACCTCATGACCAATCCCCTGAAAAGATACCTATTCCATCATTGGGTCGTACACCAAACCAGTCTATGGAGACCTCGAAAGCTATTTTCATGGAATAATCCTGAAATAACTCCAAAACGTACCATAATCAATGAGTATATCTGGGGATTTTAATCAAGAAGGATAGGAGAAACCCAAAACCCAATCCTATATTATTCGTGTAACCTACGACTATTATCCTAATGCCCCAAGTAAAAATTAATTTTATCAGAGTCCTGGTGAATGGATACGTCGGTTGTCGCACTAATATTGGAGCCCCTGGCCTGAATGTCGAACTCAAAACATCCCAACACTGCCTCTATGCAACCTAAAATAAACTCACATCTAGGATAAATACACTATGAGGTCCCAAATATGGAACCTCTTCTAATACCACTCTGTCATGACTCGACCCATCGGGGCTCGAGTCGTAACTCCCCAAGACCGCCTCCAATAGGCCAGGGGCTAACAACTAGGGCCGAGTAGGCTATCACACACAGGGAGGACTTAGCCTATCATACCTATACACACACAACCAAATACACCTCCATGAAATAGTGTAGAGATATATAAAAATAGAAAACTAATTCATGCATACATATATTCCCAACCAGAGGGCTATTCAACGCCATTGCTTAGTTGAGGAACGTGTATCTCCCTGGGTTGGCGGACCCACCATACGGGTAAAGAGGGGGACTTAATTGACAACCAAATTTTTATCCCCCAGGGCGTTAGTCGAGTGGTTCACTGGTTGGGCCATTTCACTGTCTGGGGGAACTGGAACAGGCTCGAATCCCGCCAGGCTCGGACACTATTCATATTATGAATAGGGCTATTCAACGCCATTTCTTAGCTGGGGAACGTGTATCTCCCTGGGTTGGCAGACCAACCATACGGGTAAAGAGGGGGACTTAATTGACAACCACATTTTTATTCATATAATGAATAGGGTTATTCAATGCCATTGCTTAGCTGGGGAATGTGTATCTCCCTGGGTTGGTGGACTCACCATACGGGTAAAGAGGGGTAATTAATTGGAAACCACGTTTTAGCACATGAGACTTAGTCTGGTTGGTAAGGACTCCGTAAGTGCATCCAAGCGACCAGGGATCAAATCCAGGTGGAGGCAGAATTTCTAGGGGTATTGTAGCATTACTGTAGCAGTACTGTAGAAGGTACTGTAGTGGGAACTGTTCAGTAATGTACCAGGTATTGTAGTGGGAACTATGCAGTACTATAGAAGGTACTGTAGTGGGAACTATAGCAGTCACTGTTTGACACTGTAGCAGCCGGGAATATGCCTCTGTTTGGGCCTTCGGGCCACCGATTTGGTCTCTATGTCTTTTAAGGCCTTCGGGCCACCCAGGCCTTCGGGTCAGTAAAGCCTTAGGGCCACCTCAAGGCCTTCGGGCCACCTCTAAGTGCTGATGCAAACTAGACAATCTACAAGGAACAAGCTCTATAAGGAGGATGAGCAAGGAGCTTTCACCACAGCATAAGCTAAACGGATTGCAAGAATGAGAGGGTATGACACCTGCCATCAAGACAAGCCTGTGCATGCATGGGAATGCTTAGCTGAATATTCATGCGAAGGTGGAGAGCTAATTTCATGATGAAGATGCTGGGGAGGAGGAGTTCCAAGTAGTTAGTCTGGGTTGTATGTAATGTTTGAAGCCTACAGGCAATGAATTCTTCTAAGGTATATGAGCCATGTAATCTTTCACCTACGGGACTTGTAAGGGTTCCACCTCACCCCTTGAAAGATGGATTATCAAAAATCAATAAAAAATGAAGGCCTTCAGGCCATTGGAGTGGGTAAATACAGATCCCACCAAAAGAAGACGGCAACAGCATCCAACCTGCTCGGATGGAGGGGTTCGTTGTCAAAAAAACCCCACTGAAAAGCTCCTTGGCCAAGCTTTGATACACCCCAGTCGGTCTAGCTCACTAATTCCACCTACTCCGAGTCCTCATGGGACTCTTTTTAAAGGAATGTGGTCTGCACAAGACATGAGGCATGTGCAGGAAAAGCCCATGTAGCGGTGAGTATAAAGATACTCTGCAGGTGCCCCAAAAACCCCAAAAGAAAAGGAGAAACTGAAAGGAATTATTCCAACCATCCCTATGAGATGGAACCCAAATGAGAGAGAAGCTTCATCATGAGACCATCCTCAACGAAATATGACTAGTCATCTCAAACCACTGGGTATGTCAATGAAGAAGTGACAAAACTGTAAAGGAATCCTAGAAAACACCTGGATATACTCAGCTTCATCATTAATTATCATGGTCCTGACCACAGACTTTACATGGTAGGTGACTCGAGATTCCAATGCAACACTCATAGAGATCTCATGAGGTTATGAACTCATATACAGTAGTAGGATCCTACTTGAGGAAAAGGTCGAAACCTTCCTCAGAGCACACAAAAATAACCATGCCATCTGTTATAGCACACAAAATGAGAAAGGAAAATCATCAACAACACGTAGTCAATGATCCAACCTCACAATCCTAGATGGAACTAAACCAAGAGATGTCACTCTATCGGGAAATGAACTAATGGAACAACCTGGAAAACCCTCATGGTAACCATCCATGAGGAGACGCTTGACGGATAGCTTCATGGAAGAAGTCACCCGATGAGTAAACTAACCCAACTCCTCAGGTAGGGGATCCCACCCAAGGTCTTCTAGGGGACACTAAAACCCTAATTGGAAACATAGATCACAGAAAGGGGTATCACGTAACATCCCAAATATAGAAAAACTTACCTAGAAGAGGATCTATGCCCATGTAGAGTTGGTCATGCCAATTCTGAGAACTCCTCTGAGGAAAACATCACGATAGATCATAGAAGGAAGAAACCCACCTCGATACACAGATAGTGTGTCTGCCCCAGGGTTCACTAGGGGATTCATACCCTACTGGAACATCCTAGGTAGAGGATTAGAGCCCAGGTAAATATTGGTCATACCGACACAAAGAAATCCTACCAAGGAAAACACAAAGGGACATGAGGATCGCATCGAGCCTATTGGGGTGTCACATGCTCCAAATTCGCTGAGTCTGCTATCGAAGCAGATTGAGAAAAATAACTCCAAAAAAATAGAATGCACATGCACCATAAGTACACAAATCATCTAAAGAGGGGTCAAAGTTTGGTGAAGGGGATGTGATACTGAAAACCCTCATTGAAAAAGGACAAGCAGGACCCACTCAACCTAGCTAATAAAAACATCAAAAACAAGATCCAGGGGGACCCACTCAACCCTTCCAGTAAAGGCTTCTCTAACCCAAGATACCCACACAACATCTCCTGCACATCATGTCTCCTAGGACCAAATTGTGGACACCACCACGTTCTACACAAAAAACATGCATGATAGGATACTTACATTCCCAAAACAAATAACCAAGAAAAAGGGCACTTTTCTCCACAACAAGCCTGAATGGGTCATTTTGGGGACCATTCCTTAATTTTAGAACACATCAAATGGATCGTGCGGTTGTGATCCTCACAGAAAAACACATGGGGTTGACTACTCATTCATCCAAAATGGATACTCGGTGAAAAAGTCACATTTCACTGCAAACACTCTGACCAGGCCTCATAAGGCCTACACCTTGATCTTGGTTTAAACACCCAAAATCAGTTTTGAAATATTCTCATTAATTACATGGTCTCAATGCTGCTGATGGCGTGTCAAATAGACATAGGATGTAGGAGATACATCTGATCCAAGAAGCTCCAAATAATAATAATTATATTATTATTATTAATAGACTTTTTGTTCCACCAAGTCTCAATCCCACAATAAAATCTCCTAAAAGTATCTTTAAAAGGTATTCCAAGAATCGAGGGTCACTTTTCCATAGATGACATGCAAATCAGACCCCTAGTTTGCAAGATATGGGTTTTTAATAAAAAATCTCCAGTCTTCCAGACTCTGCCGCGCATGTGCACCTTGCCGCCACCTTCGGCTAGAGATGTCCTCACCAGACTCACATGCCGCCACATTCCGCAGATGACCAGAAGCACTCCAGTGTTCCAAAAACAAATTTGATTTCTGTTCTAGAAACATCATGACCTGATATACACTACCCCAACCTCCATTTGAAGATCCATTGGCGATTCAAACCAAAAACAATGTAAAAAAAAGGAAAACAGGATTAAAACTCAAACCACCGACCTCAAAGGAGAAACTCCAAAGCATCAGGTGCAAAACAATGCCAATGATATCCTGATTCTTGATTTAGTAATGATTAGTTTCAAAAAAGTCATCGGACATCACCTCCTTACCTTGGTTCAACGAAGGAAGAGGATGGGTGAGGGATTTCCATTATGCGCACCAAGGGGCAAAGAAGAGAGGGGGATAGGATTTGTGTTTTTAAATAAAACAATATCCTCTTAACACCTTGGTGAACCCTGAGATGACCCCCAATTCCAACCAAACTTACATCACGCCTAGGGTAAACACGGTGTTCCAAACTTAATTGCGGTCTCATAAATTCGATCTGAGACTACATTCTGGCGTTATTCGAGATCCAACGTTAAAATAAATAAATTTATTTATTTATTAAAACACCTTGGATAAATTTTTTACGCAAAATTTCAGATCCTACAAATTTTATACCCTACCAAAGGTAAACGGTATGCCCCGGACTCAACTATGGCCTTAGAATTTAGATCTGAGATACTGTTTAAGAGATAACTCATTTCCTCCAAGTTCATTATATAAAAAACTTAATATTTTTATAAAATTTATTCTGGGAACATTGGGCCATGAAATCGCATGTCCTATCAGTGTCTATTTCTAGAAATATAATTATAAATATTCCAAAGTCTTACAAGGCAAATCCCGATTCACTATAAGAGCTAGCTTGTATATCAGGGTACCAGGGTATTCGGGCCGGTTCGTGACACTTCATATGTGTCCGAACCTATGGTATAATAAATATAGGTTTATTATAAATATCTTAAATAAATATAATCTTATATATATATCATACCATATATGATTTACTTACAGTCTTTTATCAGCTATTTATCAATAATTCTTTGTTAAAATCACTATTTCAGGTGAAATTGCTTCATTTTTTATATATGTTTTAGTTAAGTAATTTTGGTCCTTTTAATTTGATCATGGTCAAATGAACTCCAGAATTTTAATCATGATATAAATTTCTTATATATTAATTAAATATGTATTTATAGTAATATATTAAATCTAGAGACAGAAAATGGATTACACCGATCATGGAGACGGTAGGTCGTACATATGCATGAACATTGTTTCCATTTTTCTCGAATGATGAAATGGAAGGAAAATTAATAATAATTCATCCTTATAGAATAATTATTATTTCATATATATAATTTATAATAATCAAATAAATTCTTATTACCATCCATGTAAAAATAAAATGAAAAACATTTCACATCTCTATGTGGAAGCAGTAGTCCACACGTACGCACGAGCGACATTATTGTTTTCCAATGAATTGTAAGGTAAGAAGTTATATGTGATATAAGGTTTCTAAAATTATTTTTATGTCATTAATATCACATATATTCATTTATTTTAACCTTACTACCTTCCATGTAAATCATAAGTGAAAATTGAACCACATCTCTTTGCGAGTCGGTTGTCCACCGTTCACACGACCGACGTTGTCATATCCCCCATGGAAATAAAAGTAAGAAGGTATATGTGATATAATAACTAAAGAAGTGTAATAATTTCATAAATATCATATAAATATTTTAAATCCATCATTATAACCATCCATGAAAGTTTGTGATTGAAAATGAATTACATCGATTTGCAAGGCGGTAGTCCATTGTACACACGATCAATAGTTTTGTTTCTTGTTTGATGGAAGTTGAGATGGATATGGGTTATAAAATTAACATAATAAAACCTAAATATATATGATATACTATTTTTATTATATTTTCATATTTTCATAAAGTTTTAATGAGGTGTAATAAGAATTAAAAAATACACACGATTAATAATTTTACCTCTTCTTTAGAGAGCCTCTTTAAGTATATGCCTAAATCATTCTTATGATGGATTTATAATCAATATAAGACCTATAAGAAATATAGAGGATTTCAAGAAGGTATTTTATGAACTAAATGGTTTTTTAAGTGTGAATATTGGAGGAGAAGGGGATGCCTTTTATAATTGGGGGAGAGGACACAAATAGAATTTTTAAAAAGGTAATCTGATACCAATGTTTTTATAATTTCAAAAGCCTAAAAATGGTTAATTATAAAACATTATAGGTGATAAGGTTTAAATATTTCTATAAAATTTGTTTTGGACAAGTTGTAGTTTATTTTCAACCCCTATCTTATTAGTTTAACCCCCGGTAAACCCATTTTTACCTAAATCGTGGTAATTAATTTTTTTACTGTTTTCAATATAAAATATGGTAAAAAATTAAGTTGAACATATATTATAATATAAATTATTATTATTCCAAATATATAATCTAATTTTCAAATTCAAGTCACATAAGTGGTAGAATTCAATTTAAAATAATACTGTGGACGTGACGAAATAACAGTTTTTCAATGAGAAAATTCTCATAAGTATAGAATGATTTAATATCAAAATTAACTATAAAATTCATTAAATTGACATAAATTAGTTAAATTTTAATATAATTTAACTAATATTAGTTTTAAATATATTTAAAATTTAATTTAACTTTGTAAATAATTTAAACAAAAAAGTAGTTTATGATAATAATTAGTATTTTAACAATTCGTCAAAAATTAATATTTTCAAAAATTATCTAAAATTAACCCAAAGATAATTTTGACATGTATATTTAAAAAATGAAGTTTATTTTTTCAAATAAATTTTCTAAAATTTGTTAAAATTAATTTTAAATTATGTGTGCAATGCACAACTAATTCGACTTTTAGAAAAATATAGTTTTTTATAAAATAGTTCTTTCTCTTTCAAATGGTTTTTATTTTATTTATAATAATTATATAACCATTTAATTTATTCTATACATGTGAAAACCATATAATTTTCATTATTAAGTTATTACTATTCATAAATTCTATCTTAATGGATAGGTTATAATTATCATGTTGAAATAATAATAGAGTATCACATTTTATTTAAATCCAGTGTTTTGTGCATCACAGGATATAAAATACAGAGAATTTAAAGAAATATATTGTAAAGTATTAGTGTATTATATTATCTTATAATCATGGTTTTTCATTTGATACAAGTTATCGAACATGATGTTCCACTTTTAAAAACTCAAGGTGTTACATTCTACCCCCTTAAATAATTTGTTTATTCACACTTTAATCTTGATCTCGGTAATCATGGTTGTAAAGTTTGAAGACACCTTTTTTGGAAACCCACATCATAAAAGGGGATAAAAAAATTCATCTTGATAAGTGATAAATGGAATTGTGAACATCATCCAGAATAATGTATTATTTCTTGTCTAAGTAGGAGAATATTGTTGGGGAATAAAAACATAGACATGGAAGAGAATTGAAACACCTAAGAATTAATAGAGATTGATAGAGAACATGGTAATGAGAATGTTAACTAAAAAAACAATAAATATATGATGATATAAAATACCATTTATTAAAAAAAAAATTAATATGACAACATTTTTGTTTAAATATATTTTTCATAAATTTGAGGGCTTTTGTAACCAATATGATTAAGAACAACAAAAAAATATACTTATAATTTCATCCTTTGTTTATGCTTTGATCAATTACTAATTCATCTCTTACTCTAATAAATTAATATTAAATAGTAAATATTTATCCCTAAATCACTAAAATTAATATTTACCAGATCATTATCTCAATAAAATTATGAAACTTCATTCCTCCTATATCTATATATTCTTTAATGGTTAGCATAAGTTATCTAATAATACCCAAATTTCAACTTAATACATTCTATAAATAGTTAACCTTAAGACTCATCCAAAATATATATGAATAAATTAAAAGTTCAAAAACATTAGAAGGGTGGTCACTAAATAAACATTATATTCCCTATAAAATATAGGATGGATCTTAATCTCACAATCCAAATATGTGAACACCTTTACCATTATAAAACCTTGATGAAAACATGAATGCTTCCAAAAATAAAATATTAGGTTGTTGAATATATTCCTTAAATAAAAGCATGTCGTAAACTCCAACAAAGATAACATAATTCACAAACCAATTTAAAGATTACCAATACTATTTCCTAAAAATCTCTTTATAATTATTATATTCCCTCAATAACGTCTTTTCAAAAAAGATCAAATTGTCATAGAATCACTTTTCAGGGTTATTGTTACTATTCATCATATGTTTTTGGATCCTTAAAGAAATGGTACTGTCATAAAATACTTACACATTTTATGATTCTTATAACGAGAATATCATTGATAAAATACTTCTAAAATATATTTCTTGAATCCAAATGCAAGAACATTAATCATTACACTCCATTTGTATCAATAGCATAAGTATGACCTTAATCCCCTAACTTCTTCAAGGTTATATTCCCTTGATGCTTGGGAAATTATTTTGTGCAGTTCCCATATCCTTACAGATTAAGAATTGAACATTGTAAACTTATTTCTTTCCCTTGTAATCATGTCCACTATGTCATTTCTCTCCAACCTTGTATAAAACTCTCATTACATTAAATAAATTACCATGGTGTTTCAATCCACAATTATCACATGTTGGAATATATTTTTTCCCTTATTACCTTTATACATATTTTTTATACCATTATCTTCTCTTACTTTCCATCAAATCCATAGTACTTGGATAATTCATTCTCTAACTTGATAGCACATGATAGTATGTCTCAATATGATGAGAATTTTTGGGAGAATAATTTCTTTTGAAGGATTAACTTTAACCCATCAAATAAATGATCAATATTACTCTTTATATTAATTAAATAGTTCATATCATTCCTCTCTAACTTTATAAAGTTGGTTTGATACTTAGCTAAATTTTCATCATCCTTTTTTCTTAGACTTAGGAATTTTTTTCCATATTCACTCGTTGATCATGAGGAAAATACCTTTCCAAGAAGAGTACATTAAAATCCTTTAATTCCATGTTTTATATTTCTTATTCATCCTTAGTGTTTTGAATCAATTACCACCACGGATCTATATCTTCTGAGAGATGATAAACTACCCTGAAAACCAAATCCCTTCATTACTTCCCAAGGTAAGAAATATCTTCTATAAGGAAGTTATCCATTTTCCAGCTACAAATGGATTGTTAGTCTTATTGAATGATAGAGTTTTTTTATGAATAAAGTGGATAAAATTATTACATTGTATGGTGAGTCAGTAGGTTGATCTAATCAATAAAGGTTATTACTCATAATCGAAGTCATCTACCCCAATATGGTTATAATTTCTCAGTTCCAGTTGCAACTCCAACTCCAACTTCCTTATCTTTCTTATGAGGGAAAACCCTACATGAGGTACATGTATTGATATAGTTCGCATTCCTTCCACTAGGATCCAATTTTAAATAATTTAATACACTATATTAGATCATAACATTATGAAAAATAATGTATAATACCCATACTAGAGAAATACTAACATAAACTGAAAATTTTATGAATGGAAAATCTCATAATCATAAACATGGTTTCTTTGGGAAATTTTCCATATCATAAAAATAATTCCAATTCATTTATAATGGTTTGTGAAGAAAATGTAAATTAACTTAAGCTTATACTATGGGATTATCGAACATAGTGCATAGTAAGGCTCATTTTCATCTATCAGGTCATGTTATACAAAATATGCACAAGAGGTGGGGGGAGAATTGTGACTTTTACAATTTCTTTGAGAATCGCGATGATTGCCAAATATATACTTTAACATTATCAGAATGTTTATGCAGTGGGAAATAAACATATTTAAGAATGCACATACGTATAGTGGTTCGGGGAATAGAAGGCCCCTAGTCCACTCCACCAATGCTCTACTCCATGAGCTTGGAGATTTTCACTATCTGGTCCTCTTATTAACAGATCTTCGACAACTGAGTGCAGGCAGTTGACACCTTTACAAGTTAAGGCTAAAAGAGAGCCTTATAGTTCATACACAGAACCAAATACACATCTTAGTACGAGAATCTGGTTACTCAAAATGAAAAGAGTATTTTTCTAAAAATACTTTCCAGTTATTCTTCGCAGTTGCAACAGCATGCAACTGACAGTAGATGGATCATCATCTTTAGAAAAGATGTTCTTATGGTAAAAGCGGTTCTGAGTCGATCCAATTTCAAATATATCTAGAAATAAAATTAGTGACTTTAACAACAATAGATTCATGATATATCTTCGATGTAGAATAACAATCTTTGACACTTTTCCTTTTCTTCAGAAAAATAGAGTCTGGTAGATCTTGGTAGCAGCAGATCAGTGTGACTCGTATATCTCTGTAAATATTGAAGTCATGAAAAACTCTAGAGTTTGTTCTTCTGGCCTTTTTCACAATGATTCGACACTCTATATAAAAATTGAAAATAACACATATATATAAATAATAAAGATGAGTTTTTTCCTTTCAAATTTAGATCCACAAATGTCACCTTAAGAATCGTGATATTCAAATGTTCTAATAACATAGTATTCATAACGTTCTTTAATAATAGGCATGAAATCCTCCTCTTAAATTGATCCTTTGAATTAAAAATAAACAGATTTAAATCAGTTAAAGATGTTCTTTAATATCGGGCTTTAAATCTGGCTTGAAATTAGCCAGATATTCTCTATAAAGACCTTTGCATGATAAAGTCATATTTGAAATCTTTGATGCTAAAATTAGGGTTGATGATATATTCTTGAAACATAAGGTTGATCTCAAATGAAAGTTTGATCATCCATACTTTTCTCTTCAACTTTCAAACGTATAGTATATTATCCATACTTTCCTCTTTAGAAAAATATAAGATACATGATCCATACTTTTTGATAGAATGTAAGTTTAATTATAAAAGTAAGATTTATGATCCATACTTTTGTGAAGCAAACATAAGGTTCCATACTTATGTAAGGTTCTTATTCCATACTTTTCTAATATAAAAAACTTAATTTTCCTTCTAAATGTAAGGTTATTTTACCATACTTTTCTATTGACATAAGGTTGATTAACCATAATTTTCTGAACTCTCATAAAGTAAATGTAGAATTTAATCCATACGCTATGCTCTTCAACGTAGGGTATGAACAGTGTTTCCAGAACACACTAAAATGATTTCCGAACATTTTTTCAAATATTCTACATGGATTAAATGCTTTAAAATTATTCCAAAATAGAAATATAAATAATATTAATTTCCTGAAATATACTCAAAGTAAAATTATTAGAATAACAAACAAGGGTATTTGTGAGCATTAAAATCATTATAAAAAGATAGAGTATTGTTAAAACAACACTTTCTCAACAATCTCTCCTAATAATAATAGTATAGAGTATTGTTGAAAACAACACTTTCTAAATAATATCCCCCTTTTTGATGATCACAAAACCCATGAAATTAATTGCATATAATTTAGAATTTTGCAAGGATAAAATAATATTTTATTTTAACAGAATTATTTTACCAAGAAATAAATAAATTTTTATCTATAGTTATCCCATATATAAAGAAAATATTTTTTTAATATTTCTTTAAAATTTATTTTATAAATTTCTCCCCCCCCCCATTATAAAGTAAAATAAAGAAAATAATATTTTTTGTTTATCCAAATTTCTCCCATAAGGGTAAAACATAAATACAATATAAAATGTTGTATTGTATCCAAATTTCTCCCCCTGAGAAAAATATTTATCCATTGTCTTAATATAAAATGTTTTGTTTATCCAACTTCTCCCCCTTTTGTAATATCAAAAAGAATGATATAATACAGAATATAACACATGTAATGTAGCACTGAACTTAAGTAAATACTATAATAAATTGTTTATCAATAATTGAATTTTGATTTTTTCATTCTAATATAGATAGAATAGTAAAACAAATTAAAAATAGATAAAAAACTGAGATTCAAAAATATTTGATTAAAAATTTAAGTACATAATTGATACAGGAATCAAGTTTGGGCTAAAAGGGTTGAAAACGAGTTTCAACACCTATGAACAAATTCCATTAGCTTTGTTAACCGCATTATCAACCGCTTCATCAGTCCATCTTCTAACTGAATTATCAGATCTCTTCCTTCTTATCTCAAATGAATATCTTTAATGAGGTTTAATCTGAAAAATTCATGCAACCGTTCTTCCTTTTCCATAAACCGATTTATTTTCTCAGTGAATATTTTCAGTAATTGTCTAATACTTGGTTCACCTTAGGTAAGCTGATCAACAAGGAATTTCTGATTTTCCAAAAAAACAGACAGAGGAGTGTTATTACATTGTAAGTCCTACAACTTGTCATTCATATTTCTCATTACAGTTGTAATGGCCTGAAATCTCTTGATTAAATTAGTTGAAGTACCTGATGTACTTGCTTGACTTCCCATGAAAGTTGCAAACTGTTACTCCAAAAAAGTTTTGAATTCTGCCAAATCTGATTTCAGTACAACTTCATATTTTAATTTTACAACTTATGCTACCATCTCCTTCTTAAAATTTTCCATTTCTTTCTTTGAAACTGAACTATATTTCATGTTATAAAACTTTTGTCTCTCCTTCTCTAATGATCTTTTCAAAGAGGCATTTTTAGCTTGAATTTTATTAAATATTCTTATTAATTCCTCCACAAAATTATTCTCAGAATTAGAGGTGCCTTGTGCTTGATTCTCAACTTGATTTTTCACAATCAAAGGAAATGATTGAGCATCGGATCTCTGATCCTTATCCTTATCCACTGGTTTCTTAACCAATTTTTCCTCTGAGTCATGAAATGAATCATCCAAAGAAAAATTTTCATTTAAAACTTTAGAATGAACTTCAGATGGACTCTTTCCTCTATTTACATTTCCATTGGGTAGTTCCTCCTCATGAGAATCTTCATTTAGTTCCACTAAAGCAGGTTCTTCTTGAAATGTTTCTTCTTGAAAAACTTCAGCAGGTTGTGCAGACTGTTCTTGAATAGATTCAGTTCAATCCACTTCAACTTCTCCAGGTTTTACATCTTCCCAAGGTAAAACTTCATCTTCAATTTGAAGTACTACCTCAATATGAGAAACATCTTCTCTTAAAAATCTATAGCTTAAAATATCTCTAGTTGTAATAGAATTTTTTTGAACAGGCTCTTCAGCAGCTTGAGTCGCTCTGTGCCTTTTCCTCTGAAGTCCCTCTTGGCTTCCCTCATCAGCAGGTGCATTGAATGCTTAAAATCTAATTCTTCTTGATATTTTTTAAACATCACTAGTTCTAGATTCTTCTATTCCTTCTTTGGTTTTCCCAGTTTTCTCTCCCTGAGCAGACTCTTGATCTTCATCAGCACAAATAGTAATAATATTTCCTTTCACAGTGCTCTAGAAAAATCCTATTTTTCTTAAAGTTATATCATTGAACATGTTACTGTGATGGAATCGCACTCTGGAATCTACTAATCTCACCACACCAGACTTAAACTATAATATTGTAATGAAACTCCCATAGGGATAGAAGTTCATTCTAGCCTTTGGGTGACATTAATAGTTCAAATACCTTATAATATAATGAGGAAAATTCAACTTGATGTCACTAAGAAATAGAAACATCAAATACATATCAAGATATAAAATCTTCTCCATTTTATATATCCATGGAGAAATCCCTATTTGAACAAATTTTATAAGAATTTTCTGATCTGGATCTAGATCCTTGACTAACATCTTTATGATATTCGTAGAACCAAATAAAAATGAAATAATGTCCTCTGACTTATGTTCATTATCTCTAATGGATTTCAAATCAAAGCGATAAACTCCCTCATGATGGCAATTTAAGATTCTAGCTATTTCCACAGATGAAATAGAAAAATCTTGATCTTCAATTTCCACGAATATGGAGTACTCTATATCTCCAAGACTAAATTGAACTGATTTAATGAAATTTCGCGACTCTACCTCATATAGAAATTCTGAGTTTTCATCATTGAACATTTGTTCAAGATTCTAAAAATCCAAATCTTGCTTCTGCGTTAGATTGGTCTGGTATAGCCATTCCAAATCAATTAATTTTCCCTCTAAGATATTCCTTCCTACCGAACATTGACGCATATCATTTACTAGCTTCTCCTTCCTTTATTATCTTCTCCTTGGTCATTTCTATCTCAAAGTTCTAAAGGCTCAAAGGTTTAGGGATTTGAAGGTTCATTTAAAGTTAGACGAAGGCGGTAAGGGTTTCGGTGTTTCGAAAGGTTTTAAGAATATGAACGGGTTTGGAATTTGAAATGGGTTCTGAAAACCTTGACTCCTATGTTATTACATACATAATAATCATTACATTATTTAAAATAATGTTAAAACGTATGTGGAAAAAATTATAGTAGTACAGAAGAAATTCTGAATTATTCTAAAAAATAATAATTAAATTATTTAAAAAAGTGAAGAATAAAATAAAATAATAATTAATATAATCAAAAAAGTAAAATTAAAATTAAAATTTCATTTAAAATTAAATAAACCTAGCTCCCCCTTAATAAAATCATACCTTGTAGTGGTAACTGATTTTGTAAAAATATTAGCTAATTGAATTTCAGTACTTACAAATTCTAAGAAGATATTCATTTTAAAAACATAATCTCTTAGAAAATGATTTCTGATATCAATATTATTAGTCCTAGAATGATTAATAGTATTTTTTAAAATATTCATTGCACTTTTATTATCATATAAAATAGGTGTATTATTACATTTTATCCCAAAGTTCATAAGAGTGTTTTTCATCCACAAAACTTTTGCACAACAACTACCTCTAGATACATATTATGTCTCAGCTATTGACAAAGAAACAGATTGTTGTTTCTTAATAGACCATGAAACTAAATATTTTCCTGAAAAGTGACAGGTTCCTGGGGAGATTTTTTCTATCTAATCTACAAATTTCAAAGTCAGCATCTGAATATGAAATTAAATTAAAATCATAATTTTTTGGATAGAGAAGAGATTGAAAAATATTTCCTTTTAAATATCTAAAAATTAATTTGACAAAACATAAGTGAGATTATTTAGGATTTTATTTAAATATTTCAAAAAGACATACTGAGTACATTATATTTGTCCTTCCAGCAGTAAGATATAATAAAATACTAATCACACCACTATATAACTTGTTGTCAACTGATTTTCCAGTTTCATCCAAATCAAGTTTTATATTAGTACACATAGGAGTTGTATATATCTTATTATTTTAATGTCTAAATTTCTTCAGTAAATCAATAATGTATTTTCTTTGATTAGAAACATTTCCAAAATCGTTTTGATAAATTTGAAGTCCTAAAAAGAAATTTAATTCTCCCATCATACTCATTTCAAATTATTTTTTCATTAAGTTTGAAAACTCATGACAATGTTTTTTATTTTTTGATTTAAAAAATAAATCATCAACATAAATTTGAACCAAAAAAATATTAGAGTTTACATTTTTCTTAAATAATGTTGGATCTACCATTCCAATAGTAAAATCATTTTTCAAAAGAAAAGAACTTAATATTTCATACCAAGCTCTTGGTTCTTGTTTAAGGACATAAAGAGCTTTATTAAGTTTAAAAACAAAATCTGGTTTTTTAGAATTTTCAAAACTAGGAGGTTTCTCAACATAAACTTCCTCTATTAAATAACCATTTAAAATGTGGACTTAATATTCATCTGAAATAATTTAAATTTCATATGATATGAATAGGCTAAAGGGATTCTAATGGATTATAATCTAGATACAGGTGCAAAGGTCTCATCATAATCTATACCTTCTTCCTGATTATATCCTTTATCTACTATTCTTTATTTATTTCTAGTTATTATTCTTTGATCATCTTGTTCATTTATAATGACCCATGTAATTCCTATAACTGGATAGTTCTGTGGTCTTTTAACTAAATTCCAAAAATTATTTCTCTTGAACTAGTTTATTTCTTCTTGCATTTCTATCATCCAACTCTCATCAACTAAGTCTTATTCTAATGTCATAGGTTCTAATTGGGATAGAAAAGAAGAGAACTCAACAAGATTCCCTACATTTCTTCTAGTTTTTATTATATTGTCTAGGTATCCAATAATATTTTCTAAAGGGTGATTCTTTAGGGTTATATACAATCTAGGTAATACACTATTAGGTTCATCAGTGTCATGTTCTTCTGAACTCGACTGAATTTTATTTATATCTTTTTAAAAATCATCTTTCAAGTTATCAAGTCTCATGTCATCATTAGAGTCAGATTAATCAATTTGATCTTTCCTTTTCTCAAAGGGATTAGATTCATCAAATTTCACATGAATTGATTCTTCAACAATCCTTGACTTTTTATTAAAAACTCTATAAGCCTTGGAGGTAGCAGAATATCCTAAAAAAATCCCGTCATTAGATTTTGGATCAAGCTTACCAAGATTTTCCTTGGTGTTCAAGATATAAACCTTGAATCAAAAAACCATAAAGTATTTTACTTTAGGTTTTCTGCTAATTCAAAGTTCATAGGGTGTATTTTTAAAAATTAGTCTGATTAAAACTCTATTAATTATATAACAGGATGTGCTTAAAGCTTCTTCCCAGAAATAGGTAGGAAGTCTGTATTCATTTAGTATAGTCCTTGTCATATCCTGAATAGTTCTATTTCTTCTTTCAACAATTCCATTATGTTGTTGTGTTCTTGGTGCATAGAAGGTGTTTTTAATACCTAGATTTGATCAAAATGAATTGAATTCATGATTCTCAAATTCTCTAACATGATCACTTCTTAGTGAAATTATTTTAAAATCTTTGTCATTTTGAACAGCTTTGCAAAAACC
Source organism: Viscum album (assembly GCA_963277665.1). NCBI lineage: Eukaryota > Viridiplantae > Streptophyta > Magnoliopsida > Santalales > Viscaceae > Viscum > Viscum album. Next base: position 1,679,578,376 of record OY728132.1, on the reverse strand, counting down.
TTTAAATATAGTAAAATCTTCATTTTTATATTTTAGAAAATATATCCATGTAAATCATGAATAGTCATCAATGAAAACATATACATATAATTTACCATACAAACTTGATACTCTTGAAGGTCCAAACATATCCATATCGATAAGTGCTAAAGGTTTAGATGTAGAAATTTTGTTAATTGATTTGAAGGATGATTTATGTTTCTTTCCAATTTGACATGCAGCATAGAACATTTCACTATAAAATTTAAGACTAGGAAAATCAGAAACTAATTGTTTCCTAGATAATTTTTGTAAACCATAAATTTTGCAATGTCCATGTCTTCTATGCCAGATCCAGGATTCATTTATTTTAGCAGTTAAACAATTTACTTTTTATTTACACAAGGAATTTAAGTCTAGGGTATAAAAATTGTCAGTTCTGGGTGCTATAAATTTAATCAATTTATCTTTAAAAACATAAAATCAATTGTTAGAAAAATAAACATAATAAAAATCATCACAAAGTTGAGAGATACTTATCAGGTTGTGTTTCAATCCTTGTACATAGAGTACTTTATTGATTGATACAGCTTCTAGATCTCCAATAGTTCCAATGCCAGTTATTTTACCTTTGGCATTATCACCAAATGTGACTAATCCTCCATCCTTTTGAGTCAATGTTTTAAAGTTTGATGAGTTCCCACTCATATGCCTAGAGTATTCACTATCCATATACCATATTTTATTTTGGATTCTGTGACCTACATCCTAAAAAGGCATTCAAACAAAAGCTTGTTTTGGTACCCATATTCTATTGGGTCTAGCAGTTTTAGCTAGCAAAGATCTGAGAATCCAGACTTTCTCTGTTTTTCTATAATCAATAGAATCATATAAACTGCTTGGAAAAAAGGATTTCTTAATCCCACTTATTTTAGGTTGCCTTAAATAATAGTTTTTTGATATGTTACCTTTTGTTCCATAGTAGTTGAAAATTATACCATTTTTACTTGGAACAAAATAGTTCTTATAGAGTTTGGGATTCTCACCTTTACTACCTATTCCATATCTATCCTTTTTAATCATATTGTTTCCAAGAATTTCATTTAGTGAATTTTCTCCTTTTGTAAAAACAAGAGCTACATTTTTGTATGTCTTTAATTTTGTTTGAAGTTTTTTACTTTAGTTTCATTATCTAAACAGTTTTTGTTTGATGAGTTATATTTTTCAATTAACTCTTGATGTTGTTTTAGAAGAGTGTCTCTTTCTCCTAAAACAGCAGTGTGAATATTTTTAGTGATTTATGTTTCTTAAATAAGGAATAATATTTCTCTTCCAGCATATTGCAGTAGGATGCGATTTTATCATTTGATCAACTATAACTAGAATCAGAATCAGATGAATAATAAGATTATACCTCAATAGCTTCTTCCATAAAACAAATATTTGCTTTTAGATTTGATCCTTCCTTTTCTGAGTTAGACTTTTATGAGATTCTAGAGTCTTTAGAAACACTCCAAGTAGCTTCCATTTCTATTTTGTCTTTCTACTCATAATCATTGTTTTTGAAAAAAATTATTTTTCTTCTATCCTTTTAATTGAGGACTGTCAGTTCTTATGTGACCCATCTTTTTCATTCATAGCATCTGACTTCCTTTGGTTCTTTTTCATCTTTCTTGAAGGATTTTCTGAATCCCTTCTTCTTTCTATAGATTTTACCGAATTTCCTACCTAACTGAGCCAGTTCCACATCTGAATCAGATGAATCAGAACTTTCTGGTTTTCTTTTGATATCTTGCTTCATATTTCTTCTCTTCTTTTGGGATGTTACTTTCAAAGCAGTATTTTCTCTCTTAATAAAGAATTTATGCCCATTTGATTCATCTTTAATCTCAGTTTCATATATAATTAGTGTCTTAATTGATTCTCTCATAGGTAGATCTTTGACTAGTGATGATTTCCTAATGGCTGATGATATCCCATTCCATTGGGTTGGAAGTACTCTCAGTACTTTTAAGGCTTGATCTACTAGTTTGATAAGATCTACCAAGGAAGTGATGTTTTTTAATATCTCTGTAATACTTAAATCCATCTGAGTGATGCTTTCACCATCAAGCATTATAAATGCATCAAATTTTAATTTTTCTATAGCATACCTCATTTGTCTTATATTTTCAGTTCCTTCATAGGAAACTGCAATTGCATTCCACATCTCATATATAGTAGGGAATTGAGATACTCGATTAAATTCATATGGTCCTAGACCATAGATGATAGCATTCAAAGATTTTTAATTTATTTCATACTCTTATTCAGTAGTTTCAATCCATGTTTCAGGTTTCTTAGGAATTTCATTGGGAGTAATAATTTTTTTGTAGACTCTATATCCAAGATTATTCAAGTAGATAATCATCCTTGATTTCCAACATCCATAGTTTTCTCTATTGAAGTACGGAGCTCGAATCATTGGCATTATCTCTCGTGTATCATCCATTCTGATATTTAAATAATCTTTCATATTGTTATCACTTTAACAAAAGAAACTCCCTTTGATACCATTTTTTGGATTGTGTTATACAAAATATGCACAAGAGGGGGGGGGGATTGTGACTTTTACAATTTCTTTAAGAATTGTGATGATTTCCCAATATTTCCTTTAACTTTATCATAATTTTTATGCAGTGGAAGATAAATAGATTGAAGAACGTATGGATGTATAGTGGTTTGGGGAACAGAAGGCCCCTAGTCCACTCCACCAATGCTCTACTTCATGAGCTTGATGGTCCTTTTATCAACAGACCGTCCACAACTGAGTGTAGGAAGTTGACAGCTTTACAAGTTAAGGCTAAAATAGATCCTTCTAGTTTATACATAGAATTTAATACACAGCTTAGTATGAGAATCCGGTTACTCAAAATGAAATGAGTATTTGTCTAAAAATACTTTTCAGTTATTCTTCACAGTTGCAGCAGCACACAACTAACTGTAGATGGATCGTTGTGTTCAGAAAAGATGTTCTTTAGGTAAGAGCAGTTCTGAGTCGATCTAGTTGAAAATAGATCTTGAAATAAAATTATTAACTTTAACAACAATAGATTCACGATAGATCTTCGATGTAGAATAATAATCATTAACACCTTTTCTTTTCTTTATAAAAATGGATTCTTATAGATCTTGGTAGCAGCAGATCTGTTTGACACGTATGAAAAACTCGATATTTTGTTCTTCTAGCCTTTTTCATGATGATTCGTCTCTCTATATAAAAATTGAAAATAACATAAATATATAAAGAATAAAGATGATAATTTTCCTTTCAAATTTAGATCCACAAATGTTTCCTTAAGAATTGTGATATTCAAATGTTCGAATAATAGAGCATTCGTAACTCTCCTTAATAATCAGCATGAAATCATCCTCTTAAATTGACCCTTTGAATTGAAAATAAACTGCTTTAAGTCAGTCAAATATGTGCTTTAATATAGGGCTTTAAATCTAGCATGAAATTATCCTGATATTCTGTGTAAAGACCATTACACAATAAAGTTTTATTTTAAATCTACGATGTTAAACGTAGGGTTGATGATCTATTCTTCAAACGTAAGGTTGATCTCAAACGTAAGGTTGATCATCTATACTTTTCTCTTAAACTTTTAAACATATTGTATATTATCCATACTTTCCTCTTTAGAAAAATGTAAAATACATGATATATACTTTTCGATAGAACGTAAGGTTCATTATAAAAGTAAGATTGATGATCCATACTTTTTTGAAGAAAATTTAAGGTTCCATACTTACGTAAGGTTATTCTTCCATACTTTTTTGATATAAAAATGTAAGGTTCCTTCCAAAGGTAAGGTTCTTTTACCATACTTTTCTGTTAACATAAGGTTGATTAACCATCCTTTTTGGAACTTTCCTAAAGTAAATGTAGGATTTAATCCTTACGCTACGCTCTTCAACGTAGGGTATGAATAGTGTTTCCAGAACATGCTAAAATGATTTCCTAACTCTTTTTCAAATAATCCATACAAATTAAACACTTTAATATTATTCCAAAATATAAATATAAAGAATATTAATTTCCTGAAATATATTCACATTAAAATCATTGGAATAAAAAACAAGGGTATTTGTGAGCATCAAAATCATCATAAAAAGATAGAGTATTGTTGAAACAAAACTTTCTCAACAATGTCCCCTAATCATAATAGTATAGATTATTGTTGAAAAAAATACTTTATCAACATCATGTACTAGGTAAAACTCGATTTGGGCTTGACATGCCTTTTTTTGGACTTACTGCCCTTAGGTACATCTGTTCCAAAATTGTGTCCATGTGTAGTATCTAGATTGGGATTTATTTATAGAAAAAACCACATAATCTATACCTTACCAAAACATTAGGATATTATTATATACATATCCTCAATTTTTATCATATGGTTATATTCCATAATCTACATTTTCCAAAATCTAGTTTTGAATGTTTCTGTTAAACTTACATTACTCTCAACTATAAAGACCATGAAACCAATTTCTCGGAGCTAGTGGTTACTTTATTACATTAGAATAATATATAAGGAATCACATCCTAAAGGATGTAATAGTTTAGTAGTCTTGGTAAACTATATACACACTTTAAATTCACATAATAATTGAAAACAAAAAATAAAAAAAAAGTGTTTTCTTGGGGAACTCCATTATTTTTCCTAGTGTATCCCTATATATAAATCACAAAGCAATTCTTGGTATCATAGAGAAAATAAAACATAATAAAGGGGTGATCTCAGATTCTCAATAAGGGTACGAATACAAAGGAAGATATCATGAATAAATAAGTTTAATCCATATGGCAAGGTAAATAACTGAAACACATTCCATTTAGTCAATAAACTGAGCATAATATGACATAAATAAAAGATTATCAAATAAAGACATATAAAATGTCACAAAATATTAAAAATTATACATGGATATTATAAATAATTGAATAATCACATTTTTATAAATTATTGATTTCATAATGAGGTAATGAATTATTTTAGACATATAAAACATACTATTAAGAACTTTCACAAGACAAGTTTAATATGTGGGTAGAAACCCATCTAATTTGGCCAACTGATTTGTCTCACGAGACCATTTGATGAATCAATGGTCTATATATAAACTTAACTCATACATAAATTACTAAATACAATTAATTTCTTATATGAAATGGGTGAAACATAATCAACATAAACAGTCATATTGAAAAAATAACATACAAAATTTTAATACTTACCTCAAGCAAATAAACATATCATAAAACATTTATAGTAATATGTTGAATGGTAATAAATTTTATAAATCCCCAGTAAAACTAATTATAAACAATCCAATTGAATAATAATGATGATATCAATACAAAATATCCCTAGTATATCATTATTACAATAAATTGTTGACATAATTTATGAATAGAAATTCCATAGAAATGTCATTAAAAAAAATTTGAGGAAAATAACCTTTTCACTTTGAAAATATCTTTAAAAAAAGGTCACAAAATATTTTAAAAATAATTTTATTTGAAAATAACCTTATAAAACATTTAAAATAATCTTTGAAATATTTAATGGTCATGATGATGGAAATTTTTTTCCCATCATACACATTAAAAGAAATATTCCTTTCACATTTTCGGTAAATTCCAAATAGGTCATGTTTTTAAAATGACATAAAGATTCTTTTAAAAAAATTAAAAAGTAAAAATGGGTAAAAAATTCTTAAATAAATAATTTTTAAAAGGTTAATGTAAGAACCCAGACCTTTTTTTATGCATGTTTTTCCTTTTTCTGGAGTTTTGAGAAAAGAGGAGATTCTAGAAATTTTTGAAGTACACACTGTGTACTTTGTTGCCGCCCGAGGTCATGTGTTGGTCGTGTTATGGCCACACACATGGCCATGTAAGGGTGACATGGAGGCTACCTAAAGCGGAGTACGGAAAAGCCTAGTACACGCTGTGTACTCTAAAAGTATACGTTGTGTACTTTTTTTCATTAAATGCACTGAGGTCACGTCTAATCGCCAGAAACACCTCCCTTTTTTCATGTTTGTCTGAGAGCTCCCGAATGGTTGTGGATCTTCGATGAACCCTCGAACGATCGTCCATCCTCTGAATCAAACTCCTTCGATTGCATTGGAACTGCATCGGTGAGTTCTCTCTTCTGCTGGAACCTTGTTTTCTAATTCCTCATTTTTCTCAAGTTGTCATAGGTTGAACATTTTATGCCTTTTCATAGATATATGACATTATAAGGAGATTCAAGCACCGTGGCTCCAATATATCGATCTTTTAACACTGAGGTAGGTGGTTTGTGCCTTTCTGTAGAAAGTCTTTGAGTATTTTGTGAAAATTCCACCAATACCCTTGAACGGGATATTGCGTGTTTCCTATTTTACCCTTTTTGTTTTACTGCTTTACTTATTTTCCCATGTAGAGTACATTTCTAGTGAATAGGGTAATTTTTTGTGCTTTGGATGTTTTGCTCATGCATGTTTTGCCTGTTTATGACTGTTTGGTCTAGTTTTTCTTGTTTTGCTATTTCCAGTTCCATACCTAGTTTGTAGGATGGTGTGACTATTCTTCCTTGTTGAGATGTTGTAGAATGCTAGACAAGTAGTTCTTGAGGATACTTTGGCCGTTATGCGGTATGATACTTGTTGACTTTACATAGGGATGAGATAACTTAGTGTAGCAGACCATAGGAAGAATGGACGTAAGGGATTCTCCAGAGTGTCTTCAATTTACGATGCGAGACCATAATGGGAATCGATGTTGAGTTCTTCCTCAGAGTGTTTGTAGCTCCTCGATGTGGGCCACATGGGGAATGAGACATTGAGTGCTTCCCCAAATATCCTTTTGTATGATATGAGACTATAGGGGGAATTGACGGTGAGTGCTTCCCCAGAGATTCTATTATTTCTTTAGCTGAACCAGAGGGGTAAGACTGTGTGTGCCTTCCAGAAGGTTTCTAGTACTTGTAGGTTGAACCTTAGGGGTTAGGCTATGAGAACTACCCATAGGTTACCTTTTTTTCTACTTTCTTGAGTGGCTGTTTCTTGTTTGTAGATTATATTCTAGAAACTGAAGATTGTTACTTCTGTATATTATCATGTTTACTGCTTACTGTTTACTGCTTACTGTAATTTATCTGCCATATATTCACTGACTGTTAGGCACAGATATTTGGGTGGTTACCTACTAGGACTTTGTCTCACACCCTGTTTGGGCCGTGCTTTTGGGCCCAAACAGATTATATTGTTGCAGGTATAGATAAGGGAAAGCGTCCTTCTACTTCAGGTTCTTGATTGCACTGGAGCTGGAGAGCATGGGACCAAGCCAAGTCTTGCGATACTGAGGAGTTTCTCATCTGTTTTTCTTTTGTACTTTTGTTTAGTACTGTATTTAGCATTGTGACATGTTTAGCTATTTTCCTAGACATATATGTATCATGCATCATTTATATATATATTTCTGCTCCAGTTGTTTATTTATCAGTCTTCCACTATTATTTTTGTTGTATATTTACTGTTTCTGCTATTTTATGTGTTGTTACTTCCACTGTGTACTCTGCCAATGAGGGCATAGTTTCCCCACTATCACACCCAAGGCCCTCGCTACTAGTCGGCAGCCTCTGGTGTTTGGGGAAATGCACTTGAGGCCATGTGACCAACTGGGTATGGGGCGCCTCTGGGTGGCTTCCAAAACCGGGGCATTACAAAGTGGTATCAGAGTGTTTCTTTTATATTGACTTATTGTTTGGAGCCTTTATCCAGGGATAGGATGGAATAGGTACTTGGTAATGATTTGTGCCCGGGAGTATCTAACCCGTGTATAGGTAAAAGCCATACTAACTCATTTATTTCCATTTTAATTGGTTTGAAAATTTTACAGTTGATTTGATTTCATCGTTGGGTGATTCACATGTTTTGTGTTGTTACCATTATTGTTATTGCGGTTCTATTTCTATCGCAACCCAATGAGATGAGGGTATTCCATCTCATGCATCATATAGGCACCTGTTAGAAATCACATGCCATGCATTCTTTCCATGCCATCTAGGATGCATTAGCGATTTCATGTTGTTGTGACAGATGTTTTGTACATTATGCAAGCTGTTGTAATAGATGCTTTGATAGAATCCTTGTTGTTTGATAGAGAATTTTTTTGAATAGTGCCTTGCTTAGATGGACGCCAAAATTTGGTTCTTGAGGTGTTATGGGCCCTCATGGACAATAATTTGGTGGATCATTGTTTTTTTACTTTGTTATAACATGTATAGTATGCCAAGCTCTGATTCGCGGGGAGTATGGGCCCTCACGGATCAGAATTTGGAACCCTAATGCTGGTTTTCTGTGTTTTCTGGGCTCCAGAGCAGTTTCTAAGGCTACTATCTAGAAAAACATAGAATACACGGCATGTACTTTATGAATACACTCCGTGTAGTCTATAGCCATGTCACTGACTGTGCGAGCAGGGACACAGGGTTGTGAAAAATCTTGTGGGAACACGCCGTGTACCATCAGTGCATTCCGTGTAGAGTAATCCTAGGAACCCAGTCATGTAGCTAACAACACGGGTCGGGGGAGTCTCTTCTTATACACGCCGTGTCCACCTTGAACATGCCGTGTAGTCTGGCCTGGGTACCCAGCCATGTCATGAACAACACGAGTCGGGGTTTTCCTTCAAGTGCATGTCGTGTTCCCATGGAACACTCCATGTATAGTCAACCATGTAGCCAACCGTGTAACTAACAACACGGGTCCTCAAAACCTTGTATAGTACACTCCGCGTCCTTACTGAACACGCCGTGTAGGATAGGGTTTAAGAGAACTGTGTGGGTTAGTCATGTAAGGAGACTCAGGCAAGGAAATAGAGATCAAGTACACGCTGTGTGTGGGTACAACACGTCGTGTGTTCGGGGTGTTACACGACCAGTTGGGGCATAAGTACACACCCATGTGAATGGGTTAAAACAACACACCGTGTAGTTTTTATAAACACCGTGTAGTTATGTTTTTTAAAACATGATTGTTTTTTCTCCTGTTCCCCTCTTTTACTCTTGAGTTCTCATTCCTTGTTAATCCTGATCAATGGTGTGCTTTTGACCTTCAGAGTTATGGCACCGAGACGTCCTCCGGTTGTCCTTTAATTTCAGGGTAGTGATCAGATGCTAGATATGGCTGATCAGGGACCACCTATAGTTCCTCCTACTATTCCAGCCTTGGCACCAGTAGTTATACCAGTTGTAGGAACGAATGTGCAGTTTTGGGAAGGCTTTCTGAGGATGATACAGACCTTCCAAGGAGCTCCGCCTCCTGCCTTGACTAGATAATACTTGACTCGGGTTTTTCAGTAGCATCACCCTCCCACCTTCTTAGGGGAAGTAGGACCTCAGGCTGTAGAGTCATGGCTAGAATCCATGCTGATGATCTTTGAGCATCTAGAGACACCTCCAGAAAGGAGGGTGAATCTTTCCACTTATATGCTCTGAGACATCTCCAAGAGGTGGTGGGTGGTGATCTCATAGGCGTTTCATGATCAGGTTATGGATTGGGAGGAGTTTTAGGGAATCTTTTATGACTACTTCTTTCCAGAGACCCGGAGGGCCGACTGAGCCCGGGAGTTCATGAGCCTGGAGCAGGGTACTCTTTCTGCCATGGAGTATTCCTCTCATTTCACTGAGATTCAGAGTTTCACACCCCTCCAGAGCGTAGATGGGTTTTTCTTGGCAAGGAATTTTGAGGATGGTCTTAGACGGGAGATCCGCTCACAGGTGAACATCTTCAGGTTGACTTCCATTTCTTCCATCATCAACTAGACACTGATTGCGGAGCGTAATCTGAGAGATTATAGAGTTGAGAGCCAGGGCGGTTCTTCTTCCAGAGTTAGTGCTTCAGCAGTTGACAGTAGGAAGTACCATAGAGAGTCTACATGCAGTGATCTGAGGTGGTGAGACACATCTTCAGGTAGCCAGGTGGTATGCTACCAGTGTGGAAGAGTTGGGCATACAAAGCTGTAGTGCCAGAGAGACCCAGTGGAGTGCCGAACTTGCGATAAGATGGGTCACCTCCAGCATTTCTGTAAGGTTTTCTCACCAGCAGCTGGTGACAGAGGTTCATCCATGACTCATCATTAAGGATCAGTGCCACCAGTTTCTCACCAGTCTGGGAACTAGAGTTCTTCCGGCAGTTCAAGCCGAGGTGGAGGTCAAGGTTGTGGTGATCAGTCACTAGTCTTTCAGCGACCGTAGGGGGGATCATCTCAGAGCGGTCAGGCGGGATCACAGGGTCGTGGTACAGGTCAGGCATTTACAGTAGAGTAGACCCAGTAGGAGCAGGATTCCAGACCCTCTACATTTTGTGGTATGATCTTAGTATCCTCAGTTTTATCTTCTGCTCTTTTCGATACGGGTGCTACTCAAAGCTTTATCTATGTTTCTGTTGTGGAGAGCCTTGGGATCTGTATCATTTCTTTTGCCAACATGTTGACACTAGACACACCATTGGGGACTAGGACGACTATTGTACGTCAGTTCAAGAAGTTCCCTCTTGAGGTGGATGGGTATCACTTTCTATGGGACCTCTATGTCTTAGAGATGACAGGATATGATTTCATTCTCAGAATGGACTAGCTAGTTACCTTCCGGGTAGTCGTCAACTGTTATCGCTGCAGGGTGAGTTTTATATCACCAGAGGTTGGATATTTTCTTAATAAGGGCGAGTGAGATGTCCAGGCGAGTAGAGCAGGACCAGAGCATCGTGGGATAGGCAGAGTTACAGCTCAGATTTCTAGTCTGTATCTGGATGACCAGGGGACTACACGGTTGGACTTTCCTCCAGTGGTGGATCGTTTCAGGGAGGTCTTTCCAGAATAATTTTTAGGTTTGCCTCCGTAGTGTGAGGTAGAATTTTCTATTGAGCTCGTTCCAAGAGCGGCACCGGTGTCCATTCCTCCTTATAGGATGGCTATACCTGAGTTGCAGGAGATCAAGAAGCAGTTGGAGGAGTTGTAGGCAAAGGTTTTTATCTGGTCCAGTACTTCTCCTTGGGGTTCGCCTGTCATGTTTGTGAAGAAGGCAGAAGGAACCCTTAGTCTTTGTGTGGATTATCAGAAGATGAACCAGTTGACGGTCAAGAACCGATATCCCTTGCTGAGGATTGATGACCTCTTTGACCAGCTTTGAGGAGCGCGGGTGTTCTCGAAGATTGATTTGAGGTCTGGTTATCATCAATTGCATGTTATACCATCTGATATACCTCTTACATGTTTCCAGAGTAGGTATGGTCTATATGAGTATATGGTTATGTCGTTCGGCCTCACGAACGCACCTACAGTTTTCATGGGACTGATGAACTGAGTGTTCCATCCATACATGAACTCTTTTGTGGTGGTATTCGTGGACGATATCTTGGTTTAATCTCACACTCAACACGACCATGATAACCATCTTGAGATCATTTTGAGTACACTGGGAGAGAATCAGTTATATGTTAAGCTCTCGAAATGGCACTTTTGGATGGATCAGATTCAATTTTTGGGTCACATCATCTCAGAGACAGGAGTGTCAGTGGACCCAGAGAAAGTGGGAGCAGTAGTTTCCTGGGGGTATCCGAAGAACGTCTTTGAGGTGCGGAGTTCTATAGGGCTGGCTGGATACTACAGACGCTTCATACGGGATTTCTCGCGCTTAGCAGCACCGCTGACAGGTCTGACCAAGAAGGGAATGATATTCTTATGGCCAGATTCTTGTGATTCAGCCTTTTAGGAGATAAAAGGAAGGTTAACTTCAGCACGGATACTAGTCTTTCCAGAGCCGGGAAAGATCTATACCATCTACTATGATGCCTAAGGTATCAGGCAGGGAGTTGTGTTTATGTAAGGAGATGGAGTCGTTGCGTATGAGTCTCGACAGTTGAGTCCACACAAGAGGAATTACCCGACACACGATCTGGAGTTGGCAGCTGTTGTTCATGCCTTACGTTGTTGAAGACATTACCTTCTAGGAGAGCACTTTTTGGTGTTTACCGACCACAAGATTCTTAAGTACATCTTCACTCAACGTGATCTGAATCTGAGACAGTGCAGGTGGGTTGAGTATCTTCAGTCCTTTAACTTTGAGATTTCCTATAAACCTGGGAAAGGCAACACAGTGGCTGATGCATTGAGCAGGAGGACTCAGATTCAGGAATTTTAGGAGGCCATTAGTCAGTGAAAGCTTATGGCTCTGTTCTCTGAGATGCATCTGGAGGTGCACGACAGACAAGGGTAGACTTTCCTATCTTTTGTAGTTTTTACCTCTACACTTCTTGATCAGGTATGAATGAGGAAGCTATCAGATTATGAAGGCCTAGTCCTACCGGAAAGCATGTCAGGAGAAGACCTTATTCCTGAATGGACAGTGGGCGAGGATGAGATCTTGCGTTTCGAGGGACGCGTATGGGTACCAGCAGACATACGTGAGGAGATAATGTGGGATTTTCATTCCTCAGTTTGGGCAGTTCATCCTGGAATCACCAAGATGTATCATGATCTACACCGCCAGTATCGGTGGCTAGGTATGAAGAGAGATGTTGTTGGTTTTTTCATGAGGTGTTCCACTTGTTAGTAGGTGAAAGCAGAGCATCAGCGACCAGCATGTCTTTTACAGTAGTTACCCATTCCCGAGTGGAAGTGGAATGATGTCGCGATGGACTAAGTGACCAGTTTTCTGAGGCCTCCTCAAGGAAATGATGTTGTTTGGGTTGTCATCTATAGGCTTACGAAGGTTGGTCACTTTCTGCCGATCAAGGAGACCTTCAGTGTTGATGAGTTGGGATTGTTGTAAATCTAAGAGATTGTACATCTACATGGAGTTCCACACTCCATTGTTTCAGACAGAGATGCGCATTTTACCTCTCGGTTCTGGAAGGGGCTTCATAAGGCTTTGGGTACACAGGTACTTTTGAGTACATCATACCATCCCCAGACAAATGGCCAGTCAGAGCGCACGATTCAGGTTCTTGAGGATATGATCTGAGATTGCATTCTAGACTTTGGAGGTTCTTGGGAGAAGCATATAACTCTTTTGGAGTTTTCCTAAAACAATAGTTTTCAAGAAACTATTCAGATGGCACCTTATGAGGCTTTGTACGATAGGCCATGATGATCACCCTTGTGTTTTCTGGAGGCAGGATAGGTTGTTTTACTGGGACCCTGTCTTATTCAGGAGACCTCAGTGTAGATAGAGTTGATTCAGAAGAGAATGGTTACGACACATTCTCGACAGAAGTCTTACACTAATCAGAGGAGAAAACCTCTGGAGTTCGATGTCAGGGATTGGGTTTTCCTGCGTGTCGCACCGAGGTTGGGATACAAGAGGATTCAGAGATAGGGTAAGATTTCACTGAGGTACGTCGGGCCGTTTGAGGTGTTGGAGAGAGTTGGGCCGGTTGCCTATAGGTTGCATTTACCTCATAGGTACCGGGCTATGCACGACATCTTCCACGTTTCTCATCTCCGACGATACTTTTCAGACCCGTCTCATGTATTTCGAATTGAGGAGGTTGAGCTCGAAGCGGATGCATCGTTTGAAGAGCATCTTATCTGGATAGTCGATCGCAGTACGAAGGTTCTCTGTGGCCGGTCTGTTCCTCTAGTATTGGTGCTATGGAAGCATAGGAAAGTACAGGATGAGACTTGGGAGAGGGAGGCCGATGTACGATCATAGTGGTCGGAGTTGTTCAGGGTTTCTTCTTCTACTCCTCACTAGGGAAATTTGGGGATGAATTTCTTTAAGGGGGAATTTTTTAAGAACCCGGACTTTCTTTTCAGGAATGTTTTTCCTTTTTCTGAAGTTTTGAGAAAAGAAGAGATTCTAAAAAAATTTGAAGTACATGTCGTGTACTTTATAAGTACACGCCATGTACTTTATTGCCGCTCGAGGTTGTGTGATGGTCGTGTCATGGCCACACATACGGCCATGTAGGGGTGACATGGAGGCCGCCTAATGTGGAGTACAGAAAAGCCTAGTTCATGCCGTGTACTCTAAAAGTACATGCAGTGTACTTTTTTTTCATTAAACGCACCGGGGTCGCGTCTAATCGCCAAAAACACCTTCTTTTGGTCTCGTTCGGCCGAGAGCTCTCGAACAGCCACGGATCTATAACGAACCCCCCGAGCGATCGTACATCCTCTGAATCGAACTCTTTCAATTGTATTGTAACTGCATCGGTGAGTTCTCTCTTCTACTAGAACCTTGTTTTCCAATTTATCATTTTTCTCAAGTTGTCATAGGTTGAATGTTTTATGCATTTTTGTAGATCTACGATGTTATAATAAGATTCAAGCCCCTTGGATCCAGTATATCGATCACCTAACACCGAGGTAGGTGGTTTTCTCCTTTCTGTAGAAATTATTTAAGTATTTTGTGAAAATTCCACCAATACCCTTGAACGGGGTATTGCGTGTTTCCTATTTTACCCTTTTTGTTTTCCTACTTTGCTCATTTTCCTATGTAGAGGAAATTTCTAGTGAAGAGGGTAATTTGATGTGCTTTGGATGTTTTTCACATGTACGTTTTTCCTGTTTATGACCGTTTGGTCTAGTTTTTCCTGTTAGGCTATTATCAGTTCCATGCCTAGTTTGTAGGATGGTGTGACTGTTCTTCCATTCTGAGATGTTGTAGAATGCTAGACAAGTAGTTCTTGAGGATACTTTGGTCATTACACAATGTGATACTTACTGACTTTACATAGGGCTGAGAGAACCTAGTGTAGCAGACCATAGGGAGAATGGATGTAATGGCTTGTCCAGAGTTTCTATAATTTACGATGCGAGACCACAAAGAGAATTGATGTTGAGTGCTTCCTCAGAGTGTTTGTAGTTCCTCGATGTGGGCCACAGGGGGATAAGACGTTGAGTGCATCACCAGAGATCCTTTAGTACGATACAATACTATAGGGTGAATTGATGATGAGTGCTTCCCCAGAGAGTCTATTCTTTTTCTAGCTGAACCAGATGGGTGAGAATGTGTGTGCCTCCTAGAGGGTTGCTAGTACTTGTATGTTGAACCTTAGGGGTTAGGCTATGAGAACTACCCAGAGGTTACCTTCTTTTTCTACTTTCCTGAGTGGTTGTTTCTTGTTTGTAGATTATATGCTAGAAACTGAATATTGTTACTACTGTGTATTATCCTATTTACTGCTTACTGTTTACTGCTTACTGTAATTTACCTTCCATATATTCACTAACTTTTAGTCACTGATCTTTGGGTGGTTGCCTACTGGGACTTTGTCTCACACCCTATTTGGGTCATGCTTTTGGGACCAAACAGATTATATTGTTTCAGGTATAGATAAGGGTAAGCGCCCTTCTACTTCAGGTTCTTTATTTCACTAGAGCTGGAGATCATGGGACCAAGCTGAGGCTTGCGATGCTGAGGAGTTTGTAATTTGGTTTAGTATTGTATTCATCATTGTGACTTGTTTGGCTGTTTTCCTAGATATGTTTGTATCATGAATCATTTATATATATTTCTGGCCTAGTTTTTATTTATCATTCTTCTGTTGTTATTGTTGTTGGATATTTAATGTTTCTGTTGTTGTATGTGTTGTTACTTCCATTGTGTACTCTGCCAAATAGGGCATAGTTTCCCCACTATCACACCTAAGGCCCTCACTTCTAGTCGGTAGCCTCTGGCATTTGGGGAAATGCGCTTGAGGCCATCTGACCAACCGGGTACAGGGCGCCTCTGGGTGGCTTCCGGAACCAGGGTGTTACAGTTAAAAACATTTTCTAAGTCTTTTTTGGAAAACATGGATTTTGATGAAAAAGGCTTTTCGTCCGAAGAAAAAAATAAAGTCGTATTTTATTAAAAAACAATCATTTTATGTACCAAAGAATATAAAATGGTAATATTACTTTAAAAATATCACAAATAAATATTTTATAATAAAAATTATCATTTTTAAGATAGAAATATCACATAATTTCCCTAAATAGAGACTTAAACAAAAACAATCTTGAATAATGATGAGATTGTCAAATAAACCCTTACCAAAATGGTAACTTTTGAGTCCTAATCCTCATGAATGAAAAAACATCAAATGAAAATTTAAATACCATGAAGATAAATATGTTAATTATATAAAATGTCAAAAGGGTTAGTATATACACTACACAAAGGAATAAGTGAGGAATATGGCATTTGTCTCATGGAAGTAAAAGTGAGATGAGAAAACATTACCTCAATTTAAAATTATTTCATATGTGTTTGAACCTCGTATATAATAAATATAATTTTATTATATATATATTACCACACTTATATATCACATTTCATATATTATTTACTTATAGACTTTTATCACTCATTTATTAACAATTCTTTGTTAAAATCATCATTTTGGGGGATAATTGCTTCGTCATTCATGTATGTTTTAGTTTGTTAATTTTGGTTAATTTATGTTGATCATGGTTAAATAATATAAAAATGTTAAAAATGATATAAATATCATATATATTCATTATATTTTTTTAAAGTAATATATTAAGGTTATATATAGAAAATGGATCACAGCGTTCATGGAGATGGTAAGTCATACGTACACATGAATGATGTTTCCATTTTTCTCAGTGGATGGAATGAATGGAAAATAAATATAAATTCCAATTTGAAAAATCATTATTATTTCATATATATAATTTATAACAATTAAATAAATCCTTATTATCATCCATTTAATAATAAAATGAAAAACATTTTTTATTGCTATGTGGAGTTGGTAATCCACATGTACTCACGAGCGACGTTATTATTTTCCAAAGGATTGTAAAGTAAGAATTTACATGTGATATTATATTTATATAATTTTTTAGGTCATAAATATCACATATATTCATTAATTTTAACATTAATATCTTCAATGTAAAGCATAATAGAAAATTTAATCACATCGCTTCAAGAGGTAGTAGTCCTTCATACACACAAACGAAATTATTATATCCACCACAAAATGGAATGTAAGAAGGTATATGTGATATCATTATTATTTAAGTATTATAATTTCATAAATATATTAAACATATGTTAAATCCATCATTATATCCTTCCTTTAAAGGTGGTGATAGAAAATTAATTGCATCGATTCACAAGGCAGTAGTCTTCCATACACATCCCGAATGGCCCAAAGTCCTTTTTTATTTATTTATTATAGATAATACTCCTTTTAAGGGTTGAAGGGGGACATGTACATGACCCGTAGGCCCAAGGCACAAGGCCCAACATGACCTGCAATACATGACCTGAAGGCCCATAGGCATACCATTCCCATTACATGACCCGTAGGCCCAGCCCACTAGAACTGCCCCTCCCCAGCGTCTTGCATCATTGATCTCCTTATCTCCCTACCATGCATTGCTGATCGGCTAGCATTTCCCCGTACAAAGCTGCACAGTGCCTGGTCCCGATGGCGGCTGCCATACCCTCTCATTCTTCTAATCCGGTTAGCTCTGCATCTGGTGGCCGCTACTCCTATTGATCCAATCCTCTTCTGGGTCATATTATGTGTGAACTGGGCTACTCCATGGTCTACGTGACCCGAAGGCCCTGTGGCCTGAAGGCCTTTGATGACCCGAAGGCCCTGGAGACCCATAGGCCCAAACCGGTGGCCCGAAGTCCCAAATCAGGTGAATAGTTCTGGCTGCTACAGTACCGAACAATAACTGCTACAATAACTGCTACAGTGACTCCTACAGTACTGCTACAGTAACTCGGAAATTTGCCTCCACCCAGTTTTGAACCTGGGTCTCTTGGATGCCAAGCAGGAGCCCTTACCACTCGGGTACTATGACAGCCCTGCTTTTATTACAAACTTACACATGATTTATTACATAAAACTTCACCTGATTCAAAAAGAATATCGAGAGGTTTAATGTCTTTGGGGCTTAGGATCATTACATAAAAACTTAAAACATGAAATACAACATCTTTATTGAAAACTTCCTTTACATGACCACTACATTCCCTCGTACTTAGCATTGCATGGGATAACCTGAAGACATGCATAAGAAAAGGGTGAGCTATAAAGCCCAGTAAAGGAGTACACATGGAATAACATGAGGAGTACAATACATGTTATAAAAAAGGCATATCAATAGAGAATAAGAAAAACGTGAACATAAAGGCATGATAAAGCATGATAATCATAACATGGAAATGTGGCAACAACACTTAACATGGAATTAGCATGAGCCAAAGCCCATTTCACATGGAGCATGAGTAAATCCTCATTGCACATAAAGAACGATTAAAAACTCATTGCACTTGAATTATCATGAGTCAACACTCATTTCACATGACGTATCATGATACTATACTTTACCCAATGCATTGGAGCGCTATAAGGGCGCACCCTTCTTAAACATTTCATTTCATGCATAAGTGTGCCACATGGATCATAAAACATGGATTCATAAAACATAATAATTTATTCCACGATGAAGGAATGTGGAATTCATACATGAAACTTTATAATCAATAAGTAAATGTGCATAAAGGTGAATACCCTTGATGGAGAAAAGGGCATGGTATTCACTACACAATGACATTGGTTTAGAAAATCGGTGCGATTTCGGCAGCGTAACGGCGTGACATAAGAATTCATAAAAATTGTTGATGAGAGAGAAAGGGGTTACTCATAATATTTAAATGTAATGGACAGTAAGGAGGTCATATAGATACATGTCCCAACAATTGTAATGTAATTTAGATTCATGATACAAAAGTATTGCTTGAATGTAAAAGAGGAGAGAGAAGTTCCTCTCAGAATTTCGGCATAGTAACGGGAGTACATGGGAGGCATTTAATGAGAGAGAAAGGGGTTTACCATCATTCAAACATAAAGAGGGTAGTATGAGGGAGGTTATAAACTATACCCCAACATTCATAATTGAAATTAAAAGGGCAAAACAACTTAAAGAAAAATGGACAAAAATGATAAAGGAAGAAAAAACCCTTACTTGGAAGTGTGCTTCCAAAGGCTAGAGAGAGGCTTGTGAGAGGCTTATTGGGAGCTTGGGGCACCTTGGGAGGATTCTAGAGATAGTAGGGAAGATTTTGGACGAACTATAAGGGATTTTAGTGAGGAGGAAGTGGGAGCTTGGGTTGGTTTATATAGGAAAGGTGATGGAATTCTTTATTATTTAGGTTTGGGACCCCTTATATTAAATTAATCCAAACCACAAACCATACCATGGTTTTTACCCATGGTTTTTGGAAAAGGGAAGAGAAAAACATTATTTTATAAGTCAAAAATCCTAAATTCTTGAAATAATAAGGTTGCTTATGTGGAGGTGAGGCACACTCACATGGAAATTAATTTAAAAAGGCAAATTGTTGAATAAGTCTTGAGGGGTCCATTAATGCTTTGAAAAATAAGTCAAACAAACCCAAAATCACTTTATTTTAATGTTAAAACATATATTGGCCGAACATAAAGATTATAGTTTTTTATTACATCACTATTGGGTCATTATGATGTCATAAAACACATTATATATTTAAACGGTATTTAATTTTTACCCAAAAATTTGACTGTCTCAGATAATTATGAAAAATTCACCGTTGGATAATTTCAACATCCTGATTCCAAAATTAACATTTATTTTATCTAAATAATTTTCTAAATATGTTAATTTTCACTTTTAAAATAAAAACTAACATTTATCGAAAATTCACGGGTTTTGACAAAAATGGCTTTCAAACCTTAATAAAAATTTTAATTGCATTCATAAAATTATAAGATCATTTATATTTAATAAAAATTAATTTAAAAATAATATTATAATTTTATTAAAATATTATTTAATTCAAAAATCCCTTAATTTAATAAAATAGATTTCTTAATTAAATAATAACTAAAAACGCCATTTGTACTTTAAAAACTATTTTCAATGTATCAAAAATGACTAGAAATTATATTCATTATTATATAAAAAAATAATGTACATGAACATAGTACAACTTATTTGTAACATAACCCCTTAAAACAGCCGCATAAGACCTAAGGGTAAGGTGTGCGATGGTGACAGACTCTTGGGGTGGCTCAGATAACATCGCTCGAGTGGTAATTTCAATCAACTTCCACTTTTCCCGTAGACGGTCACGTTCGAGCTTGACATGATGAAGCTCAGCTTGGGCTTGGTCAAGGGCTAAGCCCAAAGATGCCACCTCTTTTCCGAGCTCCGACAAATGGGCTTTGTATGGGGCAATTCTACTGGATGAGGCCATCGCTTCCTTTGTATGAGTAAATTAGATTTGTTAAAGTCCTATATTTATACTAATCATGTGATCACTGTTCAACGGATATATTAGCAACGGTCAAAATTCTTAACATAAAACCAAAGAAGTTGACATTTTATAAAAATATTTTTCATAAAGAGACATTTAACTAGATCAAGATGGATTTTCCATTAATGAAACTTTGGGTCGTTAAAATATTCCCCCCTTAAGAAATTTCGCCCTCGAAATTTTCCTTTTCCCACACTAAAATAAATGTTGGTAACTCAGCTTCATCATATCCTCTGATTCCCAAGTTTCTTCTTCATACTTTTGGTTTCTCCACAACACCTTGATGAGGGGCATTGTATTATTTCGTAGAACTTTTTCTCTACGATCTAAGATCTTCACTGGTTTCTCCTCATAAGAAAGATCATCTTCCAGTTGTACCACCTCAGAAGAGAGTACATGTGAAGGGTCCAGTATGTACTTTCTTAAGAGGGATACATGAAAGACATCATGTACTTTGGCCATAGTAGGCGGAAGTGCTAGTCGATAGGCCACAGCCCCGACATGATCAATAATCTCAAAAGGGTCGATGTACCTTGGACTTAACTTCCCTTTCTTTCCAAACCTCATGACCTTCTTCCACGGAGATATGCATAGAAATACCATGTCTCCAACTTTAAACTCAAGGTCTCGTCGACAATTATCGGCATAACTCTTCTGTCGACTCTGGGCTGCCTTGATATGCTACTGAATGGTTTTCACCTTCTCCACCATTTCTTCAACCATTTTCGGTCCAAGCAGCTTACGTTCACCGACCTCATCCCAACATGTCGATGTTCTGCACCTTTTCCCAAACAGAGCTTCATATGGTGCCATTTGGATGCTCGAGTGGAAACTGTTATTATAAGAGAACTCAACTAGAGGAATATGTTGATCCCATTCTCCTTTAAAGTCCATTGAGCATGATCTCAACATGTCCTCAAGTGTTTGGATAGTCCATTCGGATTGGCCATCAGTTTGAGGATGATAGGCCGTACTGAAGTTCAGTTCAGTATTTAGAGCATGTTGAAGACTCTTCCAAAACTTAGAGGTGAATCTTAGATCTCGGACAGACACAATAGATAGTGGTACTCCATGAAACCTTACCACTTCCCTGATATATATCTGTGCCAGTTGATCCAAAGATAAATCCTCCCGAATAACAATGAAGTGTGTAGTCTTTGTAAGACGATCCACAACAACCCAGATTGAATTTTTTCCTTTAGATGTCCTTGGAAGTCCGGTGACAAAGTCCATGGTGATGTTCTCCCATTTCCATTCTAGTATGGGCAATGGTTGCATCATCCCCTTAGACTTCTGCCTCTCTGCCTTCACTTGTTGACACGCCAGTCACTTTGATGTATATTCAGCGATCTCCTTCTTCATATTATCCCACCAAAAGTTTCTTCGGAGATCTCGATACATCTTTGTGATCCCTAGGTGAATAGAGAAATTTGAAATATGTGCATCATCCAAAAGTTCCTTCTTCAGCTCTGGACTTGATGGAACACATAGTCTTTTCCCAAACCGCATAATTACTTCTTCATTAACATTAAACTCTGAGGATTTCCCTTTTTTGATAGCTTCCACTTTTTCCTGAATTCCCACATCATCCTTTTGATCATCCTTTAACCTTTCCAAAAGAGATGGTTGAGCAATCATTTGTGAAAGGATTGATGATGTTCCCTTCTTTATGATTCCCGCGTCCATCTTCATCAAGTCAAAGAAAATTGGATCCTTCTCAATTCTCATCATTTATAGAATTGATGGGTCCTTTTGACTTAGGGCATCTGCCACCTTGTTCACTTTCCCAGGGTGGTAATGTATTGAATAGTCATAATCCTTGATGAGCTCTATCCATCTTCTCTGGTGCATATTAAGCTCTTTTTGTGTGAATATATATTTAAGATTCTTGTGGTCAGTATATATCTCACATTTATCTCCATAGAGATAATGCCGCCAGATTTTCAAGGCAAAGATCACCGTCGCAAACTCCAGATCATGCGTTGGATAGTTTCGCTCATGGATTTTCAACTGCCTTGAGGCATAGCATATCACTTTATCATTCTGCATCAGCACACAGCCAAAGCCCTTCTTTGAAGCATCACTGAATACCACAAAAAGTTCCCCACTTGTGGGTAAAGTGAGCACGGGCACAGTGATAAGCCTCATTTTCAACTCCTTGAAGCTTTCTTCACATTCATAACTCCAAGAAAACTTTACTCCCTTTCGAGTTAGCTTGGTAAGAGGGTTGGACAATCGTGAGAAATTCCTCACAAATCGTCGATAATATCCAGCTAACCCCAAGAAGCTACGGATATCCGTTACCAATGTTGGCCTCAGCCATCCCTCAATTGCATCTGTTTTGGAGGGGTCCACAGATATCCCATTGCTTGTGATGATATGGCCCAAGAATGAGACCTCCTTCATCTAGAACTCACACTTTCTGTACTTTTCATAGAGCTTCTCCTTGCGCAAAGTCTCTAGTACAGTTGTTAAATGCTCCTCATGATCCTCCTTGGTTTTGGAGTATATTAGAATATCATCTATAAAGACTACCACAAATTTGTCAAGGTAATCTCTATAGACTCTATTCATCAAGTCCATAAATATTGCTGGAGCATTGGTGAGTCCTAAAGGCATTACTATGAATTCATAGTGCCCATACCTTGTACAAAAATCAGTCTTGGGGACATCTTCCTTCTTCACCCTTACTTGATAATATCCCGACCGAAAATCCAACTTGGAGAAGTATTGTGCTCCACGCAGCTGATCAAACAAGTCATTGATTCTTGGGAGAGGATACTTGTTCTTTATCATGATTTTTTTAAGTTCACGATAATCGATGCAAAGCTGCATTTACCCATCCTTCTTCTTGACGAAGAGGACTGGTGCACCCCATGGTGAAGCACTTGGCGTATAAACCCTTTATCCAGATTCTCCTGTAGTTGATTCTTCAGCTCTTCATGATCTAAAATAGCCATTCTATATGGAGTCTTGGATATTGGTAGCGCCCCAGGTATAAGTTCAATTGAGAACTCAACATCTCTTCTTGGAGGAAGACCAGGCAGTTCCTCAGGAAACACTTCAGCGAATTCCCTCACAATAGGCATTTCTTTAAGGATGGTTTCTTCCTTGGACTCAATCATCTGAACCAAATACGCATGCTCATAAGGTAGTAATATCCATGCTTGAGATGATGGAGCTAAAGTAGATTCATCTTCCTCCTGACACTTGTAAAGAATCGGGGGTCGATTCTCCATATGGAGTCTGATTTCCCTCTCCCAACAATTTATGTTGGTTCTATATAAATAAAGTCAATCCATGCCAAGAATTGCATCAAATTCCACCAGAGGGAGTATGACGAGGTTCTCCGGGAAATTCAATCCACAGATTATAACAGGGGAGGACTTATATTCATGGAATGCAATGATTTCCCCATTTTTTGTACTCACCGAAAACTTTACTTCCATGATTTGTGGTGGTGCTGGGATTGTTCTACTAAACTTTCGAGATATAAATGAATGCGTAGAACCTGAATCCAAAAGTACATTCTCTATTCTTGAATGAATAACTAGTGTACCTGTCACCACTTCGTTTTCGGGGTTCACTTTGGCAGAAGTGATGGTAAAAGCTCTTCCTTGCTGCCTTGGAGGTTGTTGGTTGCCTCCAATAACCCTTGGATTAGGGCACTGATTTGAAAAATGACCCTATTCTTTGCATTTGTAGCATTGAACAACCCGTTGAGGTTCGAACGGAGCATTCCTCTCCTCTGTCGCAGCCGAGGGTCCTTCTTGCCGACAGTTAACAGCTAGGTGCCCTTCTCTTCCACACCAGAAGCATTTTCTCGTCCCCTTAAGGAAATTTCCGGGTTGCTTCTTTCCGCACTTTTGGCAAGTGGGGTGATGGATCTTCTTAGCACCATTGGATTTATCCATCAGACCACCAGCATTGAATTACACCTTATGCTTCTTGTTCCAATGATACCCCTGTGATTCCCCGATCTCTATTTCGACCTTGAGGGCACATCGGACAATTTCCTCGTAGCTGTCGAAGTCATGGATCGCTAATGGTTTCCGCAAGCTAGGCTTCAACCCACCAAAGAAGCGGTCAACCTTGCATTCAGGGGTAACAACAAATCCGGAAGCATATCGTGCAAGCCTTGTGAAGTTTTCCTCATACGCTCCAACAGATTCTTCATCTTTTTGCTTGAGGGAAAGGAAGTCTCTTTCCATCTAAAGCCGGAGGGTGCGCAGAAAATATTTATTAAAAAACATCTTCCGGAAATCCCTCCATTCCAACGCCTCGATCTCCTCCTTAGGCTTCGTATTTTTTATCAACATCCACCATTGATCAGCTTCACCCTCCATATGATAAGCATCTAGGAGAACCTTCTCTTGTTCAGAACATTGAAGGATGGAGAAGTTATTTTCAATGTATTTGATCCATTGTTTAGCGATCATGGGATCGGATGATCCACTAAAAGTAGGAGGCCTTTGTCTCATGAAGCTCTCGATAGCGACTTGTTCTTTCTTAGGGGGGTTTGGACGTTCCTCTTGACCCATGTTTCTATTCAAAACTTGAGTTAGCTGAGAGAGAAGCATGACAAAGTTCGCGATTCCCGCTCCCATTGGATTTGGCATCTCATTAGTACAGTCATCACACTGATCTTCACAATGGTTGTTAGCCCGAGTCCTCCTATTACCGGTCATTGGCTGGAATAAAAGGAAAGTTAGGGGTAACACATAAAGGGTAATGCAAAGACAAAATTTGATGACTTATAAATAAACTTTTATTTCCTTAACTCATGAGTATATAGGCTTCAATCTAGGATTTTCATGATCTACTTTCTAACATATATTCTTAGGGGATTTTTTTTAATTCCCTTAATAAGGGTTCATACAAAGCTTGGGAATTTATCAAAACATATCCCCCGGGAGTGTCATAACCAAAAGTGTAGCAAGGCCCGTTGTCGTGCACTAGTTCCCGTTCGAGTCTAGCTCAATGCGGTGTTTTCGGGTTTTACCCCTAGGATACATATGTGCCAGAGACGCCTCTACCTGCTCGTATCTAGACAGGGATGTATTTGTTTGATAAACCACTTACCCAGTACTTACCAAAACTTAGGGATGTTTATTATACTTAGTCTTGTAACTAAGGCTTTACTAGGGTTTCCTAATCCCAAAAATAACCAAACCAATCCTTTGATACCAACTATGATAGCCCGGCTTTTATTACAAACTTACACATGATTTATTACATTAAACTTCGCGTGATACAACAAGAAGATCGATAGGTTTAGTGTCTTTGGGGCTTAGGATCATTACATAAAAACTTAAAACATGAAATACAACATCTTTATTGAAAACTTCCTTTACATGACCACTACATTCACTCGTACTTAGCATTGCATGGGATAACCTGAGGACATGCATAAGAAAAGGGTGAGCTATAAAGCCCAGTAAGGGAGTACACATGGAATAACATCAGGAGTACAATACATGTTAGAAAATAGGCATATCAATAGAGCATAAGAAAAACGTGAACATAAAGGCATGATAAATCATGATAATCATAACATGGAAATGTGGCAACAATACTTAACATGGAATTAGCATGAGCCAAAGCCCATTGCACATGGAGCATGAGTAAATCCACATTGCCCATAAAGCACGAGTAAACTCTCGTTGCACTTGAATTAGCATGAGTCAACACTCATTTCACATGACGTATCATGATACTATACTTTACCCAATGCATTGGAGATCTATAAGGGCGCACCCTTCTTAAACATTTCATTTCATGCATAAGTGTGCCACATGGATCATAAAACATGGATTCATAAAACTTAATCATTTATTCCACGATAAAGGAATGTGGAATTCATACATGAAACTTTATAATCAAAAAGTAAATGTGCATAAAGGTGAATAACATTGATGGAGAAAAGGGCATGGTATTCACTACACAAAGACATTGGCTTAGAAAATCGGTGCGATTTCGGGAGCGTAACGGCATGACATAAGAATTCATAAAAATGGTTGATGAGAGATAAAAGGGTTCCTCATCATATTTACATGTAATGGACAGTAAGGAGGTCATATAGATACATGTCTCAACAATTGTAATGGAATTTAGATTCATGATACAAAAGTATTTCTTGAATGTAAAAGAGCAGAGATAAGTTCCTTTCGGAATTTCAGCATAGTAACGGGTGTACATTGGAGGCATTTAATGAGAGATAAAGGGGTATCCCATCATTCAAACATATAGAGGGAAGTATTATGTAGGTGAAAAACCATACCCCAACATTAATAATTGAAATTAAAAGGGAAAAAACTTAAATAAAAATGGACAAAAATGATAAAGGAAGAAAAAACCCTTACTTGGAAGTGTGCTTCCAAAGGCTATAGAGAGGCTTGTGAGAGGCTTCTTGGGAGCTTGGGGTACCTTGGGATGATTATACAGAAAGTAGGTCAGAGTTTGGATGAACTCCAAGGGCTTTGAGTGAGGAGGAAGTGGAAGCTTGGGTGGGTTTATATAGGAAAGGTGAGGGAATTCTTTATTATTTAGGTTTGGGACCCCTTATATTAAATTAATCCAAACCACAAACCATCCCATGGTTTTTGCCCATGGTTTTTGTCAAAGGGAAGAGTAAAACATTATTTTATAATGCCAAAGTCAGAACTTCTTAAAATAATAAGGTTGTTTATGTGGAGGTGAGTCACACTCCCATGGAAATTAATTTAAAAAGGCAAAGTGTTGAATAAGTCTTGAGGGGTCCATTAATACTTTGAAAACTAATTCAAACAAACCCAAAATCAATTTATTTTAATGGTAAAACATATATTGTCCGAACATAAAGATTATCGTTTTTTATTACATCACTATTGGGTCATTATGATTTCATAAAACACATTATATATTTAAACGGTATTTAATTTTTACCCAAAAATTTGACTGTCTCAGAAAATTATGAAAAATTAACCGTTGGATAATTTTGACGTCCTGATTCCAAAAATAACATTTATTTTATCTAAATAATTTTCTAAATATGTTAATTTTCACTTTTAAAATAAAAACCGACATTTATCGAAAATTCACGGGTTTTGACAAAAATGGCTTTCAAACCTTAATAAAAAATTTAATTGCATTCATAAAATTATAAGATCATTTATATTTAATAAAAATTAATTTAATAATAATATAATTATTTTATTAAAATATTATTTAATTCAAAAATCCCTTAATTTAATAAAATAGATTTCTTAATTAAATAATAACTAAAAACACCATTTGTACTTTAAAAACTATTTACAATGTATCAAAAATGACTAGAAATTATATTCATTATTATATAAAAAAATAATGTACATGAACATAGTACTACTTATTTTTTACATAAACCCTTAAAACAGCCACATAAGACCTAAGGGTAAGGTGTGTGATGGTGACAGACTCTTGGGGTGGCTCGGATAACATCGCTCGAGTGGTAATTTCAATCAACTTCCACTTTTCCCGTAAACGGTCACGTTCGAGCTTGACATGATGAAGCTCAGCTTGGGCTTGGTCAAGGGCGATGCCCAAAGATGCCACCTCTTTTCCGAGCTCCGAAAAATGGGCTTCGTATGGGGCAATTCTACTGGATGAGGTCATCGCTTCTTTTGTCTGCGTAAATTGGATTTGTTAAAGTCCTATATTTATACTAATCATGTGATCACTATTCAACGGCTATATTAGCAACGGTCAAAATTCTTATCATAAAACAAAAGAATTTGACATCTTATAAAAATATTTTTCATAAAGAGAAATTTAACTGGATCAAGATGGATTTTCCATTAATGAAACTTTGGGTCGTTATAGGTACGGGCTATTTGGTGTCTTCCATACACATGATCGACAGTTTTGTTTCCCATTTTATGGAAGTGGGGATTGATATGGGTCTTCCCATTAATATAATAACACATTTTTATATATGATATAATATTTTTATTATATTATAATAGTTTTATAAGGTTTTAAGGAGGTGTAAGAATAAATAAAACAAATATTCATGTTTAAGAATTTCACCTCTTCTTCATAGATACTATATTAGGTTTATACCTAAAGCTTTCTTAGGATTTCTTAATAATAAAAATAAGGACTCTAGAATGTATGGTGGAAATTAATTAAAATATTTGGGTAGTAATTTTCTGAACCAAATTTTTTTTAAGTGTTAGTAGGGGAGGATAAGAGGTGGCCTTTTATAAGTGGGGGAGAGGACACACATGGATTTTTTTAAAAGATAAAGTGATTCTCACATTTTTCACATGCCCAAAGGCTAACATATAGGTTATTATAAAACCTTAAAGGTTATATGGTATAAATATGAACATAAATTTTATTTTTTACAAGTTTTTTTTCATTTTTAACCCTTATCTTCTTAGTTTAACTCCCTTATAAACCCATTTTACATTAACTGCGGTAATTGATTTTTTACTATTTTCACTATTCATGATGGTCAAAAATTAAGTTTTACTTATTAGAAAATATCAATTATTCTGATTAAAAATATGGAGTATATATTTCTATATTCAATTCACATAAGTTGAAAAATTAAATTTAAAATTAAACTATAGAAGTGACAAAATATTGGTTTTCCAAAGAGAAACTTCTCATAAGTATAGAATGTTTTAATATCAAATTCTATATGAGATTTATTAAAATTTCATAAATTAGTTAAATTTAAATATTATTTAACTAATTTAAATTTATATCCAATTTAAAATATAATTTATCTTTGTAAATAATTTTTACAAAAAGGCGATTTTCAATAAAAATCAATATTTTTCACTAAACATCAAAATATTAATCTTTTTAGAAAAATTAAAAAATTCACCCAAAGATAATTTTGACATATAGATTTAAAAAATTAATTTTATTTTTTCAAATAAATTTTCTAAAATTGGTACAAATTAATTTTAAATTTTGTGTGAAAATCTTGAATAATCTACCTTTTAGAAAAATATTGTTTTTCAGAAAACATGTCCTTATGTTTTATATGGTTCTTATTTTATTTATAATCAATATATAGTAAGTTAATTTATTTTATACAAGTGTAAAACATATAATTTTCAAAAAAAAATATTACTATTGATACTCACCATCTTAATGGCTAGGTTATAATGATCATTATTAAATAACAATATAGTATTGAATTTTGTTTAAACCTAGTGTTGTGTGCATCATAAGCTATAGAAGAGATTAAATTTATATAAAAATATCATAATTTATCATGGTGTTATATTATCTTCTATTATTGGTGTTTTGTTTTATACACGCTATCGAACATGATGTTCCTCTTTTAAAATCTTAGCATGCTACACTTTATTTCTCCAAAGGGCATGATTTTGCTACAAAAATCTATATTTATGATGAACTCATGGTCATAATTTATCTCTTATTAATATTTTTGTTATTAAATTTATCTTGAAACAGTCACTTTCTTATGATCATCTTTCATTGTATATTAAATTTCTCTTAAATATCTATATTCTTTATATCATGTATATGATTATTTCATAATCCTTATACCATTTTTAAAGAATGAATTTTACTATTAAATTTATTTAATTTAATGAGGAAATATTTTTATTTTATATAAATTACTCAATACATATATTTTTTGATAATTCATATTATTTATAAATTAAATTGATTATTCAATATATGAGGAATGCATTGGATATGTAGTGAACAATGGCGCCTAGACTTATATAGCCTCTCAATGTATCGACATGTTTCATGAGACAAACCACTTGGCTGTAGAGACCCGAAGCCTGACGTACATGAACATTACATTACTTTTGTGGAATACTTAGTACATAACAAAAAAATACACACACAAGGATCGTAATGGTTTAGTGTCTTTGGAAACTCGGAATAAAATCTTCTAATCCTGGTGAAAGATCTTCAACATCTCCCATAAAGATCTTCCTTTTTTTTATACCTAAAACCTTTCTTTATATCCTGGGGAAAAGAAAACATAAAAGGGTGAGCTCAAATGCTTAGTAAGGGTCAACAAAAGAAATATCAATCACATCATATTTATAAGAACATAACATATTGGAAATCTTAACCTGTAAAAGAGAGCATAATTTCATAACATGGGATAATCATAGTAGTGAAATGAAATCCCAATAATAATAACTTAAAACATGGAACTTTGTGTCATACACACATAATCATAGAGAATCATTTCTTATTAGTCACGACTCATTGCCAAGACTATCTTAGTGGACAAAGTCCCTTTCTGAATCGAGTCACCCTCGTTTCAGTCCTGTTTTACTGAACTGGTATAACCTACCATTCCGGCCATGTCTATCTCATGAGATATGAAATATTTACCCAATGTATTGGAGGGAGATATAGGTCCCACCCATCTCATAATGATACCATTCTTATGTGTGCTACAAAATCATAAATCATACATCATTTCATAACCCATGTAATAAAAATGGGAATCTTAAACATCATGACATCATAAAACAATTCATATAAGATAAAGGAATTCATAAAAATAATTCCATCATAACATAATCAAATCAATTTAATAATAGGGATAAAAACAGAACCCTTTATTATCTTTGATGGAAAAATAATTTTGAGAAAACACTTGAAATGAATTCTTGAGGAAAATATCCTTTCTTCTTCAAAATCAATTTCTTTTCACAAAACATCATGCAATTTTAAAAGAAAGAGATTTTATTGAAAATATTGATGAAATCTTTTGGAGGAAGCTTCATGAAAATAAGGATTTATAAAACCATAAAAATCTGTTCGTGCCGTTTAAGTTAAAAAAACATTCTTCTCGTACTTTTGTTGGAAAAGTCAAAAAGTACCTCGTACGAAAAAACGACAAAAGATTCCTTTCATATATTTTACAAAAAACTAACCGAAGGGTAAAATTGGATATAAACTATTGTAGAAGGATATAAATATTACATTTTGAAGAAACATGGATGTGGATGATAAAATACACCCCAGTAAATTCCAAATTATAAACAATCTCGGATAAAAATGAGATTGTGATATTTCCCTTACCTTAGGTCTGACTTGCTTTGTAAGTGTCCGAACCTGTTGTATAATGATTTAAATAATGTTATTGACTTATTACATAATCATATTCATTGTTATTATATCATATATGGTCCACTTATTACTTTATATTACCCGTTCTTTTGTAAATTCATGTTAAAGTAGCGTTTTGGGTAAAATCGTCTCATTTGTCGTTCGTGTTTTAACTTGTAATTATTCATATGATTGGTTAGATCATAATTACTTAATTCCAGAATATAAAACATGATTTATATATAATATATATTCAGAATATACATATATAATAAATCAGTAAATGGAAAGAAATACATCGTTCATGGAGACGGTAGTCCGTACGTACGCATGAACGCTGTTTTTGTTTCCTTATTGAATTGAATGGAATTAAGTAGATGAAATAAATATAAATATAAATAATTCCAGTATCACTATCAGGTCATATATTTCATTAGTACTTATTATATATACTTTATAATCATTCATGAATGGTTAATCATTGAGAATGAATCTCATCGCGTCGTGGAGACGGTAGTCCGTACGTACGCACGAGCGATGATATCGTTCCCATGGTCATGGAATTGTGTTGAAGTGTATGTATACTATTTCAGTATCAATATCAATTTATAATAATCATATATAGTTACTCATTACACCATTATACCCATCCAATTATGGTGGTGGCGGAAAATAGATTACACCACGGCGTGGAGACGGTATTCCGTACGTACGCACGCGCGGTGATTTCCTTTTTCCGTAGGATGGATAGAAGGTCAATTAGAGTTGTTTCATATTTATAATAACATATCAGTATATAAGAAATACTGATGTTATTACTTTATCATGAAACAACTAAAGAAGAAGAAGTTGAAAAAGATCGGTAATGGATATTACCTCTTTTTGGCGCACCTTTTCTTAGCCTCCACTTAAAGAACTAAGGATGGTATTTGAAGAAGACCAGGACCTCTAGGATGATACTAGGGAAGTGGAGAAGGGATTTTGGTAGGGGTTGGACGAGCTTGAGTGCTCAAATTGGTGTGAGGAGGAGTGGGAGGAGGCGTCCTTTTATAAGGGAGGAGAGGGGCACCTTAGGAATAACTCAAAATATTATTTTATATTAAAGTCAAAATCGGTTTATAATGGTTCCAAAGGGTCTTATTTCGAAGGTAAAGTATGTATGGGTATAAATCCTATCAACCAATAAGATTTAGACAAGTTTAGGTTATTATTTTAACCTTATCAATTAGATTTAACTCTAAGTTAAATAATTTAACTTTTACCGTGACTTTTTGTTTTCTTACACTATATGGTTAATACATTTACTATAACATTCCAAACGAACCCAAAGTTGTTTATTATTAATATATATCATTATCTAAGTCATTTGGACGAACCTTAGATTTTTAGGAATAAAATAACAATTAATAATATAATATTTGATTTAAAAACTATTTTGTGACAATTTTGACACTATTTGATATATGATTTTTTTGAAAGTCATAACAGAATTATATGTTCAAACCAACTTTATTAAATCAACACTAATATATCATAGTAACCTAGAAAATTAGTGTAATTCATAAAAAGTCTCAAATTACATTTATTTGAGCATTTATAACATCAATTATGTAAACATTTCCTTAAAAGGGTAATTATTGCATCATCGTTGTGTCATAAATAAACTAATTTATTTAAAGTCTAAAAATTATAAATAAAATATCATTATGTAGGAAATCGTTTTAGCTTTCTAATGAATATTTATAGTCTAATTTATCTTATGTATAACCCCATATTAAAAATGTTTTAGTTATTAAACTTTGATTTTAACTATTTTAACTATTCATTAAATAAAATAATATTAAATGTCATAATCTAATCCAAGTGGACCTAAATGGTCCTATTATATTCATAAGGTTGTTTTTGGTCGAATTAAACTTATCCAATAGAATTATGACATGTGTTAGGGTAATAGTAATATCATATTTACCCTTAGTTACCCTATTTACTATTAACCGTGGTAAAAAAAAGTAAAAAGTTACTATTCACCAAAAATTATTTTCATCTCATTGAACCACATTTTAGTCCTTGATATTAACCGTGTCTGTCGGATTTTCGAAATTCCATTCACGGAAGCGGTAAAATTAAGTTTTATGCAAAATTCAGTTTTTAACCTACCACTTAGTGGTTTCACTATTCATCAAAAATTGAAAGTTTTCAGAAAAGTACCAAAATTTGACCCGAGGCTATAATTGATATTCCTAATTCAAAAATGATTTCTATTTTACCAAATTCCCAACATATAAGTTGCATTAATTAATTTTATAATTAATTTCCGCTGTCACAACAAATAGCGTGTTTTTAAGAGATAATAACTATCAAAAGATTGACACTTGTTTATAACTGGTTTAAATGTGAAATTACATCCAATGTCCAACAATGTATTAAATTGTAAAAATATATTATAAATATACTTTAAAACCACTCAAATTAATAATTTATCACTATTAATTATTTCTATTAAAAAAGTTGTTTTTAATTAAAATTTAGTAATTTTCACTATTCATCAGAATATGAAAGTTATCCGAAAAGTACCAAAATTTCACCTTAGGCTAAATTCGATACTCCGAATCCGTAAATGAAGTCCATTTTGAAAAATACAATTTACAAAATTTCAAAAAGTGGTTATTACTATTCATAACGGCTAGTTTTAATAATATATTAATAGCATATCGTTGTTTAGCGAAACATGGTGTTGCGTACAACACACGCTATCGTGGAAGGTCGCGATTGCGTGTAATTCAAGCCAAGTCCGAGATGTGTGTTGTGAATGCTCCTTTTGGTGTAGCGTATAACACAAGACATTAATGAAATTAAAAAGAATATTTTTCATAAAATCTCAGGGTGTTACATTGGCCATCATATTAAATGGGGTTTTTTGTATACTTACCCATAATTTAAACTATATTGGTTTAAGGCCTTGGTGATAAAGATTTCATGATGTATTGTAACACCCCAAGATTTCATAGTGAGTTATTTCTTCAAAATAATTCAATAACGTGCACTACACGCAACACTGAGTTCAAACGCACCATGACTTACCAAACTAGCCATTCAAAAGAGGCTACGAATAGTATTAACTGAATTTTGAACTTTATATAATCCTTATAATTTTACAATCCATATTATGAGTTTCTTAGACATAATATAAGAACAAATTCATTTTTTTCAGATAAAAGATGTATATTTCAAAAAATGCACTTTTACCGACCTTTAATGGTGAACCCTTTTTCCAATATTTTAAAACTTTTATATATTCAATTTGACTAAATAAATTTATTCTTTAGAATCATGACATAAAAAATTTACAATATAACACTCCAAGCTTCCTCGGTACACTTCTCTTTGAATAATACAGTAGCGTGTGTTGTACATATCTTCGAGTTCTAACACACACCACAACCAATCAAACTAGCCCTTATGAATAGTAATACATACTTTTTGAAATTTTATAAATTTTACCTCTCAAAATGGACTTCATTTTTGGATTTGGTATATCAAAGTTATCCTAGGGTAAAATTTTGGTACTTTTCGGAAAACTTTTATATTTTGATGAACAATAAAAATTACTAAATTTTAATTAAAAACAAATTTTTTAATAAAAATAATTAATAGTGATAAATTATGAATTTGAGTGGTTTTAAAGTATATTTAGAATATATTTTTACCATTTATTACAATTTTTGTCATTGGACATAATTTCACATTTAAACTGGACATAAACAAGTGTTAATCTTTTGATAGTTATTATCTCTTAAAAACACGCTTTTTGTTTTAGCAACAGGAATTAATTTTAAATTAATTTCTGCAACTTCTGTGTTTTGAATTAGGAAAAATGAACTCCATATTTGGAATCAGGATGTCCAAATTTTTTAAATAGGTAACTTTTATTTTTAGACATTTTGAATAATTACTTCGGTAAATATTTTATTTACCATGGTTAAAGGGTAAATCCTGTAAATAAGGGTAAAAAAATAATATTATAACAATAATAAATTACCCTAAAACGTGTCTTAACCCTATTTTTTGATACATTTCCGACCATTGGCATCTTTGGGTCGATTTTGGGACCCCATGGATCCACTTGTAAGTGATAATGACACTTTATATTAATTAAGTTAAAGTAAATACAAAAATGACATAAGTCTATATCTTTTAACAAAACAATTTTTACATAAGGTTATATATGTTATATTTTTGACTATAAATATTCATTAGAAATATAAAAATATTTCCTAAATAATGGTATTTTATTTAAAATTTTTAGACATTAAATAAATTAATTTATTTATGACACAATGATGATGCAGTAATTACCTTATTAGTGAAATATTAAAATAATTGATATTATAAAAACACAAATAAATATAATTTGAGACTTTTAATGAATTAAAAGAATTTTATAGGTTAATATGACATGTTATTATTTATTTAATTAAATTTTTTCGAAGTAATCACGCTGTTATGATTTTTACAAAAATGAAATACCAAATAGTGTCAAAATTGACATAAAAGAGTTTTTAAAACAAATATTATATTATTAATTTATATTAAATTATTAAAAATATAAGGTTCGGCCAAAGAACTTATATCATGATATTAGTATCATTAATGGACCACTTGGGGGTCTCTTGGATGTATATAGTAAGTTTATTAACTATATAATATAAAAATACAAAGTGACATGGTAAATGTCAAACTAATTAACTAAGAGTTAAAACTAAAAGATAAGTTTAATATAATTACCCAAAACTGTCTAAAATCTATTGGTTGAAATTATTTCGACCCATACCCATCTTAGAATTTAAATAATCCAGTTTGGAGTGATTATAAACCGAATATTAATTTATTATAAAATAATACTTTAAGTTTTTCCTAAAGAGCCCCTCCTCCCCCTTATAAAAGGACACCACTTCTAACCAATTCCTCACACCACTCAAGCCTTTTGGCTCATCCAACCTCTGTCCAATTAAGCTCCCTATATCCCTATACTCCTCCTAAAAGCCTTAACGTAGGCATAAAGCACTTCAAGAGTTCTTTTTTGTTCAAACCAAAAGGGAGTTACCGAAATTAAAGGTAACGATTTCTCTTAGCTTATTTTATTTTATTTTACTTCTCCAACCCCTAAACTCTTATTATTCTTTTATTTTGTAACAAAAATTGTATCCTAAATATACTAGGATATTTTTATGAGATTTATTCGAACTAAACTTACACGTACCTCCATCTAATGGGTGAAGAACATAATGTTTCTGTGGATAGCAACCAAACGCCTCACGAAACGATGATTGTTCAATTGTCTACTACCGCCTCTAATGGTGGACATTATGATGGAAATATAATTAAATATGTTATTTATGATATTTATTTTATATATAAGCTTCTTTAATTCCATTTCATAGCATACATTTATTCATTTCATGTTGTATATATACGATAATTTCATTTGAGGAACTGCGGACTACTGCCCCCTCAAAGTGATATGACTCGTTCATACCATACATGGAACGTATAAATGAAGGTGTTAATTAACTTAAGTAACACATATAAGATGTTATATTATTCTTGAATAATAATATACCTATGTATCATTTGGTTTTTATTCCTTTTAAATGAAAAATGAAATGGAAGTAGCGTTCGTGCGTACGTACGGACTACAGTCTCCACGAACGTGATGAGATTCATTCCCCATCGTATCCATTCAAGTCTAATTCTCATTTGATGATTAAAAAATATATTTAAGGAATTTATATCATTATTTCTATGAATAAGATACAACCTATCCATAACATACATGTCTTATGTAACAAAACATATAAAAGAAAATGAGTTAGTTAACACTCGAAACGACGATAATACTAAAATATTATTAACAAGGAAATATTAAAAGATCATATATGATTTAATATTTATGTATATGATTCTTTTATAATTTAATAACAATGATTTTACTATTATAAAGGAGGTTAACCTACCCTCGACCATGGAAAAGTACAAGGTAAGGGTTTATTTAACAATCTCTTCATTATCCGAGGTTGTTTATACGTAATTATCTACTGGGACCTCTTTATCATCCACATCCATGTTTCATAAAAATATATTTCAAAAAAATTACTGTTTAATATAAAATGGGTTAAATTCATTTATACCCTTATGTGTTTTTAATGGAATCTTTCTGTCATTTTCCAAACACGGTACTTTTTGACCTTTTCAGCAAATTTAAGGTAAGAATGTTTTTTAACTTATACGGTGGGTACAGCTATTTTCTACCGTTATAAACTCATAAATATTCCCTTACAAGCTTATAAGAATATTTTTAATGTAATTTTTTTATTTTATAATTTTGTGACTTTTAAATGATTTCAAAATGAATATTTTAAGAATTTATTAAAGGTACTCTTTATCAAGATCATAATTTTAAATGTTTTAAAGATTTATCTTTCTAAATATTTTTAATTAATGTCCATGTTTTCAAAATGATTTTAAGGATTTATTTATATGGATATGAATGTTTTTAAATGATATTTCTTTTCAAAAGTTTCAAAGTGGTATGGGGTACTTTGATTCAAAAATCTCTTTTAAATTACTTCCTTAATAAATGTGTGACTTTTAAATGATTTCAAAAAAAGAGATATTTCTCTCAAATAGTTTTTATTTCATCTATTTCAACATCCTTTGATGGATTTTAAGTTTATTTTAAGTTGATTTATTATGATACAAAACCTCCATATTGTATTGATGGTTTTGTGATATGTTTGACTTTGGATGTGTTATTTTTATATCGTTCATGGTTTATGGAGAACGTATTGACATTTAGTATGCTAGTTTTAATACGAATGTTTATGTTATGTTTAAACCTCTTCATATGAGGAATGCATTGGACTTGGTAAGTAACGGGTGGAGCCTGCTATATCTCCTCGATGCATCGGTAGGTCTCATGAGACAAACTAGTTTCTTGGCATGAGGCCTTGACAAAATCTTATTTATAGTCTTGGCACGAGGCCTTGGCTATGTGGTTATGATAGTCTCGCATTATGCATTCCATCATTATGAAAGTGGTTTTTGATATTGCATGTGATTATTCGACTAGTAGAATATCCATGTGAATAAGTAAATGACATTATTTCATTTTATTTCTACCATATTTTGCTGAAGTTCAAGTTTAAAAGGCTTTCTAGTTATACATTGTCTTAAATGTTTATGCTTATTTATGAAAGTTTTCGCTCTATTGTTATTCTTACTAAGCATCTGAGCTCACCCATTTCTATGTTTTATTTTTTCCATGATGTGAAGAAGTAATTAATGAATGAACTATAGGGATAGTATGAGTGTGGAATATGGAGACTATGTTGTTGTAGTTTTCATTTTATGATGTAATGTAAACTTTATGAATGTATCTAGTATTTCCAAGACTGCTAAACTGATCAGTCCTTCGGGACGTGATTCCTTGTAATCATGCCAATGTATTAAAATAATGCACCGACTCTGGGTAACTGGGGTCAGGGCATTACATTTGGTATCAGAGGAATTTTAGTACAAACCTTGGAAGATAGATTTAGATAAACTCTGATTAGAGTACATAGACCTAAGATGGACTTTGAGGATTAGTATAGAAGAACTTCCACAAATTTTGGTATTGTAGAGATTTTGTGAGTTTTCTGAGAAATACATCTCTGTCTGGATATGAGAAGGTAGAGGCGGCTCTGGCACAGATGTACCTAGGGGTAAAACCCAAAAACACCGCTTTGAGCTAGACTTGAATGGGAACTGGTGCACGACAACGGGTCTTGTTGCACTCTTGGTTACGACACTCCCAAGGGATATACTTAGGACAATTATCACTTTCTTTACAAACCATTATGAAGGGTTTATGAGTATATACTTCCTCAATGAAAACATTTTTATGATTATGGATTATATCCATAAATCGTTCAATTTATGTTAGGTATTTTACATGTTTGGAATTGTTCATTGCAATTCATAAACTGACCTAGTTTATGCTATTGTATAGAAATGGCGCCCAGTAGATGGAATGTGAACTCCAGCAATACATATGATCCAAAGAATAAGAAGGATCATATATTTCATGTTATTAAGCCATCATTTAGAAGGAAAATAGTATCCCATGTATTATCATCATATGAATAAATAGTATCATGTGTTGATAAGATAAGTAAAGAGTTCTCTGAGTCCTATGGATTTAAAGGGAAGCAAGAGAAGAAAAGGATGGAAGAGATAAAGATGGATAAAAGGAATAGGGAAAAGAAAAATTTTCTCATATGTGATAACTGTGGGAAGAAACACCCTATAACTTTCCTGAAGGGAGTGGGAGTTTGTTATAAGTGTGGAGAAAAAGGAAACCTTGTACGTGACTTCAAGGGTAAGAAAAAGGTTTCAAATGTACAATGCTTCATCTACAAAGAGTTGGGACACTAGGCGAACCAATGTCCCAGTCATCAGACTATGCCGCAAATGATGCTATTGGATAATAATCAAGTTATGATACTACCATAGATGAATAGGAATGACTAGTGTTCTTATGTTGTTATTTT
This sequence comes from Viscum album, assembly GCA_963277665.1. NCBI lineage: Eukaryota > Viridiplantae > Streptophyta > Magnoliopsida > Santalales > Viscaceae > Viscum > Viscum album. The sequence continues at coordinate 1,679,538,349 of OY728132.1, read as the reverse complement.
AGAATTATTTCATTGAAGTGTTGTATCAATGATGTACTAGAAATAAATAAGGATTGTACTACAGTAATATTTCATTAAGGACTTGAGATTGTGTGGAATAAAGAAAAGTGACTCAATAGTAGGTTAAATTTTTGGAAAATATATGGTTGAGAGAAAGATAAACCATAATATGGTTCTGATACTGAGGTAGTAATTTTGGAATAATACATGATTGATTTGGATAAATTATATTGGATATTCTTGACTACCTTGAAACTGATTAATGATTTGTATATTCCATCATTTTTGGAGTTTCCACCTTTTTTATAGAAGTAGTATATCTAGTATTCTATAAGTAATAAAGGATCATGAACGCAATCAAAAAGGTTTTATGGTATTTCAGGAAGTTGCAGTGTTTCAAAAGAATACATGATAAAGGTTTTCACATGCTATTATGTGGAAAAAGGATCTTCATTGTGTTTACCTGCCTTATAAATTTTGGAATATGAGTTTGGACAGAATTATTATGGATAAGTATAGTTTGAGATTATTTTTGGATTTCCATACAAAAGACAACCCGAATGTCGGGCGACAACCCGTCGCGTCCGGCAAGGCTGTGAGACTTGAACCCACAACCGAAGGGCGACAATGGTGTATCACCTACCACTGACCCACGTGATGTCCTGGACTGAATAATGTAGTTTTTTTTAATAGTTATTCTAGATGAATTATAAATTCATTTTTTTAACCCTATACGAATATGATAAATAGAATATTATTTTTAAGTTCTATTATCTTTTAAAGTGAAAGATGAGTTTGTGGTAGAACTTAGTTAAAGGATGAGACTCTACTTGTCAAGTATATATTTTTATTTTTCTCTTATTCAATGAATAATTAATTCTTACACTTTAGTGATGGAATCTTAAAACAAAAAATGTGTTATCCTAATGCCATATGTTATGTTTAACCGATAATATTTTAAATCATCATAGATTGATGAATTTAAGGCCCTCAATTTTACAACTGTTGGTGATTGATGACCTCAATCACTACCTATAAATATTTACGTTTTTCCTCTAATTATATTTCTTTAATTTCCACCAATGTTCTCCTAATCAAGATCATAATTTGGTGGTGACCCTTTCATTTCTCTTTTCCTCTTATTAAGACTAAATTTTATTAACCCAATTTCCGATGTGGGTTTTACCACAAAGATATTTTCTATTTTCAACCTTTTATTTTAGAAGAACAATTTCAAATTGCGAGGATGAAATTTATTGAAGTAGGGGAGAATGTAACACCCCAAGATTTCATAGTGCATTATTTCTTCAAAATAATTCAATAACTTGCACTACACGCAACACCGAGTTCAATCGCACCATGACTTACCAAACTAGCCGTTCAAAAGATGTTATGAATAGTATTAACTGAATTTTTAACTTTATATAATCCTTATAATTTTAGAATCTATATTATGAGTTTCTTAGACATAATTTAAGAACAAATTCATGTTTTTCAGATAAAATAAGTATTTTTCAAAAAATGCACTTTTACCGACTTTTAATGGTGAACCCTTTTTCCAATATTTTAAAACTTTTATATATTCAATTTGACTAAATAAATTTATTCTTTAGAATCGAGACATCAAAAATTTACAATGTTATACCCCAAGCTTCCTCAGTACACTTCTCTTTAAATAATACAGTAGCGTGTGTTGTACACAACTTCGAGTTCTAACACACACCAGAACCAATCAAACTAGCCCTTATGAAGAGTAATACCTACTTTTTGAAATTTTACAAATTTTATCTCTCAAAATGGACTTCATTTTTTGATTCGGAATATTAAAATTAGCCTAGGGTAAATTTTTGGTACTTTTCGGATAACTTTTATATTTTGATGAATAGTGAAAATTACTAAATTTTAATTAAAAACAACTTTTTTAATTAAAATAATTAATAGAGATAAATTATGAATTTGAGTGGTTTTAAAGTATATTTAGAATATATTTTTACCATCTAATACAATTTTTTTCATTGGACATAATTTAACATTTAAACCGTACATAAACAAGTTTCAATCTTTTGATAGTTATTATCTCTTAAAAACATGCTTTTTGTTTTAACAACGAGAATTAATTTTAAATTAATTTCTGCCACTTCAATGTTTTGAATTTGTAAAAATGGACTCCATATTTATAATCAGGATGTTTAAACTGTGTAAATATGTAACTTTTATTTTTAGACATTTTGAATAATTACTTTGGTAAATATTTTATTTACCATGGTTAAAGGGTAAATCCGGTAAATAAGGGTAAAAAAATAATATTATAATAATAATAAATTACCCTAAAATGTGTATTAATCCTATTGGTTGATACATGTCCGACCATGGGAATATTTGGGTTGATTTTGGGACCCCATGGATCCACTTGTAAGTGATAATGACACTTTATATTAATTAAGTTAAAGTAAATACAAAAATGACATAAGCCTATATCTTTTAGTAAAACAATTTTTACATAGGAGTATATATATTATATTTTTTACTATAAATATTCATTATAAATATAAAAATAATTACTACATAATGGTATTTTATTTATAATTTTTATACATTAAATAATTTAATTTATTTATGACACAATGATGATGCAGTAATTACCTTATTAGTGAAGTATTAAAATAATTGATATTATAAATACCCAAATGAATAAAATTTGAGACTTTTAATTAATTAAACAAATTTTATAGGTTAATATTACTTGTTAGTATTGATTTAATTAAATTATTTCGAAGTAATCATGTAGTTATTATTTTCACAAAAATCAAATACCGAATACTGTCAAAATTGACATAAAAGAGTTTTTAAAACAAATATTATATTATTAATTGATATTAAATTCCTAAAAATCTAAGGGTTGGCCAAATAAATTATATCATGATATTTGTATCATTAATGGACCACTTGGGGGTCTCTTGTATGTATATAGTAGGTTTATTAACTACATAATATAAAAATACAATGTGACATGGTAAATGTCAAACTAATTAACTAAGAGTTAAAACTAAAATATAAGTTTAATATAATGACACAAACCTATCTAAAATATATTGGTTGAAATTATTTCGACCCATTACCACCTTATACTTTAAATAATCTAGTTCTGAGCAATTATAAACCGAATATGAATTTATTATAAAATAATACTTTAAGTTTTTTCTAAAGGGCCCATCCTCCCCCTTATAAAAGGACACCACTTCTAACCAATTCCTCACACCTCTCAAGAATTTTGGCTCATCCAAACTCTACCCAATTAAGCTATCTATATCACCCTCCTCCTCCTAAAAGCCTTACTTTAGGCAGAAGGAACTTCAAGAGTCCTTTTTTTCAAACCAAAAGGGAGTTACCCAAATTAAAGGTAACGATTTCTCTTAGATTATTTTCTTTTATTTTACATCTGGAACCCCTAAACACTTATTATTCTTTTCTATTGTAACAAAAATAGTATCCTAAATATACTAGGATATTTTTATGAGAATTATTCTAACTAAACTTACACACACCTCTATCTAATGGGTGAAGAAAATAATGTTTCTGTGGATGGAAACCAAACGCCTCACAATATGATGATTGTTCAATTATATCCTACCGCCTCTCATGGTGGCCATTATGATGGCACTATAATTAAATATGTTATTAATGATATAAATTTTATATATAATATTCTGTAATTCCATTTCCTAGCATACCATTATTTCTTTCATGTTGTGTATATATATGATAATTTCATTTGAGGAAGTGCGGACTACCGCCCCCTCAAAGTGATATGACTCATTCATACCATACATGGAACGTATAAATGAAGGTGTTAATGAACTTAAGTAAAAAATAAGATATTATATTATACTTGAATAATAATATACTTATGTATCATTTGGTTTTTATTCCTTTTAAATGAAAAATTAAATGGAAGTAGCATTCGTGCGTACGTACGGACTACCGTCTCCACGAACGCGATGAGATTCATTCCCCATCGTATCCATTCATGTATAATTCTCATTTTATGATTAAAAATAATATTTAAGTACTTGATATCATTCTATACATGAATAATATACAACCTATCCATAAAAAACATGTCTTATGTAACAAAACATATAAAAGAAAACGAGTAAGTTAACACTCGAAACAGTGATAATACTAAAATATTATTAACAAGGCAATATTAAAAGATCATATATGATGTCATATTTATGTATATGATTCTTTTATAATTTAATAACAATGATTTTACTATTATACATGAGTTTAAACTACCCTCGACCGAGGAAAAGTACAAGGTAAGGGTTTATTTCACAATCTCTTCATTATCTAAGGTTGTTTATACGTAATTATCTACTGGGACCTCTTTATCATCCACACCCATGTTTCATAAAAATATATTTCAAAACATTTTTACTATTTACTATACAATGGGTTAAAGTCATTTATACCCTTATGTGTTTTTAATGGAATCTTTCTGTCGTTTTCCAAACACGGTACTTTTTGACCTTTTCGACAAATTTATGGTAAGAATGTTTTTTAACTTATATAGCAAGTGCAGCTATTTTCTACCGTTATAAAATCGTCAAATATTACCTTATAATATTATAAGAATATTTTGAAATTAAATGTTTTATTTTATAATTATGTGACTTTTTAATGATTTCAAAATGAATATTTTAAGAATTTATGAAAGGTACTCTTTATCAAGATTAGAATTTTAAATGTTTTAAAGATTTATCTTTATAAATATTTTTAATTAATGTCCATGTTTTCAAAATGATTTTAAAGATTTATTTATATGGAAACGAATGTTTTGAAATGATATTTCTTTTTAAAAGTTTCAAATTTGTATGGGCCACTTTGATTCAAAAATCTCTTTTAAATTACTTCCTTAATAAATGTGTGACTTTTAAATGATTTCAAAAAAATAGATATTTCTCTCAAATAGTTTTGATTTCATCTATATCAACATCCTTTGATGGATTTTAAGTTTATTTGAAGTTGATTTATTATTATAAAAAACTTCTATATTGTGTTAATGTTTTTGTGATATGTTTGACTGTGGATGTATTATTTTTATACCTTTCATTGTTTATGGAGAAAGTATTGACATTTTGTATGCTAGTTTTAATATGAATGTTTATGTTATGTTTAAACCTGTTCATATGAGGAATGAATTGGACATATTAAGTGACAGGTGGAGCCCGCTATAGCTCCTAGATGCATCGGTAGGTCTCATGAGACAAACTAGTGTCTTGGCACGAGGCCTTGACAAAATCTTATTTGTAGTCTTGGCACGAGGCCTTGGCTATGTTGTTATGATAGTCTGGCATTATGCATTCCATCATTATGAAAGTGGTTATTGATATTGCATGTAACTATTCAACTAGTAGAATATCTATTTGAATAAGTAAATGATATTATTTCATTTTATTTCTGCCATTTTATGCTGAAGTTTAAGTTTAAAAGGATTTTTAGTTATACATTACCTTAAATTTTTATGCTTATTTATGAAAGTTTCCACTATATTATTATCCTTACTGAGCTTCTGAGCTCACCCCTTTCTATGTTTTATTTTTCCCAGGATGTGAAGAAGTAATTTATGAATGACCTTTAGGGATAGTATGAGTGTGGACTATGGAGACTATGTTGATGTAGTTTTCATTTTATAATGTAATGTAAACTTTATGAATGTATCTAGTGTTTCCAAGACTGCTAAACTGATCGGTCCTTCGGGACGTAATTCCTTGTAATCATACCAATGTATTAAAATAATGCACCGACTTTGGGTAACTGGGGTCGGGGAGTTACATGTATGACATCCTAACTTCCAATATTATTCATTTTATTCATTGAGAATTCATTTATTATTACTAACCATGAGATTATTGCATTAATATTATCCATGGAAACATTTTTTTTCTATACCTATTGATTAAATGGGATGTTTTTTCTGTTATTTACCTTAACATATTGATAATTCCTTATTTACTCTTAAGAAATACCACTATACATAACCCCTATTTATTATTTGAGCTCAATCTTATTTTGTTCCCTTTCCCCTGATATGAAGAATGAATCATTAATTGAGTTCAAGGATGCATAATATTTACTTCCATGATGATTTTATATTTTATATCCAATGTAAAATGGGAAGCGTGATTTTATCTGGTTCTGCAAGACTACTAAACTGATCAATCCTTGGTGATTTGATCCCATGTATCTTATACTAATGTAATGAAGTACACATCAACTCTGGGATATTAGAGTTGGGGTTGTTACAAGAAATATTTTCCTTACATTCATGAGCCAAATAATTGGGCTTATCATATGAGTAACACTTTACTGATCCTACCAAACATTATTTAAAATTTATTTTACAACATTTTGAACATTTTGGGGGTCAATTTCTAGATTTATTAGTTTTTTACTTCTCCATTTCTTACGAAATTAACTACTTCTTACTTTTTTAGTTATAATGTACATAACTGTCGGTAAACTCTATCTCAACTTTATCAGTATAAAAAGCAACTTCATCTTAATTTTTAAATTCACAAGAGGCCAAATGTCTTCATAAAATTGGTTTTAGACTTATGAAAAATCTGCCAATTTTACTCTCATGTTCTAGAATGAAATTTGATGCATAACTGGCTAGTCTGGTAAAATTTACCCTATAAGTAGAAACTAAGTCTTTATATTTTACTTTAACTCCAAAAATTGTCCTTCCATTCAAATCCAAATAACTTTAGGAAAACAATTCTCTAGAAATGGATCTTTACAGTTCTTCCACTCCATATAATCAATATCATTTTTTCTTTATAATTTGTAATCATATACCACCATCAATTAGCTTCACCATTAAAAAAACATAAAGAGTTACCTCTTCAAGTTTCATATATCCAAAAACTTTAAATATCTTTTCTAGAGCATTGATACATCCTTCACTATTCACTAAGTTCTAATATCCACCAAAAACCCTTAGGACTTTGTTTCATGAAGTACTCCACTATAGACATGTTCCTCAGTGGATAATTTAGTACCTCTCTTTCAAGGGTTTCACCATTAATATCATATTTCAACTAAATTAACATTTCTACAAAATGCTCTATCTAACTATTCAAAATTACTGATTCAAAATTTTAGTATCCCATTAATTTCCTTCTACTTAAACTTCCAAGTTTCTTATATGAAAAACCATTCTGAATAGACATGGACTACATGAATCAACATGGAAATATTCAAAATATATCTCATCATAATATAACCATAAATTAAAGTGTCTTTTAACATTATCATAACCTCTAAATGTATCTATTAATGTCCTCTAATGTTAACTATAACCCCATGTAATATAAACAACCCATAATTACATGGCTTATAACAATGTTTGTAATTTCATACATTTCAAGTAACTTTTTGGTTCAGATTTTTTCAGAATTACATAAGAACATTACATAATAAAGTATACACATTAAAAAAATATGATTTTTTTCCAAAAATAGTGCTTTAAGTTTACATTAATTTTTTTTCCATGAAACTTTTTCTTTATTTAATATGAGTTTCCATAGTGAACAACATGACCTTATTAAAAATTCTAATCATCCTTAAATCCTTTAAAAACATTTGAAAACATGGGATGATAAAAATAAATCTTAGTAAGGAAAAAATAATGGAATCCCATTAGTCCTATAAAAAATGAAAATCTATGATGAAATTTACCTTTTTCACAAGAAAACTTTGAGTGTATAAATATAAAATTTTTACATGAGAAAATAAATATTTTCTCAATGAAAATCACTGAAATCAATTAGAAATCATAGGGAAAACAAACAAGGAATCTTGAGTCACGTGGGAACTCAAAAAAACATTTGTTTGAAAAAAAACCTTTAACCTTTAAACTTTATTTACCTCATGAAATCATAATATTTCTATAAAAACCCATTTTTTCAAGCATAATATAAGTGTCTTGGTGCATTATATTCATATCCCATGTTCACTCATGTTTAACCTATGTCAGAATAAATGAGTCCTGGATAATTATAAAAGAGTAACCATATTGGTTATCACCCTTATTTTCTCTTTAAAAGAATACATCATTACCCAATACATTTCCTAGTTATATCAGGCTCACTCATCATCATAAGCTATATCGAGATCACCCATCATCATCTATAATTTCCAAGTATCATATTAGTAACAAAAATTGTAATATTTTACTTTTTCATCATAAAACCTTTTAAAAAACTCATTCTAACCCATAAATAACACACTTTCCATTTTCATATAATCATAAAGACAAAAATCCATTTTCTATGGAAACTCTTTAAAAAATGAAAAATTCTCAAAATAGTGGGAATATTTTTTTCTTTGAAAACCCATTTTAACTTATAGAAGGATCATGATAATGAATAATGGCTATGATAGCAGGAAAATGTGGCCAATCAATATATGTTACAAATACATTCTTTATGTACTTGTGTAAAAGGTTGAAAATAACTCAAATGAAAAATGTTAAAAATATTTCCTTTTTAATCCTTTGTAATGAAAGTTAAAATAGTTAAAAGTTATTTTTAACAACCTTTATAGAATAAATAATAACAGTCTTGAAACATTTAGAAGAACATAAACATGGATGAGAATGAGTTTAAAACATTTGAAACAAAATAAATATTCATTTATTTATTAAATAAATAAATATTTTATTTACTTATGAAAATATTAAATAAATATTTATTCACCAGACTATAAATAAGATATTTATTTATTTATTGAATTAAAAATATTTATTTAATTGTTATTTGAGGATTCAATAAAGGATAAGGAGGATGAGCATACTAGTGTTTTTTCTAGTAATGAATATTTATTTTCCAGAATGTAAAATAAATAATTATCAATATGTGAGTTATATATTTCCATAAAAAATATTTTTTATTAAATTTAATAGGGTTTAATTTATGTTAAATATATTATTAATTTCCATTGTAAAACTAATTAATTATTAAACCCTAAATCTGGGTCTATAAATAAATTGGAGGTAGGTTAATCATTTTTCACAATAATTACCTCTCAAGATCTCCCTCCTCTTATCTTCCTATGAAGACATATAAGAATAAGAGAAAATTACTAAAATATTAAAGGAACATAAGGAAGTTATGGGGAATGATATAATATAATCAATCAGTCTCATTCTTCGGTGTTGTTCAACGATCGAAGGAGCACATACGGATCACCGCTAGTGAGGCCCTACTTTGGGACCTCAATGTAGAATGATTATACACTGATTATGTTAGAATAATTGACATCATAGATGGATAAATATGTCAATTAAGAGGTAATATTTCATCTTATGTATTAAATTAATTATATTTTAATATGTAAGATCCTTTATCTTGGTTCTAAAAAAATTATTTATCAATATTCTTTAGAAAAAATTGTGTTGGTCATATCATTTACATCATGTATATTTTGAATAATCAAGTGAATTCAACAAAATCTGAGTTAGTCATAGGCCAAATAGGCACTTCCACTATATATGGAATAATCAAGTGGTATAATAGGGGTCATGTTCACTTTATAATTATTTATTTATTTTTGATCATTTACACATTTAAAGTTAATTTTCATTTAAATAAATCCATTCTTATAATTTGACTGTATAGATATCTTCTTCCACCCTTTCATTCTCACTCATTTAATCCGGATCTAATTAAATTTTAATTAATAGCATCTGAAGTACCCATATAGAGATGTTGATATGTCTAGCCAAACAAAAAGGGATTATATAGAGTGTAGAAAATGTACACATAATGTAACCAATGAACACATTGTGTATCCCAGTTCTTTTCACCAAGATTTATTGTGAATTAATTAAGCATTCCATGCAATTAATATCATATTGTGTCTTAAATTCTTTTCATATTTACCAAGATAGATTTGCACACGATATGTGGTAGTACACATTGTGTCACTAGGTTACACACTATGTAGTCCATGCATTTTCATAGTGTAAAACATGTAAAAAATATGTATCAAATAATAATTACATGCTGCATGACGATTGACAGTCATGTGACAAGGAGGTTACCAGTGTGTACCTACTATACACACAGTGTACCCCAAACATGTCTATATATTAGTACATTCCATGTCCTTATGTGTGTATCATATACATATAATGAGAAACATATATGGTGTGTATCTAGATATACATGTTGTGTACCCTACCAATTTATAAAGAAAATTTAAATTTAATTTATTACACATTTAAACCTTAATAGAATGTGTTATGTGTATCATTTATTGACTTTTACATGTTGTTTGGGAGGTTTCTTATATATATTATATTCTTAATTAATTATATGTAAATTTATAAACTGCATTCCATGTATAGTCATAATAAAACAACTACTATCTATATTTTAAAATCATTATACGCTTTATTAATTAACATGTGTTCCATGTGTTATTTATTGACTCATACATTCCATTTAATTGCTTGATAAAACATGTGTGTTATATGCCACATGAGTAAATGATATACAATATCTATACAATTCGAGTGGTTCAAATAGGCACTCGTAGAGTTTCATCAAAGTACAATATGTGTATTTACTTTCTTAAATTTTATATAAAATTGATTTATTTTCTTTATTTAAAATCACAATAAATCAAAATATATTAGTTAGATTGGATGGAGATTAAGATAAATCAAATTAACTGATTAATTATATAATTAATCAGATTAATTTATGTGTATTTATCTTAATAAAATAATTAATCAAAACTAATGTTAGTCGGTTATTTTAAACACATATCTATTTCACGAGTGGATGATCATGAGATTAAACTAACTAATGTAAGTATATATTTTCCTTTAATTTATTTATTGCATGGGTTTTCACAATTATTTTATTAAATTAAATTGATATACCATGAATCATCTCTCCCTCCTTATTATGTATGGGTTTGCGTACCAACAATTTCTTTTATGTAATCCTCCCTTTTCTAGTTCCCTTCACCCCCCAAGTTAAGTAAAATCATTATAAGGGTGGAGTTCCAAGATGCATGGAGTTTTTTTGAGATAGATCCAAGGTAAAACCATTCCAAGGAGATACACAGGATATAAAAAGAATGTTGAAAACTTAATCCTAGAGTGAATCAAGGAATTTTCCCTTATGGTTAATGATTTGTTTATTGTCTACTCAATAAACAAGCCACTACCCAAGGACCATAATCATAACATAATTTTTTTAGTTTATTTTTGTTTTATTCATGATTTATTTTTTTGATGCAATATCATGATCACAAAAATAAATGGATTAATGTAAAAAATATGGAATTAAAATAAAATTATTATGAGTAAATATTTTATCAGTAAATTTTTAATCACTAAAATAAAATACACTTAATATTAACAAGACATGTAAAAGATAAAATAAGAAAAATTATGCATAATAAATAAAATCTATCAAGTTAATATTAATTAATTATGCCTTCCATTATTTGTGTTAAGATGGACCCATGGTTAAATTTTTGGTTCATGCCTTTGTTGAGGGGAACATTTAATTATTATGAAATCAAAAAAAATATGGTGGGTCAACTTAAATAAACTTGTATCTAATTTAATGGTCTTTTTCTATTCAATATAATTTATTTGGGAAAGTGTTGATGAAATCTGAGTTGGGATTTTAATATTAGGGATTCCACTCAATGAAATAATGAACTACAAGCCTTATGTTGGAAATCCCATCTACGTAAACCTTCTTATAATTTTCATGGACTCTGAATAGATTATAAGAAGGTAAATATTGATCCCTACCACTTGAATTTCTTAAGTGATGGGACATTCTAAGTTCAATGGTGAGGGTCACTGAGATTTGGTAAAATATTGGGATACTGAATAAGATAATAAATATAATTTCTACTTGATAATTTTTTAATCATATAAAGTACTGATATATCTAATTTAATTATTATAAAAATGGAAACTGAAACTATGAAAAAAATTATTATCATTCCTTAACTCATGGAATGACCTCAGAGGTGAAAACTTATAGAGTGGAATAGATGTTTTACACAACTTTACTATCAAATAATTTATACTATATATTAAAATTTCGAAACATTATCATCTTCCCACTAAGAAAAGGTGAATAAAAATGTCCCAGAAGATATACAGAAGGTGATTTCTTCATGGTATCTTCCCTTTTATCTCTCTAGAAGAAGAAAAATATCTTTAAAGATAAATGAGATTTTCTCTACACTATTTTTCTATAAACTATATAGGGGGTTCTTAGATTATCATCATTTATTCAAGTATTGAAATATAATTTTTAAATTAAGCTTCAATTTGGATAATAGGTTATACATGAATCTCATGTTATCATCCTTATAACCAAGGTTATTCTTATTCATCGAATACTAGATGAATATTATAGAGAAACTAATCTTAAATCCTTTTGTCTATAAATTACCTATAAAAATAAGGTTTAGTGGAGACTTATTTCCTTACTCCTTATGGTAAGAATAATGAAATACAAGTTTGTAAAAACTATGGACTTTTAATTCCAATGGTGTACTTGAAACATCTTTTAAAGAGACAAGGGATTGAAAGGGATGGTAATAAGAAGAGGTCTATTTACTTCTCATATGGAAATAAATATTTATAGTAATAATTTCAATAAATTATAGAAGTACTTATAAACTTATGGAACATTAATCATTGAATATAATATTTCCATTTTACTTATTTCACATTAAATATAATATATTTTACATATATATTCTAATTTAGTAATTAATAAATTTTGGATATATTATAAAGAAGTTGGGTGAATTCTCCTAGAGGCTAAGAAAGGGTAACTCTTGAATAAATAGTGATAAGACATAAATTCTAATTTAATATAATGTATTGATTTGATATTGTTATGAATTTTTCTAAAAAATATTATCTCAGTGCCCAGGTAGACGCAACAAGACAATATTTCACATGTGGAATAATTTTTTTTGGTAATTTATACTAAACTAATACTTAAGTAACTCGTCAATAATATATATCCATTATTATGAATGATGAATAAAAAATATAATTCTCTTAATTATTTATTTAAAGATAATTATTTGTCAAATAAAACCAAAATTATTTGACTTTTTCATACCCATATTATTGTTTGAGACTCTATTAAGCTAATATACCAGGTATACTAACAAACTACTTATCATGGTTTAGATAAATAAACCTTTATAAATAAAGTTTTGCCAAAAATTTTATAGATTTAGTTAAAAAATTTCATGTGAAATATTATAAAAATTTGGGTAAATTTATATTCTTCATGATATTCCATTAAAAAATTGAAATTCTCAATGAAGTAAATGAGTGTGCTTGGTAAAGATAGAGGAACCTTCATGCTGGCTTGTCCAAAAACATCTTATCTAAGTAATAATTGATCATACGTGTGGAATAAATTTTTTATTAAACTATAATTTTCTTATATACATCAATATCATGATGGTAGTAAAAGGAAGATCAATTATGTGTCTTTTATATATTGAAAATCTTCCATGATTTCTTCCAAGACATGTTTTGAAAATAAGAGTACAAAAACAAACCCTTTGACAACTATATTTACTATTGGATATCATATCAATTGTGATATGATAATAATATATTAGTACATTACCACAAGTGTTTATTGAAAATTGTTTGTTAAAATTTGTACTTAGGTACAATAAAACATGAAACGCTTAGTGCATCTCAGTTAATAAACTTATATCCACTAAGGATATTAAGTTCTAGTAATGACCAAATTTGTTTCATAAAGAAAGCCTATCTCTCTACAGATAGTTGGATAAGACTTAACTTCTATGGGTGAAGGATCAAGATGCACATGAGGTGGAATAGAAATATTGGTCTCTACTAAGCATATTGAGAGAATCAGTTCCACAGATATATATTGCATAAGAATTAATAACCAAAGTGGTGTTTTATATTCCCCAAGGTGGGTGATACATATCTTATTCTTTCAAAATAAATTCTCTTACAAATAAATAGTAAATAAAATCAAACTAAGGTTGATAAGTATTTATAAATTCAATTAATAGATACCATGTATCAAGATTCAAGGACTCAGTATTTTTAATGTTTCTAAGACTTGTTACTACTGGTGAGTATTCAATAGAAATGAGACACGGATGGTGAAATCCATTTCTAATAAATCCTGATTAATTATTGAAAGGATTATTTTATGAAAAAAATTATATACCAATCAAAATTAATAAAATTATTTTTTAATTCTATTTGTTAAAACATATTTCTATTATCATCATATTGGGATTTTAATTTTCAAGGCCCCCTTCCTGAATTGCTGAATAGACCGAAGGCCTTTAATTAATTATTTATTTTATATAATCCCCATTTTAAGAGGTGATGGGGAACCCTTACATGGCCCGTAGGATTAGTGACAATTACATGACCTAAAGGTCTAAGAGGAAATCATCCCAAACAGACTACTTGGAACAACCCCTCCCCATCATATATTGTCATGTCAGATCTCCATCTTCGCACGGTAGGTCGGCTAGCTCTCTTGTGCAAAGATTAATAGATCTGTTATTGATGACAATGTCATACCCTATCATTCTTCCAATTATGGTTAGCTCTACTCTTGTGAATATGTCTACTCTGATCCTCATCTAAAGCCTTGTTCCTTGTAAATCTATTTGGTTGCATTTGCATTTCTTAAGGCCTAAAGTCCTTAAGGTGTCCCTAAGACCTTGAGTTGGTCTGAAGTCCATGTGGTGCCCCGTAATCCTTGTTGGCCTGAAGTCCTTGGGAGGCACGAAGTCCTTGAATGACCTGAGGACTGAACCAGTGGCCCAAAGGCTGAAACGGATGAATAGTTTTGGCTGCTACAGTACCGAACAATACCAAATAGTACCTGCTACAATAACCCAGAAATATGCCTCCTCCCAAATGAGACATTTCATAATGAAGTTTGGTATATTGGGTTCATCATGAATGGTGTTTTATTAATGAATAATCTAAGGAAGGACTTATCCATTCCATATTTAGGGAAGTTGATATCTCATCCCTTTGATTAAAATGGAACTGTAACCTTAAATTCCATGTTCATGGTGTAATGATAAGTTTATTTTAGATATTCAAATAAAGACATATAAAACATATAGGTTGATTATATAAGTGTACAATATTCTAAATGATATATTGAAAAAATGGGATTATATTGCATAATGAATGTTTGTATATGGTTGTTTTCATTGTGACATACCTTATTCCTCTATGGGTGCCTTGTCATGTTGCTATATAGTAATATTTTATTTTAGGAAAACTCAACTAATTACACTAAGTAATATTCCTAAAGGGTCACACACAAATTATTTCCTTTAATCTCAATAAAATATAATTTATATTTAAAAATTTGAATAAATATTATTACCGAGACTAAGTAGTAATATTTATTCAAGATTTATTAAATGATCATAATTATTAAATAAAAATTAATTCATAATTTAATTTTTTTTAATGATGGAAATATATTATACTTATTTATATCTTGTTAGTTTCATGATAATAAATAATTATTTATTTATCAAATAAATAATTTATTTAGTTATTTTTATATTAAATAAATATATTTTCTATTGATTGTTAATAAAATATTTATTTATATATTGAATGAAAACAAATTATTTAAATATTTTTTCAAGATTTCAATAAATATTGATGAGGAATAATGTACTAGTATTTTTCTAGTGAATAATATTACTAGAAAACAAATATTTATCACTGTGAGAGTTAACACACACCATAAAATAAAATAATATTATTAAATGATTATATGTAATGGGTTTAATTTTGGGTTTAATATATTATTAAGGTAATTTTGAAATTAATTAAATATTAAACACTATGTCTATAAATATACTATTGCGTCAATCAAATACAGGTTAATCATTGTGCATAACAATTACCTCTTAAGATCTCTGTCATCTCATCCTCTCAAGATCGTGAAGAACAAGAGAAAGTCCTTCAAGACCAATGGAATTTGAAACGATCAAGGAAAGAAATGCAATAGGATCAATCATAGATGCTATCACCCATTGGTTCTTTGGTTTTGTTCCGATATTGAAGGATCATGTGTGGATCACCACTAGAGGGACTCTGCTTTGTGTCCTCACTGAAAAATAATGACACGTCGATTGCTTTAGAAGGGTCAACATCATCAATGGAGAAAGATATTAGCACCTAGGTAATATTTCTTTTTATGTTTTAAATTAATTATAAATTAATGTTTAAGACCATCTATCTTAGTTATTGAAAAATTAATTTTCAATATTCTTCAAAAAAAATTCCATTGGTCATGGAATTCACATCATGTACATTATGAATGATCCATTGAATCTAAAAATAATATGAGTTGTTCATAAACTAAATATACACTTATAATATTCCTAAAACCATTAATTTAATGTTCCATTTGAAAT
This sequence comes from Viscum album, assembly GCA_963277665.1. Classification (NCBI taxonomy): domain Eukaryota; kingdom Viridiplantae; phylum Streptophyta; class Magnoliopsida; order Santalales; family Viscaceae; genus Viscum; species Viscum album. Next base: position 1,679,521,822 of record OY728132.1, on the reverse strand, counting down.
TATATCCTTCAACTGGACTTGATTCAAATGTTTCTAAAGTTTTAAGTGTTATTTGTCTCTATTTTCAATTCCATGAGACATGTTTGATATTGTGAACCATATTTTGTTTTATATGGTGAATTTACTGCCCTGTTTCTTTCATATATAATAAAAATATTTCATTTCATTACATTTAAATTTCACGGTATCCCTTTCATGTTCTTTTAATTCTTACATTACCATTATTATAAGGGTGTTTGCATCTTAATTTTATTTCATTAAGATGTGATTTTTATGTCACCACTTTTTTTCTTTTTGGGGTGTGTATATTTTCCTTAGATTGATTTCTAAATCCAATCATATGGTTTTCATCTAGGAGATTAAACTCGAGGAAATCCATCACCTCCTTTTTCTTTTCAAATCAACCTCTGTTATAGGCATTATTTTTCTTTCAATGTATTTCCTCTATGAATATACTATTTTCATTAAAATATTTTTATAAAATTAACATAGATATAATAAATATTTTATTAAGGAAATTATTTACTTAACTATATACAACTTTTTCTATAATGTGTTAGTTTTAGGGGTGATAACAAAAAATTTATTCAATTTAATGGTTGGGTAAATATTGAAAATTTGTATACTTTTTATTTCAATATGGATTTTTATTGATTACTATGGAATATTGGTTATGTATTGTATATTTTATTCATTCCTTCATATAATGAATGCATTGGACTTAATTAGTGATGTGTGGGGATTTGTATAGATAGCCCCTTGATACATTGATAGATATCATGAGATAGACTAGCTTGGTTATTTTGGTTTATTCCTACCAAAAAAAATTCCTAGACACATGGTCTTGACATTAAGATCATGATGTCAGTGATCATGATGTATTGGCTTTGGGAAAGTAATTAGTTTTCTATAATTATGCATTTCATCACTAAGAAACCAGTTATTTTTATCCATGTTTTTATTTATTGATATATCAACCATGGATATGTTATGCTCTTAGTTTATTTTGATTATGGAATTATTTTTATTATCTATTTCTTCCATGTTATTTTTGCTCGTATTATTATCACTTATGATCTTTAATTGTTATCACTTATGTGTTTCCCTTACTGAGCATTTGAACTCACCCCTTATCATGTTTCTATTTCTCTAGGTTATGAATAAATGTATTACACAAGATATGTATACTATAATAGATTGTGTGGAGAATTTATGGTATATTTAGAATAACTATTATATATTGATTTGTTTCTTATATAATGTAAAAAAAATTCCATTGGTTGAGAAACACATGAGATTTATTTGTTTATTATTTTTCTTAAATCTCTAAAATCATAAACCTAAAAGGTCCTTCAAATGTATGTGACTTGAATTTTTTTTATATTGTAATTATTGATGGTTAAAATTGGTTCACCTCTATTCATTTCAAATATGATATATAAAGAAGGTTTTTATGAGCACTATATTTCTGTAGTACAGGTCTGGGGCATGATAGTTGGTATCAAATAAGGGTTTAGACAACTTTAGAGGTTACGATGTTAGTTGAGGATAATTTAATGATTGACAAGTAAAGTTTTATCATAATTTAAATGGTATAAATAAAATTTTAGGTTAGTTAAAGTATTATTAAATATTTTAGGAATTAGGATATTAGTACATTAGTGAAAACCCTAGAGATATGTTTAAGGTATAAGTATTAGTATATAATAACATACTAAAATTTTGGTGAAGTAGAGATTTTTTTTGTTCTCCTAGAAATTACATCCCTATCTGGATATTACAATTGGATTCATCCTCTAGAATAGATGTACCTATGGGTAATAACACTGAAAAGGGAGGTAGCTTATTAACTCAATAATCACCTGGTGCATAATAAAGAGGCATAACTAAACACCTAGTTTGACACTCTTGAGGTATATAGTTTAGTTAATCATATTTTCTTTAAAAACATTGTGAAATATTTATTATGTTAAGGAATTCAGATAAGAAATATACAAGAACCCATCCTAAAGAAACTTATGTTAAACCACGAGTGGTGTAGGTTGAACTGAAATCTAATGTATTAATTTTGAAAAGTACTACATTTTGAGGTTGAATTTTTTGGTTTAATTATCTTACAATAATTATTTTATGGTGTTAAATATTAATCATTTATTATTAACTCCTTTTGGTTTTAGTAATGGATGAAGCATGAAGGAAACAAGAAAACAATGGATGTCATGGAAAATGCAGAGATTTTATTAATGATAAACCTAATGGGATAAGAGATACTATTAGAAACTATGTGATTATGCTAAACCAACTATATAGAATTATGATTAATGATGTGAAATTAGTTGAGTTTCCAAACACAATAAATAAGGGAAGGATGGAGTCTCATGAAATTTTAGGTGATGAATATGATTACGGAATGAAGATTAAACTTTATTCAAGTAAAAAATGCGGAAAGCAGCACCAAGGAAAATGTATCAAAGGAACTAGAATATGTTTTATATTTTTTAAAGGAGGGAATAAAGAACCTAATTGGTGAGAAAAAAGTGAAGATATTGGCATGCATAGTGAATAGAAATAGATTTTTTATTGAGGTACTATTAATAGTTCAATGTCTTAAATGGGGTAACTTAAACATTAACTAACTATGTTCCCTAATCCAAGGTATAACGAGGATGAAAGGCCCCATTAATTTTAATAAAAGGTAATTCCTATAAAACCACAACTATGGAGATAAGTTTCTAAGATAATGTGGCGTAAGGAACAATAGTCACCCACTCAAGAACTATGAGTTTTGTATTTTATTTTATTCCATCTACTCTAATATACCTGGTATATTTTCTAAGAATATCAAATATCCACCCTAATTACTAGATGTTGACTTATTAATAAAAAATTAGTTATATTATTATTGTACCCCAAGTATATAACTCCTCTCTAATAGATGTTTATAGGAATGTGTTTCCTATAAAATACTATTATCCTTACTTTAGTCAAATTTTATGTGATATTATGCATGGATTGGTGGTCTTGATATAGAGGCCATGATAAATTCCAAGATACAAAAATAACTTCTAAAAATCAACCCATGATCACATATTAATACAAGGTTGACTATAAACTCCATATGAAAAATAAATCCCATTGTATTTTTTGTATTTAACTCAACATTAGTTATATTCCTTTTATGAGGTAAAATGTGAGTTCACTCGTTGTAATAAGGATAGTATGGATGAAACCATGTTACAAATTAAATCTTTAGTCGTATATATATTATAGACACCTTAAATTTTCAATTAGTTGAGAATAATTAAAATTATAAGGATTCAATTTATTTTAGGGGTGGAGAATGTAACACCCGGATATTTTAAATTATATTTTCCTTTGAAACATAATGTGATCAATATCTTTTAATGAACACAACACCAAACTAATATGGTATGCGAAAAATTATAAAACTGTTAAATTATAACCATATATTTGGAAAATAAAAATAGAGCTAATGGATTATGAAATATATTTAGAGATAAAAATAAACTTCCTTATTAATATTAATGAATTTATAAAATTCAATTAAAATAGATAAATAGCTAATAAGATCATTTTATGATAAAAATGTATTTTTTCTATAATTGGATTTCTATGCACTTTATTTTTAGAAAATAGATGTAATAAAACCAACCCCTGTAGACTAGAGATATGTCCTTAATTTATTATATTTACATAGATACAAGACTTAAATCTCAAAGTACTGATTAGTTTAGTAGTTTTAGAAACTAGATTACGTACTTGAAACATACATTACAACAAAAACTATAAAATACAACATAGTCAATCCTTTGAGAGTACCAATATTTTCCTAACTTAACCCTGCATATCAATCATAATACAGATCTTGAAATCTTGGGAAAAATAAAACATACGAAAGGAGTGAGCTCAGATGCTCAGTAAAGGTAAGTGTGCAGCAAAATCTATTATGAATAAACAAGCATAAACCTTAAGGCATGGTGTATAACTGAAACACAATCCATTTTAACATAATATTGTGAAAAATATAGAAATAATAAATTAAAATTAAATAATTCCATATAAATAATAACATGGATATTATACTAATTGAATAATCACATGAAATATCAATAAATACCCTCAAAATGAAGGAATTCATAATGTCATACATCATAAACATACCGGTAAGTCTTTGTCCATGAAACCACACATAAACTGGTAAGACATCAGCCAATACCCAAACTAGTTTGTCGCATGAGACCTACCAATGTATCAAGGGGATATATAAAACCCTTCCTATCACTTACTAGGTCCAATGAATTCCTCATATGAAAATTGTGAAATATAAACACCATAAACATTCGTTTTGAAAAACTAACATATGAAATGTGAATACTTCAACCAAAAACCATGAATGGTATCAAAATAGAACATATATAGTCGAACTAATCATAAACCCTTCAATAAATTATGGTATATGGTATAATATGATATCAAAATCAATTAAGAATAATATCTAACAAAGTATGTCGACCTAGAAAAAAATAATCTAATAAAATCATTAAAAATTTATTGAGATAGATTCCCCCTTTTTACTTTGAAATAATTGATTTAAAAGGCCTCACAATTTTAAAAGAAAACATTTTGATTCAAAATAATCTTTTAAACTTGTAAAATAATCTTCAAGAATTATGTTTTCATGATGGTGGGAAAATCTTCTCATGGATTAAAAGTTAAAAAAAATTCTTTCCATTTTTTTGTCAAAAAAGTCAAAAAGTACCTCATTTGGAAAAAGATAAAAAGATTACTTTTAAACCATTTTATCAAATTCAAAAATGTGTAAAAATACTTCAAAATTTTAAAGTATAATATTAAAAAAAATTGTAGAAAAATTAAGAAACATGGATAGGGATGATAAATATTTCCCAATAGATACTCACATATAAAAAATCCCGAATAACAATGAGATTGTGAAATTAACTCTTACCACATTATAATCAGTAGAATCGTATGCCCATGAAAGAAATAAAATTATATGGATATGAAAATACCATAATCTTCATAATAATATTCATAAAATACAATCATGGGAATAATATACACCACAAAAAAAAAGCAAGTAGTGTATAAGGCATGTGTCCCACAGAAATAAAAGTTAGACAAAAATCAGTTACCTTACACTTCCTTTAGTCGAACATGATTTAAATTAATGTATAATGATTTTAAAAATTTTATTAACTTATATCAAAACCTTATTCATATTTATGATATCATATATGATCTTATCATATTATTTTAATACCCATTTGTTGATAATATTGTGTTATTACCATTGTTTCGGGTGTTAACTGCTTCATTTTCTTATGCATGTTTTGTCAAGAATGTATATATTCTTCTGTATAGGATATAGATCCAAAATATAAATAATTATATTTATGTTATAAATATAATATTTAATCGAAAAATAAATTTTTAGAATCAATAATTAATAGTTGATATTTAAAATGAATTACATCACATCATGGATACGGTAAGTCTTACATACGCACGAGCGACAGTGTCATTCCATTAATAGTGAAAGAGTAAGGAATTTGATGGAATATTAATTTTTTCCAGAATAAATATTAGGTCATAATTATCATATATATCCATTATTTCCATCATTATAACTATCCAAGCAAAACGGTGATGAAAAACAGATTACACCACGGTGTGGAGACGGTAAGTTATATGTATGTACACACGGTGTTTTCATTTTTTTATAGGATGGATAAATCATGAAATATGGTTGTCCCAAAATAATAATAACATACCAGAATATATATTATACTATATTCATTACTTTAGTATTTAAACAACTCATGAACATTAAGTAGAAGAATAAATGAACTTGAATGAGTTGGTAAAACAATAACATCTTCTTCAGTGGACTTCCTTTAGATCTCTCGTTAAGGGATATAGATTTGGTCTTTTTGGAAGACCAGGACCTCCATAACTTGGATACGGATGTTGGGAGGAGAAATTTTTATTTATTGGTAGATCTATAAGTCTCAAAGTTGTGTGATGAAGTGAGGGAGGAGGTTCCCTTTTATAATTAAGGTGAGGGGCACTTTTGGAAACCCTCAAAATATTAAATTAATATAAATTAATTTTCAATTATATATGGATACAAAGTGAGTTATATATAATATAATATTATAATTTCTCAAAATCATCTAAAAAAATAGACAAGTTTAGGTCTCATTATTACCCCTATAATTTGACTTTAACTCTTAATTAATTCATTTAACTCTTATCATGAAAACATATGTTTTTATTCTTAAGGGATTAATATAGTTCCCCTAAAATTTCAAAATAACCTTAAATGAGTCATTTATGAAATTTTAAACTTTTCCCAATAATTGGGCCAAATTTTATATTTTTGTGAATTTTATGTCATTTAATAAAATTTTATTTATTTTAAAATATCATTAATGTCAATTTTGACACTATTCATTACTTGACTTTTTAAAAATATAATAACAACAATATATATTCAAATAAGCTTATAATATATCACTAACATGTAAAATTTATCTATAAAATTTATTTGTGACACTAATTATGTTAAATTATATTTATTTTAATATTTTTATAATCATTTATTTGATATTCTCATTAATTAAATAATTACTGAATCATCATTGTGTAAGCCATTAAGGTAATTATTTTTTTCTTAAAAATTAAAAATAAATTTTCTAGATGAATATAAACATTTTAGATTTCAAATGACTATTTATATTCTAATATATCTTCTGTATGGACCTATATTAAAAATGATATAGTAATTAGAAATATGAGTATTACATATTTAACTTCTCTTTAAATAAAATAAAATAAATGTCATACTCTCATCCAAGTGGTTTCCAAATATTATAATCTCATAAAAATGATTTTTTTTGTCTAAAAAACACATAAAATAAAATTTGAACAAGTTTTATAGTAATTTTATAATATTTATAGTATTACTTTTACCCTTAATTACTCGGTTTACCATTAACTGTGTTAATTAAAGAATTACTAAAGTTACTATTCATAATGCCCAAAAATAAAAGAATATATATTTACATAATTTGGACCCAATGATTTCAAATATTAAATACATTTTTTAAAATTAAAAACACATAAGTTGCAGTAATTAATTTAAAATTAATCTCATTGACATAATGAGAAAACGGGTTTTTAAAGTGAAACATTCAAAACATTGAATTGTTTTTATTTCTAAATTCAATGTGAAACTGATTAAAATGACATAAAATGTATTAAATTATAAAAATTTGATCTAATTATACTTTAAAAACAATTTGAAATATAATTTAACCCTATAAATTATTTAGAAGAGAAAATTGTTTTCAATTAAAATGGATTATTTATCACTATTCAAAAAAACATAAAACTTATTAGAAAAATACCAAAAATTTAACCAAAGTCAATTTTTATATTACTATTTAAAATAATAGATTAATTTTTTCAAATAAAATATCTTAAAGTGTCAAAATTTGATTTAAAATTGGTTCACCATTAAAAGTAGGTTAATTTTTATTTAGAAAAATATCGGTTTGTATTCATAAAATTGGGTTTGTTCTTATATTATGACTATTAAATATATTATATGGATGTAAAAAATAACTGATTTAATATATAATATATAAATTAAATTAATATAATTCACTAATTTTAATTAATTTAATTTATTAGGATAAAATGAGTTTGTGAGCATAAAAATAGTTTTTTATTAAATCACCCCATTTAAATTCATTTGGTTTCTATATTCATTTATAATTAATTTTTTACCAATGAATTCAACAATATATGTTTTAGGTTATTTAATCCTATTCACAACCACCAACTTATGGCTAGTTTTAAAGATAATATTATTAATAGTATCTCGTGGTTCATTTAAGCACGGTGTTTCGTGTGATGTAAGTTATCTAATAGATTAAATTTAATAAGAGACATACCATAAAATATTGGGGTGTTACATTATGCCATCGTTCAATAAATTATGTCCTTGCAAAATAAAATTTCACTTCAGAAATCAAATGTTGATACTTAAAATTTTATTGTGGGAAACCCACATTAAAAATAGGGTTAATAAAATATCCTCTTAACAAGAGGGAAAGGTAAATACAAAGTTTGCCACAAAATTAATATTTTGAATAGGATAACATTAGCGGAAATTGAAAATAAGGACATGGAAGAGAAATAAAACCATCATGTTCTGATGGAGAGTGTTTGAGAACATAGTCATTAGAATGTATACAATCATAAAACTTTAAATCTATAATGGGTTAAAGAGGTCATTGATTTCTAAGTAATAAAATTAAATGAATCACATTTTAATTCCAAATTCCTTTCCTATATTTGAGGTATTTTTTTACTATCCAGATAAGAACTTTATAAAATATTCTTAATTAATTTAATTACATGTTATAGTCATGATCTTATCCCTTGGTTGTTCTTTGATCTATTTTCACTTCATCCCTCACACCTAGAAATGAAAGTTTAAAATGGTTTTTTCATGCCTGAAGCATATTTATGAATCATAAGATAAACCAATCATTCCTTCAGCCTTTAAATATTTACTAAAACTAAAATTGTTAGTAAAAAGTATCCAATAAATAATAATTTAACCTCAAACAATAATATCCAACGTTTAACTTAATCCATTCCAACCTTAAGACTGATCCAAAAATATATCTTTCCAAAAAAAAGTCTCTAAATTTCCAAGATATGAAAACCATTTTCATAAATAACCTAAATCACTATAAGTCCACAACAAAATCATATTTGACTCCAAAATAAATTTCAAATTTTATTCCTTAAAATATTCTATTTACCTTAATCTTATAGGATTCCCAAAATAGAAAATGTCTACCGAAATAACATTAATAACATGATCAAAAAATCTTTTTTCAATATCATGTTATCTATTTGATAAAAAAATGTCCCTAAAATAAAAATAACCTTTATCCAAAAGGTATAAAAAAATTCATTCTAATCATGACTTCATGTAGGCTAGTAGTAGGTGTTACACCCTTTTCACCCTTTGGTTGTGGGTTCAAACCCCCTGCCTTTCCATACGTGATGGGTTGTCACCCAACCTATGGATTGTCCTTTTTTATAAAACTATATTAATATAACATCCAAATTAGATATGATGGACATTATTGAAATAATTTTAATCACTAATGTTTTCAATAAAACTATAATACATAAATACTTCATCCATTTATTTCCACATAGTTCATTCCTTGGTCTATATTTTGTCCTATAGAATATGGAATTGAATCGATTAATGCCCAGATTCCCCACATTTAAGGTAATGTACTACAAATGGATTCTTAGAATGTGTTTTATTTCATTCTATCATACTCTTTATTTTTCCTTAGAAATTATTTAATTTATGTCCTTCTTTACCACACATAAATCATTTCTCCATTATATTGAGACATGTTCCTGGGTGTATCCATCCACATTTATTACATGATGGAAATCTATCCTTCTTTTCTCCATGGTCTCTACCACTATAGATCTTATAAAAATTTATAATTCTCTTCTTTGGTGAGTTCTGGAGTTCGTTAAGGTATATATTGTTAATAATATTTTGTAAATACTGATTAGGCATGAATATGATATCTTTCATTTCTATCAATATCCCATTTGGTTTCTCATGACCATCACCTTGTCCATCATGTTAAATTTTAACATGAATCCTTTAGGTTTCAGCTATTGAGTAAAACCAAAAAACATAGTGTGAGTAACAATAGTCATAGTGAGAAAAATATATTTTCAACTTAAAACACTTTAATTTAATCCTAGGTTATTCATTTTCATTATATATTCAAATCATTAATAACGTTTTTTAAATAAAATGTGAATTATCCTAAACATATCCCCTGGGAGTGTCAGACCAGGTGCACAGAAAGGCTCGTTATTGTGTACCATGTTATACCAAGTCAGGCCAGATGCACCTCATCAAAGTTTTTTCCCCTAGGTACTTCTGTTCTATAACCACATCCACTTGTAGTATCCAAATAGGGATGTAATTTTAGGAATACCGAAATAATATATACCTTACCAAAATTGTAGGATTTTATTATATACGTATCCTCAAAGTCTATCTTAGGGTTTTGTTCTTTAATCTATGTTTTCTAAATCTAGTTTTTAAGTCTTATACTAAACTTGATCTGATACCAACTATAATGACCCCAACCCCAGTAGCCCAGAGTCGGTGCCTTACTTTATTACATTAGCATAGATACAAGAATTGAATCACAAAGGACTGATTGGTTTAGTAGTTTTGGAAACCATATTACATACTTGAAACATACATTCCAATTGAAAATATAAAATATAAAACATTCAATCCTTTGAGAGAACAAATATTATCCTATCTTAACCCTACATATCAGTAATAATACACATCTTGGAATCGTGGTAAAAATAATTCATAACAAATGGGTGAGATCATATTCTCAGTAACGGTAAGTGTACAACAGAAGCTATTATGAATAAATAAGCATAAACCTTAAGACATGGAATATAATTAAAACACAATCCATTTAAACATACTATTGAGAAAAATATGGAAAGAATAAATGAAAATAAAATAATTATATATATATAATCACATGGAATATCAATAAATGGTCTTATAATGAGGGAATGCATAATATCGAATATCATAAACATATTTTCATGGCTTTAGTCAAGACACCATACATAAAAGGGTATGACATCATCCAATACCCAAACTAGTTTGTATCATTAGTCCTACCAATGCATCAAGGGGCTATAGGATGACACACCTATCACATACTAAATCTAAGTCATTCCTCATATGAAAAGGGTGAAACATAAACAACATAAGCATTCGTATTGAAAAACTGGCATACGAAATGTGAATACTTCAACCATAAACTGTGAATGGTATCAAAATAGCACATTTAGAGCCAATTTGATCATAAAACCTTCAATAAATTATAGTAGATGGTATCATATGAGATTTGTAACAACCAGATATTTTATGATAAGTATTATTTTTAATTTATTTGATGTCATGTGTTTTATGCTACAACAAGATTATATTGTGCTATATGCCACACTGTATTAGCTTGAATTATACGCAACACTATTCTTATATTGTGTTACACGCAATTTCAAGTTCGTTTGATAATAGTCATTCTACGCAACATTGAGTGTACATATATATATATATATATTCAATGTATAAATGAAAAATGGTTGGATTATGTTATAACGAAACAACAAAGGAGTCTTGCACAACACGCAACCCGGACTTGGCTTGCATTACACGCAATCACGACCTTCCTCGATAGCGTGTGTTGTACGTAATACCAGGTTTCACTAAACGCCGATATATTGTTATAATATTATTATGGATGAGCTGTAATGAATAGTATTAACTAAATTTTAAATTTTATAACATTATTATTCATCTTATAAATTCTCTAAAACATTTTATGTGAACAAAATAAATTTTTTGAGTAAAATAAGTATTTTTCAAAAAATGCAGTTTTTCCGCCTTTTGATGGCGCACCCACATTAAATCTAGTTTTTGACATGTTTATAAGTTAATTTTTACAAAATAAAATTCTTCTATTGAATCAGGATATAAAAATTTACAATGGATAACGTTTTGATATTTTTCTGATAACTTTCATATTTTAATGAATAGTAAAAACACGCTATATTTTAATTAAAAACAACTTTTTTCATCATAATAATTAATATTTTTAAATTATAATATTGATTAATTTTAAAGTATAAATATAATATATTTTTACCATTTAATATAATGTATGTCATTATCATTGATTTTACCTTGAATTCTTAGCTTAAATCAATTCAGTCTTTTGCAATGTTTTAAACAAAAACCCGTTTTCTTTCGACAACGGGATTAATTTTAATTTAATTTCTCCAACTTTTGTGTATTGAATTTGGAAAAATGGATTCCATATTTTGAATCTGTGGGTCCAAATTATAATAATAAGCTACTTTTTATTTTTGGGCATTATGAATAGTAATTACAGTAAATTTTATTTACTATAGTTAAAGGTAAATCGGGTAGTTAAGGGTAAATATAAGATTATAAAATTACCATTACACCTGAAAAAATTCTATTGGATGACTAAAAGTTGACCCATATCACCTAAGGGTCGGAATAGATTAATTTTATGGACTTGTTGTTTTGAAAATAATTTAATTATTATTAAAACCAAAGAAAGTGACAACATGTCACTCTCTTAAATCTTATAAGTATATTAATTTTAATTTAGTGATAAACTTCATGAAACTTCGAAAATGAATAGTCTCCAGAAATATAATAAAATTATATACATCATATGAATTTATTTATAATTTTTATGGATTAAATAATTATCATTAAAGGTGACATAATAGTGATGTTGAAATTATTTTATTAAGAGAAATATCAAGAAATGGTTTTAAAAATATTAAAATAAATATTATATGAACTATTTAATGTGTTCCACTAAATTTATAGATAAATATGACATGTTATTAATCTATTAAATTTTTTAGTTTGAACATATCTTTAGTATATGGTTTATTTAAATTCAAATAAATGAATAGTGTCAAAATTTACACTATTGTTATTTTATAAAAATAACATATTATAAAATCGTTTAAAAATCACAAAAATATTTAAAAATTATTAATTAAAATTTATATGGTCTAAAATGTCATAAAGTGTCAAATTATCTAAAATTCACAACACATATGTAATTATTTATAATAATTTAAAATTTAGAATGTTATTACCATAAATAAAATTAAATTGATTAAATAAAGATAAATCAAGTTTATAATGTTTAAAAAAAATACCTAACATGTCTAAATTTTATTTTTTGATGAGATTATAACCCTATATCATCTACGATTTGGATTTTAGTCATTTTGGAAGTTTTTAAGTGGGTTTGGTATTTAATATAAATTAATATTTTCTTATATTTCCAAAGGCGCCCCTCTCCTACCTTATAAAAGGGAATCACCTCCCTCTTCTCCTCACACAATTTGGAGCCTTTAATATCGTCCAAACCCTACCCATTTCCCTTATAAAATTCCCCAGAAACATTCTAGAGGTCCTGGTCTTCTTTAAAGACCAATTTTAGTACCCTAAGAGGAGGTTTCAAAGAGGCGTGTCAAAGAAGAGGTAATATCCGTTACCGATTCTTTCAATTTTATTTCTTCTTCAACTTCTTCTTCTTTAGTTGTTTCATTATATTGTAATAACATCAGTATCAATAATATACTGATATGTTATTATAATTATGAAACAACCCCATTTCACCTTCTATCCATCCTGCGGAAAATGAAATGACCGCGTGTGCGTACGTATGGAATACCGTCTCCACGCCGTGGTGTAATATGTTTTTCCATCAACACCTTACTTGGATGGGTATAATGGTGTAAATAATAACTATATATGGTTATTATAACATAATACTGATTCTGATATATTATACCATCCACTCCAATTCTATTCAATAATTATGGGAACGATATCATCGCTCGTGCGTACGTACGGACTATCGTCTCCACGACGCGATGAGATTCATTATCCATGTTAACCATACATGAATGATTATAAAGTTTATATAATGAATAATAATGAAATATATGACATAATAATTCTACAGGATTTATTTATATATATATATTTATATGTATGTCATCTATTTAGTTTCATTCAATTCAATAAGGAAACGAAAACAGCGTTCATGCGTATGTACGGCCTACTGTCTCCATGAACGGTGTATTTCATTCCTTTTATCGATCTATAATATATATGTATATGATGAATATATATTATATAGAAATCATTTTTTACATTCTGGAATTATGTAAATCAGGATATAAGTAATAATATCAAGAACGACAAGTCGAAACACATATGATAAATGAAATGATTTTACCCAAAACGCTGCTTTAACATGGAATTTACAAAATAATGGGTAATATAAAGTCATAAGTGAAACATATATGATATCATAAAAATGAATATGATTATGTAATAAGTCAATTACATTATTTAAATCATTATACAGAAGGTTCGGATACGTACGAAGCATATCGGACCTAAGGTAAGGGATAATTTTGAAAATCTCATTTTATCCAAGATTGCTTATATGTAATTATTTACTGGGGTTATTGTTATCATCCATGTACATGTTTTCTAAAAGTGTTTTTATGTATCTTTAATTTCCTTTTTACCCATTTTTTACTTTTACTACATGGTATGTAAGGAATCTTTCTTTTGTTTACGTTACGAGGTACTTTTTGACTTTTCCGACAAAAGTACGAGGAGAATGTTTTTTTTAACTTATACGAAATGAAAGGATTTTTAAGGTTTTATGAAGCCTTTTTTTCATGAAGCTTCTTCCAAAATATATCATGACTATTTTAAACAAAATCTTTTTCTTTTAAAATTTCATGACGTTTTGTGAAAAGAAATTGATTTTGAAGAAGAAAGGATATTTTCCTCAAGAATTCATTTCAAGTGTTTTATCAAAACCATTTTCCATATAAAATAAAATTATTTCGTATGTGTATGTTTCAAGTATAAAGTCTCTATGATTTACATGGTTTCACTTTTCTTATGATGAAATGATATTCGTTTGTTTTATATGGATTATTTTATGATGGGATGATGTTTATGAAACCCATTTTTATTCTTTGGGTTATGATGAATGATTTATGTTTATGTAGTGGCACAAGTAAGAATTATTTCATTATGAGATGGGTGGGACCTATATCACCCTCCAATGCATTGGGTAAAGATTTATATCCCATGAGATATACATGGCTGGAACGGAAATTTAAACCGGTTCAGTAATACATGACTGGAACGAGGAGTGATCTCGATTCAGAAAGGGACTTTGTCCACTAAGATGGTCTTGGCAGCAATGCCTTCACTACTATGGAAACCATATCATGTGCTTAATGGTTTTCCATAATTACATGTTTTATTCCCATGCTATTTTATCATGATTGATGTTCCTTTATGATATATGCCTTATGTACTTCCAAGATTTATTTCTTTGATCAAGGTTTTGATGTTTAGATTTTATGTTCAGGATTTTGCATTCAAATGTTTATGCATTGTTTTATGTTATCTATGCTTACCCTTACTGAGCATTTGAGCTCACCCTTTATATGTTTTCTTTTCCCCAGGATATAAATAAAGGTTTTAGGTAAGAAAACAAAAGGGGAAGATTTTTATGGAGATGTTGAAGATCTTTCACCACGATTAGAAGATTATGTTGCGAGTTTCCAAAGACACTAAACTATTACAGTCCTTGTGTGTCTAATTTTGTTATGTATTAAGTATTCCGCAAAAGTAATGTAATTTCCACGTACGTCAAGCTTCGGGTCTCTACAGTTGGTATAAGAGGAAAGGTTTAGTCAACCTTTGGAAACTAGGATGCGATAACTTTAGTGAGATCCCTAGAGATATTTATAAGGTATGTCTAGGGATGTTTCTAAGGTTAAGTATAAGTATAGGTTATTGTCCTAGAATTATGGTAACGATCTTAGAATTTAACCTAAGATGTTAGATATTGAAGGTAATCCCCCTTTGTTATGATTTTGGTCTCTCACACTATTTTTTTTTGGGTTTTAGAAAATGGTTGGGAATGGGAAGATTCAAGATAATGGAGTATATGATGGACAATGGAATGATATTCCTCATGAGCAACCAAATGAAATTGGATCTGGAGGTCCACATATCATTATTATCCCAAATCAGCAATATCATAATATGATCAATAATCTCATCTTTGGTAAGTTTCCCGACTCAACTAATAAGAGAAAGATGGAGTTTCATGATGATCATAGAGGAAGGAAAGTTCAATTTCTATCATGTAAATCATGTGGGAAGAGGCATCAAGGAGAATGTTTCAAAGGAATTGGAAGATGCTTTGGGTGTGGAAAATAAGGACACAAATCCAGTAAGTGCAAAGGAAAAGGTTCAGTTAACACCATGGATAAGGATAATGGTATTGCTACGACATCAACAATGATTAGATGTTTTAAATGTGGAATGTATGGGCATTATGCAAACCAATTACCTAAGGGAAAGTCTCATGAAGAGAATCAGCATGGATGTATGGGTAGTATTTATGTTGTTGATGATGAAGAGACTACAAATGATCTATGAGAAGAAAGATTTGTTGAAGCTCGGTCAATGGTTTAAGAAGGTAGTGGAATGATTTATGTTTATCAAGAGTTATGTTGTATAGGTAATGGTACTATGGAATAAAGACACATCTAAGGATTGTTACACTATTGTTTTTCCTAAAGTATTTGAAAGTATATGTTGAATGGTACTAGTAACCATGAAGGTTATTCTGATATTTTTGGAAAGTAGATGATATGCGCATAATGAAGGGATAAGGAGAAAATTAATTGTTTCATAGTATTCATGAGCTCATGATTTTTATAAGGACTAAGTGATATCATGGTTTGAGTATACAGAATTTTGGGATTTTGGTATGTGGAAAGAGTTAACTTTTGACAGCACTCATGTTTTCACTAAGGTTCAATGGGTATTTATTTTTCAAGAGAATACATGATTAAGGCCTTCGAATGTTTGTAATGTGACCAACAAGACACATCTTATGATATATGGGGATCAACGATGGTATTAACATGCTTGTTATATGAACTCTCTGGTAATCATTTTCACTATAATATGAGATTGGACGGCAGTATTTTGGATAAGCCTAAAGATTGGAATGGATTATGTTGGACATAAGTTAGTATTGTTTAAGGGTAGAAATTTTTCGATATTATTGATGGAAAGTTATAACAATGTAGTTTTAGAAAAATGACAACCTGCAGGACGGGCGACAGCCCATCGCGTCCGACAAGGCTATGGGAATCGAACCCAAAAATGAAGTGCGACAGGCCTTTATCACCTACCACTGGCCTACAGGATGTCCATGTTTAGTAGAAACCAGTTTTATTATATTAAGCAGTATGATATATGATGTATAAGTCCATTTTAGGAACCATATATGATTAATCTCACTATATATGGACTTCTGTATTTTTGATAATTTTTTCTAACCTTTTGTTTGAGACAGATGGAATGACCCATCATTCTATCTCATGATCTGCTAACACTTCACGAATGACAAATTCAACTTCATTTTTTTAAGAGATGAAGTGGAAATTGTCCAAGGAACGACCAACGGTGAGACTGTACCAAAATCAAGAAAGTATTTCTTCTAATTCCAATTTCTTCAACTTTAGGGAAATGATCTTGAAAACCAAAAATGTTGTTCTAGTGCCCTTATATTCGATGAATCAGATGGTACCTTAGATCATCACAAATCTATGGCTTTTTGATTGTTGGCTTTTTCATATCCATGTTCTCTACCACTCTCCATCAGAACTTGATGGTTAGATTTTTCTTCCATATCCATATTTTCACCTATGTCCTCCTTTGTGGAAACCCAGTGATTAGTTAATTTGGGTAACCGTTACGTTTCATACATTAGTTTTTAAAGTTAAGTTTTGGTATTTCATTTTACGATGTGTGTTGCAATTAAAGAAACTTTCAAGTAGAAAACCATGTATAACCCCAATGAATTTCAAGGGCAAAATTCATTTTAAGGGGGGTAGAATGTAACAACCCGATATTTTATGATAAATATTCTTTTTAATTTATTTGATGTGATGTGTTTTATGCTACAACAAGATTATCTTGTGCTATATGCCGCACTGTATTAGCTTGAATTATACTCAACACTATTCTTAGATTGTGTTACACACCATTTCATGTTCGTTTGATAATAGTCATTCTATGCAACATTGAGTGTATATATATATATTCAATGTATAAATGAAAAATGGTTGGATTTTGTTATAACGAAACAACAAAGTAGTCTTGCACAACACGCAACCCTGACTTGGCTTGCATTACACGCAATCACGACCTTCCTCGATAGCGTGTGTTGTACGCAATACTAGGTTTCACTAAACGACGATATATTGTTATAATATTATTATGGACTAGCTGTTATTAATAGTATTAACTAAATTTTGAATTTTATTACATTATTATTCATCTTATAAATTTTCTAAAACATTTTATATGAACAAAATAAATTTTTCGGGTAAAATAAGTATTTTTTAAAAAATGTAGTTTTGCCGCCTTTTGATGGCGCAGTCACATTAAATATAGTTTTTGACAGGTTTATAAGTTCAATTTTACAAAATAAACTTCTTCTTTTGAATCAAAATATAAAAAATTACAATGGATAAAGTTTTTATATTTTTTCTGATAACTTTCAAATTTTAATGAATAGTAAAAACACGCTATATTTTAATTAAAAATAACTTTTTTCATCATAATAATTTATATGGTTAAATTATAATATTGAATGGTTTTAAAGTATAAATAGAATATATTTTTACCATTTAATATAATTTATGTCATTATCATTTATTTTACCATGAATTCGTAGGTTAAATCAATTCAATCTTTTGCAATGTTTTAAACAAAAACCAGTTTTCTTTCAACAACGGGATTAATTTTAATTTAATTTCTACAAATTTTGTGTATTGAATTTGGAAAAATGGATTCCATATTTGGAATCAGTGGCTCCAAATTATTTCAATAAGCTAATTTTTATTTTTTGGCATTATGAATAGTAACTACGGTAAATTTTATTTTCCATAGTTAAAGGTAAATCGGGTAATTAAGGGTAAATATAAGATTATAAAATTACCCTAACACCTGCAAAAATTCTATTAGATGACTAAATGTTGACCCATATCACCTAAGGGTCGGAATAGATTAATTTTATGGACTTTTTTCCTTGGACATAATATAATTATTATTAAAACCAAAGAAAGTGACAACATGTCACTCTCTTAGATCTTATAAGTATATTAATTTTAATTTAGTGATAAACTTCATGAAACTTATAAAATGAATAGTCTCCAGAAATATAATAAAATTATATACATCATATGAATTTTTTTAGAATTTTTATGGATTAAATAATTATCATTAAAGGTGACATAATAGTGATGTCGAAATTATTTTATTAAGAGAAATATCAAATAAATGGTTTTAAAAATATTAAAATAAATATTATATGAACTATTTAATGTGATCCACTAATTTTATAGCTAAATATGATATGTTATGAATCTATTAAATCTTTTAGTTCGAACATTTCTTCTGTATATTGTTTATTTAAATTCAAATAAATGAATGGTGTCAAAATTGACACTATTGTTATTTTATAAAAATAACATATTATAAAATTGTTTAAAATTCACAAAAATATTTAAAAATTATAAATTTCAATATATATGGTCTAAAATATCATAAAGGTATAAATTATGGAAAATTCACAACACATATGTAATTATTTATAATAATTTAAAATTTAGAATGTTATTACCACAAATAAAATTAAATTGATTAAATAAGGAAAAATCAAGTTGATAATTTTTAAAATAAATTCCTAACATGTATAAATTTTATTGTTTTATGAGATTACAACCCTATCTCATATAAGATTTGGATTTTAGTCATTTTGGATGTTTTTATGTGGGGTTGGGATTTAATATAAATTAATATTTTCTTATATTTCCAAAGGCGCCCCTCTCCTCCCTTATAAAAGGGCATCTCCTCCCTCTTCTCCTCACACAATTTGGATCCTTTAATCTCGTATAAACCCTGAAAATTTACCTTATAAACTTCTCTATAAACATTCTAGTGGTCCTGGTCTTCTTCAAAGACCAATTTTAGTACCCTAAGAGGAGGTTTCAAAGAGGCATGTCAAAGAAGAGGTAATATCCGTTACCGATTCTTTCAATTTTATTTCTTCTTCAACTTATTATTACTTAGTTGTTTCATTATATTGTAATAACATAAGTATCAATAATATACTTATATGTTATTATAAGTATTAAAAAACACCATTTCACCTTCTATCCATCCTACAAAAAATGAAATCACCGCGCGTGCGTATGTACGGAATACCGTCTCCACGCCGTGGTGTAATCTGTTTTTCCATCAACACCTTACTTGGATGGGTATAATGGTGTAAAGAATAACTATATATGGCTATTATAACATCATACTGATTCTGATATATTATACCATCCACTCCAATTCTATTCAATAATTATGGGAACAATATCATCGCTCGTGCGTACGTACGGACTACCGTCTCCACGACGTGATGAGATTCATTCTCCATGTTAACCATACATGAATGATTATAAAGTTTAAATAATGAATAATAATGAAATATATGACATAATAATGCTACTGGATTTATGTATATATGTATATATATATATGTATGTCATCTATTTAGTTTCATTCAATTCAATAAGGAAACGAAAATAGCGTTCATGCGTACGTACGGCCTACCATCTCCATGTACGGTGTATTTCATTTATTTTATCGATATATAATATATATGTATATGATGAATATATATTTTTTATAAATCATGTTTTACATTCTGGAATTATGTAAATAAGGATATAAGTAATAAAATCAAGAACGACAAGTCAAAACACATACGATAAATGAAATGATTTTACCCAAAACGTTGCTTTAACATTGAATTTACAAAAGAACGGGTAATATAAAGTCATAAGTGAAACATATATGATACCATAACAATGAATATTATTATTTAATAAGTCAATAAAATTATTTAAATCATTATACAGGAGTTTCGGATACGTACGAAGCATATCGGACCTAAGGTTAGGGATAATTTTGCAAATCTCATTTTTATCCGAGATTGCTTGTACGTAAGTATTTACTAGGGTTATTGTTATCATCCATGTACATGTTTTCTAAAAGTTTTTTTATGTATGTTTAATTTCCTTTTTACCCATTTTGACTTTTACTACATGGTATGTAAGGAATATTTCTTTTGTTTATGTTACGAGGTACTTTTTGACTTTTCCGACAAAAGTAAGAGGAGAATGTTTTTTTAACTTCTACGGCATGAAAGGATTTTTAAGGTTTTATAAAGCCTTTTTTTCATGAAGATTCTTCCAAAATATATCAAGAATATTTTAAACAAAATCTTTTTCTTTTAAAATTTCATGACGTTTTGTGAAAATAAATTGATTTTGAAGAAGAAAGGATATTTTCCTCAAGAATTCATTTCAAGTGTTTTATCAAAACCATTTTCCATATAAAATGAAATTATTTCATATGTGTATGTTTCAAGTATAAAGACTCTATGATTTACATGTTTTCACTTTTCTTATGATGAAATTATATCCATTTGTTTTATATGTATTATGTTATGATGGGATGATGTTTATGAAACTCATTTTTATTCTTTGGGTTATGATGAATGATTTATGTTTATGTTGTGGAACAAGTAAGAATGATTTCATTATGAGATGGGTGGGACCTATATCTCCCTCCAATTCATTGGGTAAAGATTTATATCTCATGATATAGACATGGATGGAATGGAAAGTTAAACTGGTTTAGTAATACAGGACTGGAACGAGGAGTGATCTCGATTCAGAAAGGGACTTTGTTCACTAAGATGGTCTTGGCAGCAATGCATTGGCTACTATGGAAATCATATCACGTGCTTAATGGTTTTACACAATTACATGTTTTATTCCCATTCTATTTTATCATGATTGATGTTCCTTTATGATATATTCCTTACGTACTTCCAAGATTTATGTATTTGGTCAAGGTTTTGAAGTTTAGATTTTATGTTCAGGTTTTTGCATTCAAATGTTTATGGATTGTTTTATGTTCTCTATGCTTACCCTTACTGAGCATTTGAGCTCACCCTTTATATGTTTTCTTTTACCCAGGATATAAAGAAATGTTTTAGGTAAGAAAACAAAAGGGGAATATTTTTATGGAGATGTTGAAGATCTTTCACCACGATTATAAGATTATGTTCCGAGTTTCCAAAGACACTAAACTATTACGGTCCTTGTGTGTCTGATTTTGTTATGTATTAAGTATTCTGCAAAAGTAATGTAATGTCCATGTGCGTCAAGATTTAGTTCTCTACAATATTAGCCTC
This sequence comes from Viscum album, assembly GCA_963277665.1. Classification (NCBI taxonomy): domain Eukaryota; kingdom Viridiplantae; phylum Streptophyta; class Magnoliopsida; order Santalales; family Viscaceae; genus Viscum; species Viscum album. The sequence goes on along the minus strand of OY728132.1, from coordinate 1,679,499,686 downwards.
ACTCAATCATAAGATCCAACAAATTATGTTAACATAGATGAAAATACTCTAATAAAATCATTAAAAAATTCTTGAGATAAATTCCCCTTTTACTTAGAAATCGTTTATTTAAAAGGCTGCACAATTTTAAAAGAAAAAATTTTCATTAAAAAGATTATCGTAAACCTATAAAGGAATGTTTAAGACATTATGGTTTCGTGAAGGTGTAAAAATACTCTCATTTATTATAATTTAAAAAAACATTACTTCTATATTTTTGTTGAATAATTCATAAAGTACCTTGTTTGGAAAACGACAAAAAGATTCTTTTTAAACCATTTTATAAAACATAGAACATCGGTAAAAATAATATAAATTTTTTTAGTATAATATTAAAAATACTTTGAATTTATTTAGGAAACATGGAAATGGATGATAAATATTCCTCAACAGATACTTACATACAAAAAATCTGAAATAATAATGAGATTATGAAATTAACCCTTACCACTTTATAATCAGTAGAATCATATACCCCTGAAAGAAATGAAATTATATGGATATAAAAATACCATAATATTCAGAATAATATTCATAAAATACACTCATAGGAATAATATACACCACACAAAAGAAGCAAGTGGTGTATAAGGCATGTGTCTCATAGAAATAAAAGTGAGACAAAGATATCTTACCTTACACTTTCTTTAGTGGAACATGCTTTAACCTCATTTTTAATAGTTTTAATCTTGTTATTAACTTATATAATGACCTTATTAATATTTATTATATAATATATAATCTTATTATATTATTTTATCACCCATTTCTTAATAATATTGTGTTATTACCCTTGTTTCAGGTGTTAATTTCTTCATTTTCATATGCATATTTTGTAATGAATGTCTCCATTATTTTGTATAGAATATAGATAAAATATATATAGAATGATATTAACATTATCAATATCATATTTTATAATTAAATAAATTTTCATAATCATTCTTAAATTGTTAACATGGAAAATGAATCACATCATGTTGTAGATACGGTAGGTCATACATACGCACGAGCGACAATATCATTCCATTAATGGTGAAAGAGTAAAGAAGTGGATAGTATATTAATTTTTTAATTAATAAATATCATGTAATAATTATAAAATATATCAATTATTTCCATTTTATATCCATCTGAGTAAAAAGGTGATGAAAAACATATTACACCATTGGGTGGAGACGGAAAGTCATACGTACGCACGTGCGATGTTTTCAATTTTTCATAGGATGGATAAATCATGGAATATGGTTTTCCAAAAATCATAATAACATATCATCGTATATATTATACTTGATTTATTACATTATTATGGAAACAACTAATGAAGATGAAGTAGAAGAAGAAATGAACTTGAATGATTTGGTAAAATAATGACCTCTTCTTCGGTGGACTTCCTTTAGATATCTTCTTAAAGGATATATAGTTGGTATTTTTGGAATAAAATGACCTCAAATACTTGAATAATGATGTTATGAGTATAAATGAGAATATTTTGGTCGATCTAGAAGGCTTAAAGTGGTGTGAGGAAGTGAGGGAGGAGGTTCCCTTTTATAATTAAGTTGATGGGGCACTTTGGGAAACACACAAAATATTAAATTAATATAAATTAATTTTCAATTTAAAATGTATCCAAAGTGATTTATTTTGAAATCCTCTAAAAAATTAATTTTTAGAAAAATTCAGTTCTCATTATTACCCTTATCTTTTGGCTTTAACCCTTATTTAATTATTTTTACTCTTACTGTGCCAACATCTGTTTTTATTTCTTAATGGTTAATATAGTTACCCTAAAATTCCAAACGAACCTTTAATGAGTCATTCATGATATTATAGACTTTATATCAATGATTTGGACGACATTAATATTTTTATGAATTTTATATCATTTAATAAAATGTTTTTTATTTTAAAATATCATTAATGTGAATTTTGACACTATTCAGTACTCGACTTTTCAAAAATATCATAAAAATAATATATCTTCAAACCAATAATTCTAAAATATCACTAATATTTAAAAGTTATCTAGAAAATTTATGGGTGACATTATTTATGTAAAATTATATTTATTTTAATATTCGTGTAATCATTTATTTGATATTCTAATTAATTAAATAATTACTACATCATCATTGTGTAAGCCTTTAAGGTAATTATGTATTTATTAAAAATTAAAAATTAATTTTCATAATGAAGATAAAAATTTTATTTTCCTAATGAATATTTATAGTCTAATTTATCTTCTTTATAACCATATATTAAAAATGATATAATTATTAGAAATATGAGTATGGCATCTTTAACTTCTCTTTAAATAAAATATAATAAATGTGACTTTCATCCAAGTGTCTTAAAAAAGTTATAATCTTGGCCCAAGTATTATTTTTGTAGAAACCCACTCATAAAACAAAATTTGTACAAGTGTTAGGGTAATTTAGTAATATTTATAATATTAGATTTACCCTTAATTACATGATTTACCTTTAACTCTGTTAATAAAATTTTAATGAAGTCACTCTTCATAATTCCCAAAAATAAAAGAAAAATATTTAAAATAATTAGGACCCACAGATTAAAAATATGGAATCCATTTTTAAAAATTATAAATAAATAATTTTCATTAATTAACTTCTAATTGATCACGTTGACGGAACGAGAAAACAAATTTTTAAACTAAAACGTTCAAATGATTGAAATGTTTTTATTTCCAAATTCAATGTGAAATTGATTACAATGACATACATAGGATTAAATGATAAAAATTTAATCTAATTATACTTTAAAACAAATTAAAATATAATTTAACACTATAAATGTTTTAGATGAAAAGGTTGGATTCAATTAAAATGCATTATTTATCACTATTCATCAAAACATACAACTTATTAAAAAATTTCCAAATAATAAAAAAAATTACATTTTTATATTAATATTTAAAATAATAATTTTATTTTTTCAAATAAAATATATAAAAGTTTCAAAAACGCAATTTAAAATAGGTTCTCCATTAAAAGGCTGTAAAACTGTCTTAAGAAAAATATACGCTTTTATGCATAAAATTGGGTTTGTTATTATATTATGATTATTAAATCAATTGGATTAATATAAAAAAAATTTATTGAATATATAATATATAAATTAAATTAATATAACTCGCTAATTTTAATTATTTTAATTTATTAGGATAAAATGAGTTTGTGAGCATAAAAATAGTTTTTTATTAAATCACCCCCTTTATATTCATTTGGTTTCTATATTCATTTCTAAATAATTGGTAACAAATTAATTAAAATATATACTTTTCATAAGTTATTGAATCCTATTCAAAACTTCCAAATTATGGCTAGTGTTAAAACAATAATATGAATAGTATCTCATGTTTTGTTTAAGCTTGGTGTTGCGTGCAACGTAAGCTATCAAAGAGATTAAATTTAAAAAGATACATATCATAAAATCTTGGGTTCTTACAATAGATATATTATAGATAAAATATATTATTGATATAAATAATGTATTAATGATAATATAATTGGTAGTTGATAGTAAATAAGAATAAAAATAATTGAAATTTTAAGAGGTTGTTTTCTTATGAAAAAATTTTCATTATATTTTTATTTAAAAGTTAAATCCCCAAATTTTAGAATTTTAATTTGACCAAAATAACTTCATTTTTGGATTTATAAGAAAAAATATTATTTTAAGATTAATGTTTGGTACATTTCTAAAATAGTTGATTTCTAAGTGAATAGTGAAAAAACTTTGATATTGCTAAAGCCATCACTTTTATGACACAATCATAATACAATATTGACTTAAATGTTTTTGAAATATTTTTCTATATAGAATTTATATTTATAATTAAAATAAATCATTTATAATTACTATATTTTATTTATAAAACCCATATTAATAGTTTTGGAAACAAAAGTAATATTTTACTCTTAAAAATAATTTATTCGCTTATATTAAAAAATTAGTTTTGATCACATGTAGAAATTAAATCCAAAAAAATATATTGTGTATTATAGATCAATATTATCATATTATTTAATAATATAAATTTCATTTTTGGGCATAAAAGTATGTTTACTAATATTAAAATTAATGAGCATGATAATGGTAAAATTATTGTTTTCATAGAATTGTTTTATTAATATTGTGTAATTTTTATATAATAAGATAAATTAATATCCTATAGAAATTGAATTTAATATAATTTTTAAGCCTCTATTAAATATATTATCATTCACTAAAATGGTAATCAATACTAAATAATATTAATAACACTTAATGGTGAAAATAATATTATCCAACAAAACAATTTTTCTATATATAATACATTCTTATTTAAAAGTTAATTTTCTATTAATTAGAATTGAATTAGATTAAATATATATTAAATTTAACTTTTTAAAACCTAAATTTTATAATAGGTTTTATTTTATATGTTTAGTAAAACATATGTTACTTGGGTAAAAACTAGTACCCGAGTAAAAACAAAAAAAAGTAAAAATAAAAATATAATAGAAAATAAATTAAAAATGATTAAAAAATGTGTGGAAATACTTGGTTGAGGCTTGATCAAACTAATATCATACAAAAATTCATTATTTCTCACTTTTGGATCCTTTTACCCTTGGATTTTGTCATTCTATTACTGAAAAATAATGGGTGTTCACAAAAGTTCAATTTTCTTCATGTACAAAAGGGGATCAATTCCACCCTTACAAAGTTAATATTTCAGTTTTAAATATCATAAAAACCCTGACAAATATTCCTATAATAGAATACACTTTCATTTTCTAAATCCACTAGTCATTGAAAATTATCCCAATTCCTTCAATTATAAGGAGTTCATCAAGAGGAAGTTTAGGGTCTCGATGTAAGAACTACTTAATCCATAACCATTTAATCTTAATATTTATCTTCCTAAACAATACTATAAATAATAATATAATTAATTAAGTATCAAAATCATACTAATATATTATTACATTAATTTAATAATTATTATTTATTCATTCCCATCCACTTAGAAAAACAATATAACAACGATCATGTGTTGTGCGGACTGTCGCCTCCATGCAACGACATCTTCTGTTTTTCACCACCACCTCTCTCCACTAGTTATAAGAATTAAATTAGATAATTAATGTGTCATATTTAATAAAATTATTAATATTAATATATAAATTATAATCCACCTTTATTTCCTCCTATTCTTTAGGGAATGGAAATGTTAATCATGCGTTGTGCAGAGTATCGCCTCCTCAAAGTAATGTTTTTCATTTTTCATCTTGATTTTTAATATTTATCCAAACACTTAAAATATTATTTTAAACCTTAAAAATATAAATAATATCATTATAATTATTTTATAATTATATTATTTCAAAATAATAAAAAAACTTCTTAACCATACTCACACATCAAATTATGGTATGTTTATGATTAGGTAAGTCTAACCACCTAATTGAACAATGTTATAAAAATATATCATGGATGACTATGGGAACTTAAATAATAATATTATTATAATATATTAATCAAATCTATTCAAAAAGTGATGTAATAACTAATTAGTATTCACTTTTTCTAAAAAATGATTTTTACACATTACAAGCGCTAATGTTAAAATTTATTTTTCTAACATATAGAAATTTTATCTGATAAAATGGATTTATATTGGGAATAATTAGTTACAAATTATTTAATAATGTTCATTTTATTTTTATAAATAAAAAATGGTTTACTTAGTTAAAAACTATATAGCACGATAAAACCAAAAATGGTAAAATTAATAAATATATGGATAAAGAGCTTGAAAATTATTAAAAACATCTATTTTAATTAAGTGTTTAAGATATTATTGACCTTATATCATCCCCAAATCAATTATTTTCTATTTTTTGAACCACTTTACCTGTGAATCATGTGATCTCTTTATATTAAGTTGAAATATTTACTAAAATTCCATTCTCACCATATATAAAAGGGGCCTCTCACCACCCATTTAATACCACTAAAAAATCGGTTTCCTATTGAAAATATACCCTTATTCCTTCCCCTAAATTACTATTTAACCCACTTAATATTTTGGTCATAATATATTATCCTAATCCCTCCATTTCCAATTATTTTCCCAAGGGAAATCCCAACTCCTCAATATGAGTACTAATTTTCCTTAATTTTCTTTCTTTTCTATATTACTTTTCTAAGTATATTTTTATCATTACTATATAATTTTATTTTATTTTTTTATAATAAATTTCATTATTCCATGGGAATAAATATTAACCATGTTTCCCATTTTTCCTTAAGGAAAACAAAAATGTCATTTGTAAGTGTGTGGACTACCGCTTCCATAAAGGGTCATGTTTCGTTTTCCTTAACTATCTTACACGGATTGTCCTAATTTTGAATTTAATAAATAATTATGATATTTAAAAAATATTTTAGATTAGTAAATGATAAAAAAAATTATAAATTTCCCTTATTCTATGGAATATGAAATCATTATCCATGCGAACATGCAAACTATAGCCTCCACAGAACAGTTGACTTCCATTTTTTTTCTTTTCACCAATGCCTTTCATGGATTGTTATTAGACTATTTTAAATGGATAAATATTATTTTTATGAAATTATTAAGGTTCTAAATTATTTTCAAGCTATTAAAACTATGATAAATAAACAAATGTGGTAAATTTAACTTTTCAAAAGAGCATTCTAGGAATAAAAAATGATTTCTTTATACTAAGTAATAACTTTGTATATGTTATATTCTTCTTATAATTATATAAAATTATTATATAAAACTCAAATAAACACTTAATAAATTAATTATGATTTATTTATAATATTATTACAACTAAATCACCACATAATCATCTATTAATTATGGTATATTCTTGTTTGGTTCGGTTTAACATCCTACTTTAAAAATAACATAAATTTATATCATGGATGACTATGGGAATTTAATTTATGGTATTATATGATATAAATAAATAAATAATTATTGGGTTTTAGTTATATAATGGTAATAATAATATTAAAATCATTAGTTAAGATACCAGTGTATGTTTGTTAAAAATCATTGAAACATGTTCATCGTCGATTTTATCTTTAAGGATCATAACCAAAAATCCAATAAAATGAAATTAGAAAATTATGAATAATTATAAATTATAAATTCCATTATCTAATATTATTTTTGAATGATGATATTTGGTATAAGAATGAATAACCATTCCTTTATTATGAAACTACTTCCAAAAAATCAAGATTGCTCACCCAATATTGAAAATAAATAATAATTATCTAGTGTTCATGTAGAGAATAATTATAAATAAAGTCATAAAAAACATTATAGGTATGAATAAGTTTATGAAATATGTGATTGATATTATTATTTTCATATAGGATGTTAGAGTATATTTTTATAAGTTGGAATAAAGGAAATTATTCTTTTTCCCAAATTTAAATACCTTGAGATGTGATTATGTTATACACCATGATTTCTCTTGTATGGTGTACTTAATACCCCTTTTATATTTTTTATCATGATTATCTCATTATCCATGGTATTTAACATTCTATTTGAAATTATATCCTTCAATGTATTTTGATTGATATGTTACCTAATTCATCATAATGCCTAAAAATGAAATTTTGGAAAGTAATGTGTGTGTGGATTTCCTAGTAATTACATCCCTATCTGGATATAGGAAAGTGCATGCATTTATGGCATAGATTCACCTGGGGGTAATCACTAAGAAAAATAGTGGTTTCTTATCAACCCAATATTCACTTGATGCACAATTAGTGGGCCTAATACTACACACCTAGTGAGAAACTCTCGAGTGATATGCTTTTGATAATTCACAAGATCTTTATGAATATAAATGATGGATTTTTCAACCGTTATTTTGGTCTCCTATCATTGCAAACTACTAAACTTAACTATTATCTTATATTAATAACTGAGAACTTTTAAAGTGCCCTCTCCAACAACTTAACTTTATTTCTTTTAAAATTTTACTTCCTATTAAATTAAAAATACCCCATAGTTTCTATATTGATTTGTAGGAAATTATCTTAGATAGACACATTACTCCACTGAATGAGGAAATATTTTTTCATATTTCCATCGTACGGATAACCATTTTTCTATTTTTATATTATTAAGTAATTATTTCCTTAGGTAATGTAATGAAATGTGTTGTTAAATCATGTGATTAATGAATTAGACTTAATTATACATGGGTGTGGATCGATATATATAGCCTCTTGTTGTATTGGTAGTTGTCATGAGACAAACTAGCTAGGGTATTGACATATTCCTTACCCATTTATGTATGATGTCTTGGAATAAGGCCTTGATGGTATGTCTTTATTTTTTGTAATTATGCATTCCATCAATACAAGATTAGTAATTATTATACATTTTTTTACTTATTGTCACTAATATAGTGTTTCATCTATTTCATTTGGTCATGGAATTATTTTAATCATTTATTTCATCCATATTATTTATGGCATACTTATGATATGATGGATTCTATTGTATGCTACTCTTTATTAAGCATCTTATATCACCTTTATTTTGTTTTCCTTTACTTGGGAAACCTATAATATAACTGTGTGTAATTTTCAAGGATCAACTCTAAGATATAATGTTTTTCCCATGAATTTTTTTTGCTATACTTTATATTATCAAGTTTAATGTGACAAATATGAATGCATATAAGATTCCAAGAATACTATGTCGCTAGATCCTTTGAGATGTAATATAACCATAGGAATTTTGGATCATGAGTCCAGGTTGTCACAATGGGCATGATAGCTATTATTGTAAGTGAATTACACTAATTTAAAGTAATCCTCCTAGCTCTATTTGATGTTTAGAAGAAAATATCTCAACTTTTCCTCTATAACATTATTGGTTCATTCTGTATGGCTATCAATATGAGGGTATAATGTAGTGGTCATCCATACTTGGGACCTAAAATTTATCGATAAACCCCTCTACAACTAGGTTATAAACCAAAAATCATGTTCAAGAACAATCATCAAGGGAACCCCATGAATCTAGATTATCTCATTCACATACAATAATCTTAATATTTCTATCTAACTCTACTCATGGATGGTAAGAAAGTGATCCAACTTGTTAAGTTAGTCAATAACCACACAAATATTAGCATAGACTCTAATTGTCTGAAGAAGACCCATTAAAATCCATTTATATACTATCCCACATACACTAAGTAACTTTATGAGTTTGGGATAAACCAACTGGGACCTGGGGCTCCACCTTCACCTACTGACAAGTGAGAATTTGAGAAACAAACACGGTAACACTCTTCCTAATACCAGACCACCAAAATTTTCACTAAAGGTCCTATTAAATATTGTCTACACCAGGATGTACCTACAAGGGCGAAGTATGGAACTCTCCCAACACCTTGTCATACAACATGATTGATACTATTCTCCATGCTTGGAAGATGATGACCTGATCCCCACATTCAAAAAATTCATCTAGTGGATCACATAATGTTATTTTGTCAGAAAAAAACCCCCCAATAGATGTCTCTTAACTTATTCTTTATAACATTCTAAAAAATTTGTAGAGTCACCACCATCGACCATAGATAAGTCACTACTTCTCATCCACCAAGATTAAATCCAATGAGGCCTACTTTTTTTATGCCTCCACTATCAACCATGAATGGGACTTCTTGCTAAGGTAATATGCTACCATGTTTCCCTTCCCTAGGGTATAGACTATCTAAAATTCATATTCCTTTAAGAACTCCAGCCAATATCTCTACCTAAATATGAGATCTCTCTGTGAAAATATATAACTAAGACTATAGTGGTTTGATTAAACCAAAAATCACTTTCCTATATGATAATTCTTCTATATGTTCAGTGTGAATACCACTTCTTCCGATTCAAAGTCATGGTATTCATAATTCTTCACATGGTATCATAGTTTTCTAGAACTATAAGAAATAACTTCCAAACTTTACATGAATATATAATTGATACCAACACTAGATGCATCATGGAACACCACATATTCAACACCCTCGTCCAGAAGTCTCAAAATGGGAGTATTAAAAAACCTCCACCTAAACTCCTCAAAAGATCTATTATAATGAACCTTATACAAAAATGGTTACCCATTTTGGGTTAGGGTATTCAAAAGGATTAAAATCTAGGATAATTATACCACAAATTGCTAGTAGTACCCAGACATACCAAGTAAACTTCTCACCTCATATACACTCTTTGATGGGTCTCAATCCAATATATCCTCTATCATTGACAGTTCAATGATTATTTAATCCTTTTATATAATATTTCCTAGTAATTTGAACATGTTAATCTATAACTGACACTTTGAGAGATTATTATATAACTGGAGATATCAGAGAAAATCTAGGATCATCCTTAAATATTTTTTACGCTCCTCCTCTAATGCAGAATAAAATAGGATATCATCAATAAAGACAAAAAATAACTAGTATATCAAGGGTTGGATCAGTTCTATAAACAAATAAAGGGTGTTTTCACACCAAAGGAAATCATTATGAACTCATAATTTCTATAGAGACATATGAATGTTGTCACCGGAATATTATCCTCACATAAATGCAGATTGTGATAGTCATACATGAGTTAAATGTTTAAAAAACATATCACACCATTCAAATAGTCATAGGTAATCTATCCATGGAAGTATGTTCTTATTATTGATCAATACCTGATTCAAGTAATGGTAATCAATTAATAACCTTAAGGTCGCATCCCCCTTTTTTTATAATAATACTAAGATAAATAAGATGACATGATGGTTTTGATAAATCCCTTATCCTGAAGGTCCTTCAAATATACCCCTAGATCTCTAATCTCTTCAAGGTCTATTTGATATGCTAGATTATATATTGGTGTGGTCTATGGTCTTAAGAAAATACAGAGGTATATTTCTTGATGAAGTGGTAATCCTGGAATATCATAAGGAATGACATCCATGTTTTCCTATACTAATATTGGAATTGGTATGTACAAAGAGACTATTTCACCAAATTCCAAACATTCCGACATAGAATAAATTATCTATAGTTTCATGTGCATGATCTCGGCTCACTCTATCATAAAATCCTTCTTTCCAATAATGGAGAATTTAATTCCTTTGACCCCTAGGTACCTCACTCTACTACAGTTATAGTCTATCTAGGCATGAATTATGATGAGATATTTTATTCCAAGGATGAAATTATATTACTTTATTTCAACAATAAATATATCCCACAAAAAACGTTATCCCTTTATAAAAAGCTCACATAATTAGCAGATGAGAGATATGGTGTGATCACGCCCAATATAAATCTATAACTTCATAGATCGGGATAATGGTTTCATAAAAATTTCATGATTAAGAACAAGGGATAAGGAAAAAATAATGAATGCCACATTTCTGTGTATACAAGCACTGGTACTAAATTAGATAACACCTTAATCATATATTGAATAATATCATGTGTGGAATTATCATATCCCTCTATAGGTTTCAGTTAAACACACCCCAACCCACTCACCCTCTAATCCTAGTTTGGTCCACCTATGGGTGGTGGTAGTGGAAAGAGATCATAGAATCACCCTCCACTTGTATATCCTTCTTCTAGGGATTCTCAAGAACCTCTATCATCACTGCATCCCTAGGGGATACCCTGACCACCTAGAATATCTCTAATAATGTTGGTGTCTCTAATATAGAAGTTATCCCAATATATTTACCCCCTTTAAAGTGTTTCGGGCCAAGAAATCAAATGAAAAGTGACCCACAAGCCACACAATCATTCAATAATTTATCCCTTGGCTGGATGGATCCTCGACGGGACCCCTGTGGTGTTGATCCTTGAGTCCAATCAATCTTACATGAAGGCCTCATACAATAGGATCCCAATATCTGATTCCTTCTAGATATAATAGATGACTCTACTCCATAATGTCCATCACCTCCTACAACTACCAAGAACTCCTGTACCAGGAATATCTCGATAACCAAAGCCCACTCTAGTTCTTCGATATAAGTGGGAATTCATCGAAGGATAAAACTAACTCAGATTTCCCTATAAGTCCCCACTTTAACTTCTATTCCTAGAATATCCATATCATTCCATATCAATAGAGTATTTCAGGAGGTGGGTGAACCATGAAACATACCCCACAATAGTTAGATAACCTTTATGTAACTATAAAAGCTTATGAATCCACACTAAAAAAGGTTGTGGGGTTATATTCATTGTAGAGTAAGCACTCAACATCCATCCAGGGGAGTATTGTCTAATCATGGGTCAGGGTGTCCAGACACCATGGGCGTCCTACTTCACTGTGAAGAAGGATGGTTGTAAGAATAGACATCTAACCGGATGGGGTTTTCACTAGTAATAATACATGAACCATTAACTCAATCCAATACTAAATCTCTTGTGATTCAATCTCACCTCAGAACCTAGGTAGCCTCATTGGCTAAAACTCATACAATCTAATTATCCTATGTGTGTCAGCATCTTGGCCTATCGGAACAATCAATGTCCATATATAAAGGGATGCATCATCCTATGCTACTAGAGGTGAGTTTTCTCATTTCTTGATGTGTGGGGGAACTACTCATTATCTACTCTATAGGAACTCTTCATGAATAGTACCCTACACTGAACCCTCATCACTAAATTGGTCATTATCGCGACCCTGTATCATAATCCAAGTTAGTTGTCATCGTAGTGACATATTTAAAAATATCAAGATAAACAATAGTTAGATGATAATATCTAAGGATCTAAATCAAGAATTGGTAATTCCAAAATTTTCCCTACAGGTAGAATCGTTTTTATAGTATAGGAAGGGATCGAATCCATGGGGACCAATGAAGTAACCATGAGACAATAAGATTTGATTAGAGGATTGGCTATGGAGTGGCCAAATTTTGTATTGATTGCAATTGGGATAGAAGAATAATAAAGTACCTAATATAATGGATTTAATTTAATAATGAAACACCTAATTATATTAATGGAAATAATTAATGGATATGGGTTGATCCTAGTTTGTTGTTAGGGCTATAATGGATGTAATTGTTTTCATATGAAATCACATCTCACTAGTTCAAGAAGTATTCAATCAATGAGATAATATCACAACATCATTATCAAATTTAATCCATTAAAAATTCCAAGTATAATCACTAATGAACATAGAGTATCATTTTCATGATCACTCCAAGGTATTGGATTATACTAGTACTTAGAATGTGTATTCATTAAAGTCAGTAAAGACAATGAATATAATAAGTTGAATAAATAAACTCTCAAACCATAGAACTAATTTAAGAAACTAATAACATCAAATAAAAATAAATCCATACCCAAGAAACACCATAGAATCAAACCAAATAATTTTGATACTTCCATTGATGCAAGGATCTCAATTGAAGGTGGAATTAGACTTATAAATGTGGAATTGATGAAATGAAAAACAAAAAAATGAACACTCTGCCATTGTGTAAGGAATTTAACAATTTTGGTGTTAATAAATTCACACCTTGATTCAACAGTATCAACATGATAATAAAAATGATGGTAAAATTAAATAATAATAAGAATAAGAAGAACTTATATTAGGAAACTAATGTGATTAAAAAAACTTACATGATAAAAAAATAACATGCAATTACAAAATGACAGGGTAACATTACAATTGAAAGAATAAAAAATATACCAAAAATTACTTCACCAAAACACATTAAATAGGAATTTTTGGGACCTAGGGTCGATAACCCATAAATAAATTATGTCCCATTTAATTAGGATAGTAAATGGTGGGTGAGGAATAAAAGGAAATTGGACTTTTCAATGTTGACTAGAAATTTGAAACATATTAATCCTCATTTTTTGCATGAAAAAATGACATTGAAGATAGTAGAATAGGGGATGTTCATATAATGAAAATATATTATTCCAAGTTTCCTTTAATAGTTTTAAAAGTTTCATTCCAATTTAACCATCCATTTGTATTTTATTCTCAAAATGGTGGAATGATTTTATGGGCCCTAAAATCTTGATGATAATTTAAACTTCAACTTGGGCCACCTAGATCACTATAAAAACCTCCAAATTTTCTCTAGTCATAGTTTAATTAAATTTTCCCCATAATTTTCTTTGTATAAATTTAAAATATAAGCTATATTGGGTAGGAATTTTGGTCTCCACTTTTATTTGATGGGCCTAAGGCCCATTCTTCTTTGTCTAGAATTTATTTCATTCGTGGAAAAAATGGCTATCTTCTATTATGAATCATTCATTGATCCTAAAATTTAAAAGGTTTAACACAAAGTGATAAATAATATCCCAAAATATCAAATTGAAATAAATAAAAGTATTTAATCCACAATAAGATGGTTGATTGGACTTAAACATGAATTGCATATGTGATGAGAAATGAAGTTCAATTTATAAAATGCACTAAAATAGGTGATTATAGACATTAAAACAAATGAATATTAAAATATAATCAATGAATATTATTATATTATAGTGTCTAATTAATAATGTCATGGAATTCATATACTCATTACTATATGATACATTTACTAAAGGATTTCCCCTGTAGCTGGTGTCTCAATGTGTCGCATAAGAATGGGTTTTTAGATTCCTAATGGATAGAAACATTGGTTTTCACACCATCATTGGGTTCTTAATCATGAATTCCAACCTCTATGCACTCTAAAACTATCTCCATAAGTTCCCAAACCAATCCTCATAACACATATATCTCTAAATTCCATCCCTAGGACAACCTTCCTCTAATACCACACTGACATGACCCGAGCCCCCATGGAATCATCTAGGATGTTAGTAAATAGACCGTTTCACCCTAATCCCACCTCTACTAGGTCAGGGGATGATGACTATCACTAAGTAATAATATAACTAAAATATGTTTCCTTAGACTAATGTAAATTTACACAACATACACCTCCAAGATCATGACAATAATGAAGAAAAATAATAATTGATCCAACTAAAGAATAAAAAATTCATGTTACAACCTCTAAGATGTTAAACATGAAACAATACATATCCAGGTATTAAATGAGGAAAACATTCCCAAAAATAAAAATTAAACTCAACCTAATAGCTGGTGATGATAAGGGAGCCTTGCTCATGACCTCTAATCTGACCATCGTTTATAATCACTATCACTTAGTACTGCTAAGATCCACCAACACTGGGCCTACCAGTGTCACCTTCTAACTTTCTATCATATTAATAATACACAACACATGTAGGAAGAACCCATGCAAGGGTGATGTAGAACCAAGATCATTGTGAGATCGTTGAGAGGGGATAGGGTGAATCAGTGATCCTTTTTTCCTTTTTATGAATTTTGCATTTTTTTAATTCAACCTCTATAACTAGTTAAATACTTGATACACTTTTTTCTATTACTCACATACTCTCCTTGATTGATGAAATAAATATAAATTCTGAACATAGTGATTTAAATGGTTCATCTTAAAGGCCAACTACTTTTCATGTTGGTTATACCCCCCCCCAATATAGAATCTACATTATAATATTTTTATCAATTTAAATGTTCGATATAGAGTCACACTATATCTTAACATTTGATTCTACACTGGAGGATATTTTGACTCCTTTATACAGTATTACCAGAGTCTATACTGAGCATCTCACTCTTAAGTCATAAAATAGGATCTTTATACTACATCAAATAGTGTTACCGAATTATAAAATGGATTTCTACTCTTGATTCCTCACAGGAGGGTATTTAGATTACATCACATATTATAACAAGATTCTATACTGGCCTTCCACTCCTAAGTCTACACATGAGAGACATTATAATACTTCACACATTCATCTATTCTTCTCAGTACTTGATTTAGTGTAGGATGAAATCTTGATCTTTCTATACGAGTTTCCAATATCTGACTTTCTCGTGAACCCTTCAAGAACCTTTATATCTTATTGGTCTTTCTCAAATAATTATGGTCACCTATATCTAATCAGTTTCCTTAGTGCAACACATCTTGGGAAATTATTTTTTATTTCAAATGAAATCTCAACCTCACCTAATGTGTTCAAGTAGTTCACAGAGGTTCTTTAATATTCTATAAAAGAATAATATTTTACAATCTCAAACTATTATCTTCTAAAATCAATAACTCAATCCATTAATTCATGCAATAATGTATAGTGCGTGATTATTGGGTATGTCTATTTATTATCATTATTATTTAATGTTCCCTTTAAATTATTTCTCAATTACTAATCACTTTTGGCCTTATATCCCTCATGTATGATTATATATAAATGGGTTATTCTATTCTATTTAAACATTCCCTTTGTTTAATGGTAGAGGGTGTTTCAATCCACCTTGTGTAAGGGTAATCAATCTCAATCCGCTTAATGTAAGGGTATAAGTGCATCTGTGTAAGGGTAATATCCCTCTTGTAAAGTTAATATTCTTCATGATATCATAGTGATTCAAAAAAACCAAAAAGATTTGATGTATCTCAATTTCTTCATTAAACTCTTGAGTGTGAGATTCAAAATTCAAGACGACATGGCATCTTGTTCTTCTTTGTAAAAGAAGAAATATCTCGGGGGTCTTCCCTTCATGAAACAAGGGTTTCATGATGATTTTTTTCATTTATAGAAAATGAGAGCTCCAAAGTATCTACTAACATCCAAACCTTCTCCTTCATAGTCCCTCAATATTTATATAGAGGCATCCACCCCCTCTCTTCCAAGTTTCATACCGTGTTATGGATTGGTAATAATATCCCACAAAAAATTTCATGTAAAGTTATTTAAAATCACAGAATATCATATAATTTCTCAAATATTCCTACATTGAAAACATATATTCTTAATTATGAACTCTTCATGGTGATATTCTCATATTCATGTGATGATAAACATATGCTTCTCCTTCGACTCCATGCATGAATATGAATATTCCAAAGATCCTTCTACTGCTTTGTTTCACACATGGTAGTAGCATGTTCTTCACACTCCTAATCACATGAACATCATAGAAAGCATGAAAAATATTTGAATCATAAATTTTATCTTACCATGACCGAGGAAAAATTCTTCAAAACATGCAAAACTTATAGAATTTTGAAAACCATCGAGTGTCAGTAGGTTTAATAAGATTCACCCATGTAAAGGTGACATGATCCCCATGTATGGGTCATCAGTTGTGTGTAAGGGTAACATTTTCCACACACTTTACATGAGGGTAATGATATATAATATTAGCCTTGGTATGTTGAAGAAAAAATCTCATCTTGATTGGATGGATCGAAGTAATTTGATCGGGTGGCCTATATTCTTTACATATCATTTAAAGAAGTTGAAATATGTTTCGCTTATCATGTTTTCCACATCAAATATTTTCATGATAAAATGATTCTTAATAAGTAAAGAGATTCCACTATCCCTGGATATGTGAGTATCTTGGGGTCCACTCCCAGATCCACACCACACACACTTTCGGACACAAATGTGATACCATACACTTATATGATCACACATGTGTGTACCTATGAACCATTGTGTGCACATATAACTAACAATCCAGACCCTCTCACCCATTCCACCATGTAAACTACTTGAGCTTGATCTCTTTTATGGTTAGGATTTATCCCAAATTAAGGTTGATCAAGTTGGACTTTATGGATTGTATGACAGACTAATTTTTTCTCAACACTTAGAAAATGTATAAGTGAAATATTCCATATAAAATAAAAAATCCAAAAAAATAATCTCAATATTTCCAATATCCCTTCCTAATATTCCTCATAAAAATAATATTAATTTTTTTACATAGACTTCACAATAAAACTACTCATGAAATAAAGGAATATTATATATACTTATTTGATGTTATTCCTTAATATTATTGTAAAAAATTTGTCATCATTGACACAAGTCTTTGAAATTTATGATCATTTCAACAATGGTCACATTTATATAGAGAATATTCATTCTCCATGGTTATTTACTTCATATCCTAAAATAAAATCCAGAATATATTGACCCTTTTTTGAAAAAAAAATATAATTCAAGTCCATTGGGTTCAATAACATACCCATTTGGATTTACTGTAAATACCCTTAACCAATTCACCAAGACAATATATGAATTCTCTTCCTTTTCTTCTCACCCTTATTGACTATATATACAAAAATGTATTTAAGGGTCAGCCTCCCAACTCAAATAATGGAACCACATTATTTCTCAAAGTAATTATCTTTTAGTAAGTCAAATTTAAGTTTACATGGCCTAACACAGTGTAGAAAACAAGAGTAATATTACCAAAGTATAAAATTTTTCCTTGAAGAATATTGATTGATGGTACCATCCTCAGTCTCATTCAACCTCTTCATTTTTGGGGTTATATGAGCAATTTTTTCAAGATATATCATACACACATCTTAACAAATACATAAAAATAATTTAGGTGCATATTATATTACTCCCCCTATATCTCACCTTTCCATCACTCCCCCTTAAGAAATAGTTTGATATATCAATAAAGTCATAAATGTGTGATGGTTATACCTAAACTTCGTTTCTTCTCCCCCATAAGGGATACAGTCAATTCATCATCATTGATACTAGTGTTATCCATGTTGAATATCTCTTATAATTTAATTTCAATCATTTCATTTCATATAAAAAGAGTAAGGGAATAAAGAGGAACCTTAAATTTATAGTGAACATACTGAGGAAGATTTTTCCCTCTCAACCTTACTTTGTAATTCCTTTTTGAATAAATATTTTATGAGACTTCTTATTAAGTTTTCTTAGAGTGTGTGGATATTTTCTTTTCTTCAGTTTACCAGTCCTCATAATTGGATTTTTCTTTCTCTCTTTGAACATTCTCTATTTTTTGTCCAATTTTTATTGATATGGACTAATAGTTTTACATTAATTCCTAAAATTATTAGTCATCTTTTAGTTTCAATGGTATTTCTTCTCAATTTTTTTGTATCCACTTTTAGTAAACTTTTTTACAACATTATCTAGGATGTCTTTAATAAATGTGATCTTTGAATTTCATTCTTGAATTTATTATTTATTTAGTTTTTAGTATGCCACCATTAATTTTGATTACCATGACCTATTTGTAGTGATCCAAAATATGGAATTTCCTTCTACAGTAAAATCAACTTTTCATAGTATGTGTGACATCTTTTTATCATTTCTTTATAAACCTCTTAGGATTAATGGGATCAGACTTTTTCTTATTTTTTCACATCCAAAGAGTGACTTATATTCCACCACTTTTGAAGTTTTTGTTTTTTTTTCTAATCTACTCTTCCTTGATGTTGGCCTTTGGTATTTATCACACTCTGAAAAATTGTTCCAATAATTAATGTAATGATGTACAAATTTTCCACAACACCAAAAACAGAAAAACAATATTGGGTTCCTTTTCTAAGAAATATTCTAGCTAACTTTGACACCTTTCTTCTTTGGGATAATATTATTATTCTTATTACCTTTTTATTAGTAACAAGAATTCTTACACTTCTTTACATACAATTTTAATGATATGTTTAGTTTTTCATCTAAATTTTTCTACCACACATGTCCAGTTTTAAATTTTTAACCTTCACAAGTAGATGAATCTGTATTAGTACAAACAGATTTATAAGGATAATGTGTTACCACTTTCTGTGTTCTTGATTTGAGTGCATCATCACATGATCTTAGAATTATTTTTCCACACTTAAGAGTATTTTTTAAATAATTAAATTCATTAATGATTTGTGTAGCATCATCCTTTTTTCATGTTTTTGGGAAGTAACATCATATATTGTTTCAAAATATTTTAATCTTGACTCTAGTTCAAGATATTTCATGTTGAAATAATTTCTATCCCTTTTTACTAATCAAAAAATCTCTTCTCAATCATTCTTCAACTTTTGGATCTTGTCTTCATGATTATTTACTTGTATATTGTAGATAATTATAAAACTACTCAATATTTCTTGGTTAATTATATATTTCATAATCTTCAACAATCATATAGGGTTTAGAATTTATCTCCTAATCATGGATGACTTCTAAAATATTATTTTCCATCACATCCTTCTCGCACAAGATTATATTCAATTATTTATTAACTATTGAATTTTTTTTGAAACAGAGAGACATAATTTTATCCTTTGATAATTTATAAAAGGTAACTCTCTCTTTATAAATCCTTAATTATTTATCCTTGTAATTTTAAATTTTTATGAGAGAATCACAATTTTTTAACTTCTTGGCTAGTGCCTCCTATATTACATATGATTCTTATTCCATATATGATTTTTCAATATGAAGTATCTTAATATATTTAAATATATGTGAAATTTATTCAATAGTAACTTTCCTCAAATTTTCATTTATTTAAAAACCTAAATCATTGAATGTTTTATTAAGAATTACTTTACCATAACTTGATTCATCAAACAATGCTTATTTATTTTCTTAATTATTTTTCATCTTTTTTGTCTCTATTTTATTCTTGTTCTTTAAATTCTTTGTTGAGACCTCACCATTTTCTATAACATGGATATATAATTAATCTTTATTCTAAGGTTCTTCTATAAACTCTTAAAATTGTAACTTCATATTATTTGATAGTATTCACTAACTCTGAAATTTTGTGCCTTATTATTGATAAAGGTAGTATATTTCATAGGGTGACTGGCTCTGGTACCAATTTTAAACATAGATCAATGTGAGATCACTGAGAGGGTGAGGGATGACTTAGTTATCCCTTTTCCTTTTTATGAATTTTCCCATTTTAATTCAACCTCTATGGTTGGTTAAAGCCATGATCTAGTCTTATTGTTACTCTCATTCTCTCCTTGAATGATACAGTAAATGGAAATTATTATCATGATGATTTACAAGGTTTAGTTTAATGGCTCACTCCTTGACATGTTGGTTTACCCCCCCCCCCCCCCCATCATGGATTTTCTATAATAATTTTTTTATCAATTAAAATGGTTGATACAGAGTCATGAAATATCTTAAATCATGAGTCAACGTAGGGGGATATTTAAACTTCTTCACATAGTGTTTTCAAATTCCACACTAGCTTTCACATTCTTAAGTCATATAAGAGGGTCGTTATACTACATTTCACAGTTTTACCAGAATACACACTATCCTTTTACTCCTAATTCCACACAATAGGGTCTTTATACTACATCACACAATGTCACCAGAGCCCACACTAGCCTTCTACTCTTGAGTCTATATATGAGGGTCTTTATACTACTTCACATAGTCTTACCTTATTTTCAATGCTTGATTCATTTTAATATGATCTATTTATCTTCCTTATTGAGATTTTAGGATATAAATTTCTTATGTACCATTTAATAAAATTTGTACCATTATTGTATTTCTTAAATATTTTTCACCGCCTATATCTGATCAGTTGCCTCAGTGAAACAACGCTCATGATAATATTCCTTCTGTAAAATGAAGTCTCAGTCTCACTTAATGTGTGAAAGTGGTGCACATATGTTCTTTAATAATCTATGAAAGAATAATAATTCAAAATATCATACTATTCTCTTATTGAATTACCAAATCAATTCATGCATGAATGCAATAATTCATAGTGCATGATCATTTCACATGACCATTTATTATCATTATTATTTTCTGTGGCTTTTCAATTGTTTCTCAAGTATTAATCACCTTCTACCTCCTATCCATCATGTATTCTTGTATATACATGGGTTCTTCTATACACTTCAAATGGTCTCTTCACATAAGGGTTGATAGTGTCTCAATCCACTTTTCGTAAGGGTAATCACTCTTAATCCACGTATCGTAAGGGTATAAGTTCCTTCACGCAAGGGTAAGCTCCCTCATATAGGGTAATCTCATTCATTGTTTCATAATGATTTATAAAAACCAGTAAGGATTTTTTTCTTAGTTTCTTCCTGAAAATATTGAGTGTGTTATTTTCAAGTCAAGAGGCTACAATATCTTCTTCTTCTTCATAGATGTAGAAATATTTGTGGGATCTTATTTTCATGAAAAAAGGGATTCATGTTGCCCTATTTCACTTCTGTAAAATGAGAGCCTCAAAGTCTCTATCATAATTTGAACCTTCTCTTTCGTAGTACCTCGATATTTATAGAGAGGTCTCCACCACCTCTCTTATGATATTAAGGTCATGTAAATTCATGATAATAATATCCTAAAAAATATTTCATGTCAATAATATTATAAATAACTAAATATCAGAGAGTTTCTCAAATGTTCTTATTCCAAAATACATGGAATCTTCAGGATGAAATACTCACACTAAGATTCTCATGTCCATGCAATGATAAACACAATATTCTCCTTTGAATCCATTCATGTATATGAATATATGAGAGATCCTTTTGTTGTTTGATTATATGCATAGTTGTAGCATGTTCTTCACACTCCTTCTTTCGTGAGCATCACAAAAACCATACATGAATATTATGATCATAAACTCGATCTTAGCATGATTTAGGGTGATGAATTCATGGTATGTAGAACTTCCATAATTTATAAAACCTTCAAGCATAGAGATTTTTAAGATGGTCACCCATGTAAAGGTAATTTTATCCCCATGTAAGGGTCAGCATCCATGTGTAAGGGTATCTTGGTCCCCATAATTCACATAAGGGTAAGGACACATAAGAGTATCCTCAGGAGTTGAAGATAATTGCTCATCTTGATCAGACTTATCAGAGTAATTTTATTGGTTATCCATAATTCTCTACATATCATTGAAAGTATATGGATAGTGTTATGCTTATCTCAAGTCCAGCATCAAATAAAAACTCTGTCTAATTTCTATTAATAAGTAAATTTATTCCATTATCCCAAAAGATGTGAGTATCCCATGGTCATCTCCAGGAACCACACCGCAATAGGATACCTTTACACCCCATGCTTACATGTGAACATTCATGCATGTATGTGCACATCCATGTGTATTATATCCTGCCTTTGCAGGCCCTCCCACCTATTCTTCCATGTGATATTATTGGGTTGTCTCTCTCTTATGTTTGAGATTTCTCCCACATTAAGGTTGATCGAGTTAGACCTTGTGGCTTGTATGGTTGGATAATTTTTTTTTTCAATACTTATAAAATTTCAAATTTAATGGGCCATTTAAAATAAAAATGCCAAAAAAATAATCTCAATATTTCTAATCTCCCATTTTAATATTCCTTATGAAAAAAATATGAATATCAATTGCATGGCCTTCTCAATAAAACTCCTCGTGAAACAAATGAATATTGCATGGAATTATTTGATTTCCCTTATTCATCTTATTATAAAGAATATATCATCATTGACACAATAATTTGAAAATTAAGATCAGTTAAAAAATCATCACATCTGTATGGATAATAGTTATTCTTCATGATTATTGACTTCATCTCCTTATATAATCTCTAACACATATTAACCCTTTATTAACAAAAAATAAAAATCTAGTACATTAGGTTCAACGGGTGAGTATATACATACAAATTAAGAATCCTCAAAACCCATAAAAGAAATATTAATACAATAGTCAACTAAACCAATAAGAAAAAGGGGTAAAGAAGCCTAGAAATTCATATATGCTCTTAAAATGACTTGAGCCATAAAGAAATGCCTCGATCTTCATATCTAACTATAGATTATTATTTTCCCTACATCTCCATGAATTAGTATTGTCTCAAGACAATAACCCAATGTAGCCTCTCCAAATAAATAGGGGGTCCCATAATTCAATGATAGAATTTCATAGCTAAGGAGATGTTGATCATAGTGGAGGATCCACACCCCATTAGAGCTCTTGGATGGGGGTATAATGAATCTGTATATATATAACCAACATATTGGTTGATTTTGAGGGGATACCAACCCTATATGTACTAATTAAGTGCATGATCCATTCACATACATAACTATACGATCGAGGAGATATCGACCCCAATGTCACTTCAGTGATAAGACCTGAACATATTCCTCATCTAATCTATTTCTAAAGGGAGTAACCATATTACACCATATTCGGCCACATATATGATATTTAAAAAATTCCATTATCAAATCCCATGTGAAATTATACTCATAAACGACTACTCATAGATCCTAATACAATCTTGAGGAAGGAGATACAATTAGTGATTGGTTCTTGGAAAAGTACATGGTGTGTCTTTTAGGGCACATGGCGAGTAAGCCTATGCAAAATCCCTAGACATGTACCACCATTATATATGGTGTGTAAAGATCTATATACATGACATATGAGTTAAGGTACATGGAATGTAGAACCATAAGTAACATTTGGCATGTACCATGCTACTCATGTTGTGTTCCATCAAGGATACGTGAAATGTGATCTTGATACACATGGAATGTAAATAAACTCATTTTTCTATGTGTGTACTCTCTATACACACTTATCTTTTTGTATAGTGACACATGATGTGTAGGTTAAGCTACAGGGAATGTGATATTTTCTTCTACCAAAAACCCTATCCGCCAGAGCACTCAGGTTATACAACATGTGTTCTTTAGAACTGCATTCCATATTTTCAGGTTTTCTAAACCAAGGCCTTCCCATAATTAATATTCTCATAATTTATACCAATATCTACAATGATCACATCTTAATATTCATAAAAGTACCTAATCTTGAATAACATGTCAATCGGTTATTCTGGACCACTAGTTTTTGGAATTGAAAATCATCATTGAATAATTATCATCCATGAATTATGATACAAGAAATGACCCCCATCAATAACCTTATATTATCTACCCTCTCTAATATTACTCCCAAATTTAGTTACCTCTTATGGAATATTCCAAAAACAAAGTGCAAATCTAGGGTTCAATCTTGATTCAAATGGGACAATAAATTGAATTAATTTCCTAATGTAGTTCAATGATGAATATATGAACAAATTTGGGAGGTATCCAAACAATAATAAAAGTAAGAATAATTAATTTTCATTTTCAATCCATCCACATATCTAAAATGTGTAAATCTAAATGAATATGAACAACTTGTGAAATGAATAATCTTAGGTCTAATAGAAAATAATAATTTAATAGGTCGATGCAATGCGTAAAAATCTAGGAATATAAGAAGAAAAATTATTTATGCTCAAAATCATAAATACTAGGTTAAGAATACAAAAAATTAAAAAAAAATATTTCCTTGTAAATGGATAAATCACTGGGGTAGAAGAAATATATGTTTAAGTCCTTGAAATTCCCACTAGATTCATTTTTTATACCTTTCCTCCTCAATATCAATCCAAGATATGTCCTCATGATGGCCTCTCCCAAATGTCTCAGGGTTATGTAGATAACCCAGGATATTTTCCATAATGAGGATTAAATAGAGTGTGGGTTAGGTAAAAATAATTAACCAATAATTTAATTAATTATTTAATATATCTCTTAAAATTGGCCCATGACTGTGAAATATTGTGTAACCTGATGAAAATGAAACTTACATCATTCTTGGGGTTCACCAAGCATGATGGATATAATTATGTTCATAGTTTTCCCATTTAAAAATATATTTATAATAAAATGAACCATTTCCAAAAAATATTTGTGCACGGTAAAAAAACATTTAATATTTTTTAAGATATCAATATCAGGGCTCCTTGACCCCCAAGACTACATGCCAACCCCATGAAAAACTCCAAAAATATTATTTAAAATAATCAAGGGGTCCCATTTTGAAAACTGGTTCATTACATATCCTCTAAATTTAATTTTCTAAATTATAATAATATTTTATTGATTTTCATTATATGTTGAATGTGTTTTATATTACACTTCATTACTAAATATGAAACATATATATATTCAAAAGGGAAATTTCATTCATAGCGGCTTGGGTAATTATAGTAACAACTTCACATCATTTTATAAAAAGTTAATATAATCAGCAAATGGATTTATATAACAAATAAGCACACTAACCACACTAAAAATTTCACATAAATATAATTTTATATCCATATGTAATTATTATTAATTATTGAATTAATGATTACATCATTTTCATAACTCTCTAATCCATTCACCTCATTAGATCTTATATTTAAACACTAATTTATATAATTATAGATCTTTATCACAATTTAGAGCACAAAATTCATTCAACAAATCATATAAAATAATTCTTCAACAATAGAACTGATTTTCCATGTTAAAAAACTCATCAAAAATTTAATAACAAAACAGTATACAAATCATATATAATTAAAAGATAAATAACAAAATAAATTAATAGGTCGCCTAACTCACTCCAGGAACACAATCCTTACCAGTAATGAAGGCTCATGTGACACACCCATGTCGCTGTAGTATTTAAATTATTAAATTTTTTATTTTGAGGTTTTCTGGTGTTCCAAAAAAATTACAGGTTTTTAAAGAACTATTAGAGGTGTTTTCCCTAAGTGGAAGAAGAACAAAACATGGCCTGGGGTAGCCATGTTATGGCCAGTCTTGTTGACTATGAAAAACATTTGGGTGTGGAGTGATCACAATGTGAAGTAAGGTTTACACCATAGAGCTCAATAGTGGAGGTGTTATGTGTCATGGGATTGAAAGACTCTATAATATGGCCTATTTTTTAGGTTTTGGGGTTATTTCCTAAGGATACACCCCACACCATATCCAAGGAGGTTGTTCTATGCAGGGTTTTTTATCACACGACAATTCACTATTCTTTTTCACCCTTATACCACTATGTTAAATTGTTTTTATATTTTAAATTTTAAATTTAATAATAATTTTAATTTATAATTTTATTTAGTTGGTTAATTTTAATTACTTTTAAAATTTTTAATTTAACTTTTTTGATGTTTTTATTATAGCAGTAGGTGAGTTGGAGATCTTATGATTAAATGAGAGTACATTAGGCCAAACTGCATAGAACCCCAAGAACAGATGTTCACTGATTTACACATTACAAAAAATAAATGCACCTAATTAGGATAAAATTTTGTGGGAGGATCCAAAATACTGTATTCTATCATGATTAATGAGACATTAAATCCCAATTAATTAATTTAATGTCCCAATATATGTGATTTTTATAGAAAACCTAGACTACTTAAAATCAAGAGTATAGTTCAATATTTGGACAATTTATCCTAATATAGAAGTTTAATAGCTACAAATATTTATAGTAATATATTAAATATGATAATAAACAACTATAAAAAAATTTACATTCAATATAATGTCGTCTAACTATCCAAATATTAACTCTATGTGGTAAAAAAAATAGGGTCCCTAAAACTACTTTCCACATTGCTTATAAATTTGCATCTTAGGAACCTCATTTGAAATTTTCCCCAGGAGGTAAGGTTCTAAAATCTTAGAGATATTTAGGGTTATTATCTTCCTTTTTAAGTATTTTTATAACCCTAACCTCATACGGATAACTAAAATAAATAAGTAGATCCACTCAAGCCTCCTCCACCTCTCAATGGTGAGATAAACGGTGGGAGAACATTGCGAGAGAGATATAAACTTTTCAAGGGACTTACATCACATATGTAACGCCCCGACCCCAGTTACCCAGAGTAGGTGAATTATTTTAATACATTGGCATGATTACAAGGAATCAAGTCCTGAAGGACCGATCATTTTAGCAGTCTTGGAAAATAGATTACATACATGAATGTTATATTTCACTTTAAGACATACAAAACAACATAAATAATCTTTACGAACGCCATTATTCCCTTGGATTAACCCTTTATATCAATCACACTACACTTCTTGGAATCCTAGGAAAAATAAAACATAGAAAGGGGTGAGATCAAATGCTCAATAAGGGTAAGCAATACAGCGGAAACATTCATAAATAAGCATAAACATTTAAGGCAATGTATAACTAAAACAAAAGCCTTTTAAACTTGAACTTAATAATAATATGGCAAAGATAAAAATCAAATAATGCCATTTACTTACTCACATGTATATTCTACTAGTCGAATAATCACATGCAATATCAATAACCACTTTCATAATGATGGAATGCATAATGCCAGACTATCATCACTATGTAGCCAAGGCCTCATGCCAAGACTCCAAATAAGATTTTGTCAAGACCTCGTGCCAAGACACTAGTTTGTCTCATGAGACCTACCGATGCATTGAAGAGCTATAGAGGGCTCCACCCGTCACTTACTAAGTCCAATGCATTCCTCATATGAAAAGATTTAAACATAACATAAACATTCGTATTAAAACTTGCATATGAAATGTCAATACTTTCTCCATAAACCATGAATAGTATAAAAATAACACATCCATAGTCAAACATGTCATAACTAATTCAATATAATAAGTAATATTGTATTATAAAAAAGCAACCTCAATCCAAAATAATATCCAGTAGAGGATGCTGACATAGTTGAAAATAATGAGTAAAAATTTTTGGGAGAAATATCCTTTTTGTAAAATCATTTAAAAGTCACACATTTATAAAGGAAATAATTTAAAAGAGATTTTTGAATCAAGGTGTCCAACACCACTTTGAAACTTTTTAAAATAATTATCATTTCAAAACATTCATGTCCATATAAATAAATCCTTAAAATCATTTTGAAAACATGGACATTAATTAAAAAGATTTAGAAAGATAAATGTTTAAAACATTTGAAATTCTGATATTGATAAAGTGTACCATTCAAAATCCTTAAAATATTCATTTTTAAATCATTTTTATGAAAAATGGACATGGATGATAAAAATTTCCCAGTAAGTACTTACACATAAACAATCTCGGATAATAATGAGATTGAGGAGTTAACCCTTACCAATTTGGTAACATATAAAACATACACCCCATGAAAGAGGTATCATACAATGAATATTTAAATACACATAAATTAAAGTGTATTACATAGATAATACAATTATGGTCAGTACATACACCACACAAAAGGTAATAGTGGCAATATGGCATGAATCTCACGGGAATAACGAGTGAGATGAAAACCCCTAACCTTGAACTTTTCCTTAGTTGATGGTATGTTAACCTCCTTTATAACAGTGAAATTTTTTTTATTAAATTATGCAAGAATCATATACATAATTATGATATCATATATGATCTTCTAATAATTATTTTTTAATAATACTTTAGTATTATCGTCGTTTCGGGTGTTAACTTACTCATTTTCTTTTATATGTTTTGTTACATAAGTCGTGTTTGTTATGGATAGGCTGTATATTATTCATATCCATAATGATATAAAGTTATTAAACATTACTTTTAATCATCAAATGAGAATTAGTCTTGAATGAATACGATGGGGAATGAATCTCATCGCGTTCGTGGAGACGGTAATCCATACGTACGCACGAACGCTACTTCCATTTCATTTTTCATTTTAAAAGGAATCAAAACCAAATGATACATGGGTATATAATTATTAAAGTATAACATAATATCTTATATGTGTTACTTAAGTTCATTAACACCATCCTTTATATGTTCCATGTATGGTATGAACGAGTCATATCACTTTGAGGGGGCGGTAGTCCGCACTTCCTCAAATGAAATTATCGTATATATATACAACATGAAACGAATAATGGTATGATATAAAATGGAATTAAAGAAGCTTATATATAAAATAAATATCATAAATATCATATTTAATTATATTTCCATCATAATGGCCACCATGAGAGGTGGTAGGAGATAATTGAACAATCATCGCTTCGTGAGGCGTTTGGTTTCCATCCACAAAAACATTATGTTCTTCACCCATTAGATGGATGTGTGTGTAAGTGTAGTTATAATACTTCTAATAACAATATCCTAGTATTTTTTAGGATACTGGTTTTGTTAAAAAATAAAATAATAAGAATATTTTAGGGGTTGGAGAAGTAAAATAAAAGAAAAGAAGCTAAGAGAAATCGTTACCTTTAATTTGGGTAACTCCCTTTGGTTTGAACCAAAAAAGAATCTTCAAGTGCCTTATGCCTAAGTTAAGGCTTATAATAGGAGTAGAGGGATGTACAGAGCTTAATTGGGCAGAGTTTTGTTGAGCCAAAAGGCTTTATAGGTGTGAGGAATTGGTTAGAAGTGGTGTCTTTTTATAAGGGGGAGGAGGGGCTCTTTAAGAAAATCTAGAAATATTATTTGATAATAAATTCATATTCGGTTTCTAATGGCTCCAAAGTGGATTATATAAAGGTTAATGTGGTTATGGGTCAAACACCACTCAAACAATAGAATTTAGACAGGTTTGGGTCATTATATTAACCTTATCTTTTAGTTTTAACTCTTAGTTCATTAGTTTGACACTTACCATGTCACTTTGTATTTTTATATTATATAGTTAATAAACATACTATATACCTCCAAGAGACCCCCAAGTGGTCCATTAATGATACACATATCATTATATAAGTCTTTTTTCCGAACCTTATATTTTTAGGAATATAATATAAATTAATAATATAATATTTGTTTTAAAAACTCATTTATGTCAATTTTGACACTACTCAATAATTTTTTTTTAAGTCTTAAAAACTTTATTAATTCAAAATAAATTCATTTAAGAAATAATAACATGTCATATTAACCAATAAAATTAGTTTATGTCATCAAAACTTTCAAATTATATTTATTTTAACATCTATAATATCAATTATTTGATTCTTTCATTAATAAGGAAAATACTACATCATTATTGTGTCATATATATTTTTACTTTTTTAATGTCTAAAAATTATAAATAAAATACCATTATGTAGGAAATCATTTTATATTTCTAATGAATATTTAAAATCAAAAATATAACATATATAACCCTATGTAAAAATTGTTTTTCTAAAAGATATAAGCTTATGTCATTTTTGTATTCACTTTACCTTAATTAATATAAAGTGTACCTATCACCTACAAGTGGCTCCATGGGGTCCCAAAATCGACCCAAAGATACCCATGGTAGGAAATTTATCCACCAATAAGGTTAAGACATGTTTTACGGTAATTTATTATTATAATAATATTATTTTTTAACCCTTATTTACTGGATTTACCCTTTAACCATGGTAAATAAAATATTTACCGAAGTAATTATTCAAAATGTCTAAAAATAAAAGTTACCTATTTACACAATCTGTACATCCGGATTCCAAATATGGAATCCATTTTTCCAAATTCAAAACACAGAAGTGGCAGAAATTAATTTAAAATTAATTCCCACTATCAAAACAAAAAGCGTGTTTTTAAGATATAATAACTATCAAAATATTGACACTTGTTTATGTCCGGTTTAATTGTGAAATTATGTCTAATGACCAAAATTTTATTAAATGGTAAAAATATATTCTAAATATACTTTAAAACCACTCAAATTCATAATTTATCACTATTAATTATTTTGATTAAAAAAGTTGTTTTTAATTAAAATTTAGTAATTTTCACTATTCATCAAAATATAAAAGTTATCAGAAAAGTACCCAAAATTCACCCTAAGATAATTTTAATATTCCGAATCTGAAAATGAAGTCCATTTTGAAAGATAAAATGTATAAAATTTAGAAAATTGGGTATTACTATTCATAACGGCTAGTTTGATTGGTTGTGGTGTGTGTTAGAACTCAAAGTTGCGTACAACACACGCTACTATATTATTAAAAGTGAAGAGTAACATGGAAGCTTGGGGTTTTACATTCCCCCCTCCTTCAATAAATTTCATCCTCACAATTTGAAATTGTTCTTCGAAAATAAAAGGTTGAAAATAGAAAGTATCTTTGTGGGAAACCCCACATCGGAAATTAGGTTAATAAAATTTAGTCTTAATAAGAGGAAAAGAGAAATGAAAGGGTCACCGCCAAATTATGATCTCGATTAGGAGAACATTGGTGGAAATTAGAGACACATAATTGGAGGAAAAATGTAAATATTTATAGGGAGTGATTGAGGTCATCAATCACAAACAATTGTAGAATTGTGGGCCTCAAAGCCACCAATTTATGATGATTTAAAATATCATCGGTTCAACAAAACGTAAGGTTTTAGGATAACACATTTTTGGTTTTAAGATCCCTTCCCTAAAGTTTAATAATTAATTTATCCATAAAATAAGAGGAAATATATATATATATATATGTGTGTGTGTGTGTGTGTGTGCGTGCATGTGTGTGTGTGTGTGTATTTATATATACTTGACAAGTAGAGTTTCATCCTTCAACTAATTCCTACTACAAACTTATCTTTTACTCTAAAAGATTTAAATATATATATATATATATATATTCTATTTATCCTAATCGTATAGGGTTCCAAAAATAATGAATTTATAATTCACATATCATACCCTTTAAAAAAACTACATTATTCAATCAAGGACATCACGTGGGCTAGTGGTAGGTGATACACCCTTGTCGACCTTCAGCTGTGGGTTCAAGTCTTGCGGCCTTTCCAGACGCGACGGGTTGCCGCCCAACCACCGGGTTGTCCTTTTATAAAAATCCAAAAATAAACTTTCAAACTAAATCCCTTCCAACCTTTATACTTATCCAAAATACTTCTGTAAACTCTCAGTCCAAAATTTATATGAAAGGTAAACATAATGTAGATCCTTTTTACCCCGTAATAGAATGTGAATACCTTCATCATGTATTCTTTTAAAACACTGAAACATCCTGAATTACCATAAAACCTTATTGATTACATTGATTCTCCCTTACTCTTTATAAAATAGTGGATATGCTTCATCCATCCAAAAATGTTGTAAACTCCAACAATGATGGAATATATAAATATTTAATCTGCTTCAAGGCAGTCAAGAATATCCAATATAATTTACCCAAATCAACCATATCTTATTCCAAAATCTGTACCTCAATATTAGGACCATATTAAGGTTTATCTTTCCTTCAACCATGTAATTTCCAAAAAGTTTAACTCACTATAGAGTCACTCTTCTTAGTACCATAAAATCTCAAATCCTCAATGAAATAGTACTGCAGTACAATCCTTATTTATTTCCAGTACATCATTGATACAACACTTCAATGAAATAATTACAAAATAAAAACATAATAACACTAGTCATTTCTCTTCATATGTGGTAGTATCATAACTTGATTATTATCCAATAGCATCATTTGCGGCATAGTCTGATGATTTGGACATCGATTTACGTAGTGTCCAAAACCCTTGCAGATGAAGCATTGTACATTTGAAACCTTTTTCTTTCCCTTTCAATCACGTACTTGGTGTCCTTTTTCTACACACTTATAACATACTCCCATTCCCTTCAAGCATTTTCCAAGGTGATTCTTTCTATAGTTATCACATATGGGAAAATCCTTCTTTACCTTATTCCCTTTATCTATCCTTCTCTCTACCATCCTATCCTTCTATGGATTCCCTTCAAAGCCATAGGACTTAGAGAATTATTTACTTATCATATCAACACATGATACTATTTCTTCATATGATGATAATATATGGGACCCTATTTCCCTTCTAAATTCTGGATTAAGACCATGAAAGATATGATCTTTCTTACACTTTGGATCATGCGTATTGCTGGAGTTCTCATTCCTTCTACTGGGCGCCATTTCTAAAAAATGGCATAAACTAGATCAGTTTATGAATCAAAATACATAATTACATACTTGTAAAACACTTAACATAAATTTAACAGTTTATGGATATAATCCATAGTCATAAAAATGTTTTCTTTGAAGAATTATATACTCATAAACCCTTCATAATGGTTCGTAAAGAAAATGAGAATTATCCTAAGCATATCCCCCAGGAGTGTCGTAACCAAGAGTGCAACAAGGCCCATTGTCGTGCACCAGTTCTCGTTCGAGTCTAGCTCAAAGCAGTGTTTTTGGGTTTTACCCCTAGGTACATCTGTGCCAGAGCCGCCTCTACCTGCTCGTATCCAGACAGGGATGTATTGCTCGGAAAACTCACAAAATCTCTACAACATCAAAATTCTAGGAAGTTCTTCTCTACTAATCCTCAAAGTCTATCTTAGGGCTATGTGCTCTAATTAGAGTTTATCTCAATCTAGCTTCCAAGGTTATTTCTAAACTCCCTATGATACCAACTATAACGCCCCGACCCCAGTTACCCAGAGTCGGTGAATTATTTTAATACATTGGCATGATTACAACGAATAACGTCCTGAAGGACCGATCATTTTAGCAGTCTTGGAAAATAGATTACATACATGAATGTTACATTGCACTTTAAGACATAAAAAACAACATAAATAATCTTTATGAACGCCATTATTTACTTGTCTTAACCCTGCATATTAATCACAATACACTTCTTAGAATCCTGGTAAAAATAAAACATAGAAAGGGGTGAGCTCAAATGCTCAGTAATGGTAAGAAATACAGCGGAAACATTCATAAATAAGCATAAAACTTTAAGGAAATGTATAACTAAAACAAAAGCCTTTTAAACTTGATCTTCAGCATAATATGGCAAAGATAAAAATCAAATAATGCCATTTACTTACTCACATGTATATTCTACTAGTCTAATAATCACATTAAATATCAATAACCACTTTCATAATAACGGAATGCATAATGCCAGACTATCATCACCATGTAGCCAAGGCCTCGTGCCAAGACTACAAATAAGATTTTGTCAAGGCCTCATGCCAAGACACTAGTTTGTCTCATGAGACCTACCGATGAATCGAGGAGTTATATCTGGCTCCACCCGTCACTTACTAAGTCCAATGCATTCCTCATATGAAAAGGTTTAAACATAACATAAACATTCATATTAAAACTTTCATATGAAATGTAAATAATTTATCCATAAACCATGAATGGTATAAAAATAACACATCCACAGTCAAACATATCATAACTCATTAAATACAATAAGGAATATTGTATTATAATAAAGCAACCTCAATCCAAAAAAATATCTAGTAGAGGATGCTGACATAGTTGAAAATGATGAGTAAAACTTTTTGGGAGAAATATCCTTTTTGTAAAATAATTTAAAAGTCACACATTTATAAAGGAATTAATTTAAAAGATATTTTTGAATAAAAGTGTCCCATAACACTTTGAAACTTTTGAAAGGAATTATCATTTCAAAACATTCATGTCCATATAAATAAATCCTTAAAATCATTTTGAAAACATGGACATTAATTAAAAAGATTTAGAAAGATAAATATTTAAAACATTTGAAATTATAATCTTGATAAATAGTACCTTTAAAAATCCTTAAAATATTCATTTTGAGATCATTTTTATGAAAAATGGACATGTATGATAAAAATTTCCCAATAAATACTTACACATAAACAATCTCGGATAATAATGAGATTGAGGAGTTAACCCATACCAATTTGGTAACATACGAAACATACACCCCATGAAAGAAGTATCATACAATTAATATGTAAATACACATAAATTAAAGTTTATTACACAAAGAATACAATTATGGGCAGTACATACACCACACAAAAGTTAATAGTGGCAATATGGCATGAATCTCACGGGAATAAGGAGTGAGATGAAAACCCCTTACCTTGACCTTTTCCTTAGTCAATGGTATGTTAACCTCCTCTATAATAGTTAAAACATTGTTATTAAATTATAAAATAACCATATACATAATTATGATATCATATATGATCTCTTAATAATGATTTGTTAATAATACTTTAGTATTATCGTCGTTTCGGGTGTTAACTTACTCATTTTCTTTTATATGTTTTGTTACATAAGTCGTGTTGGTTATGGATAGGTTGTATCTTATTCATATCCAGAATGTTATAAAGTTCTTAAAAATTAATTTTAATCATCAAATTAGAATTATTCTTGAATGGATATGATGGGGAATGAATCTCATCGCGTTTGTGGAGACGGTAATCCGTACGTACGCATGAACGCTACTTCCATTTCATTTTTCATTTTAAAAGGAATCAAAACCAAATGATACATAGGTATATAATTATTCTAGTATAATATAATATCTTATATTTTTTACTTCAGTTAATTAAAACCATCCTTTATACATTCCATGTATGGTATGAACGAGTCATATCACTTTGAGGGGGCAGTAGTCCGCACTTCCTCAAATGAAATTATCGTATATATATACAACATGAAACGAATAATGGTATGATATAAAATGGAATTACAGAAGCTTATATATAAAATAAATATCATTAATATCATATTTAATTATTGTTCCATCATAATGGCCACCATTAGAGGTGGTAGGAGATAATTGAACAATCATCGCTTCGTGAGGCGTTTGGTTTCCATCCACAGAAACATTATGTTCTTCACCCATTAGATGGATGTGTGTGTAAGTTAAGTTCTAATACTTCTAATAAAAATATCCTAGTATTTTTAGGATACAGTTTTTGTTAAAAAAGAAAATAATAAGAAGATTTTAGGGGTTGGATAATTAAAATAAAAGAAAAGAAGATAAGAGAAATTGTTACCTTTAATTTTGGTAACTCCCTTTGGTTTGAACCAAAAAGGACTCTTGAAGTGCCTTATGCCTAATTTAAGGCTTCTAAGATGATGATAGGGATGTACAAAGATTAATTGGGAAGAGGTTGGACGAGACAAAAGGCTTTATAGGTGTCAGGAATTGGTTAGAATTGGTGTCCTTTTATAAGGGGGAGGAAGGGCTATTTAGGAAAATCTAGAAATATTATTTTATAATAAATTCATATTCAGTTTCTAATGGCTCAAAAGTGGTTTATTTAAATTTTAAGGGGGTATGGGTCGAAAACCACTCAACCAATAGAATTTAGATAGGTTTGGGTCATTATATTAACCTTATCTTTTAGTTTTAACTCTTAGTTAATTAGTTTGACACTTACCCT
Organism: Viscum album; assembly: GCA_963277665.1. Taxonomy (NCBI): domain Eukaryota; kingdom Viridiplantae; phylum Streptophyta; class Magnoliopsida; order Santalales; family Viscaceae; genus Viscum; species Viscum album. The sequence goes on along the minus strand of OY728132.1, from coordinate 1,679,462,635 downwards.
CTCACTTTGTATTTTTATATTATATAGTTAATAAACATACTATATACCTCCAAGAGACCCCCAAGTGGTCCATTAATGATAAAAATATCATGATATAAGTCTCTTGGCCAAAACTTAAATTTTTTGGAATAGAATATACATTAATAATATAATATTTGTTTTAAAAACTCATTTATGTCAATTTTGCCACTACTCAATAATTGATTTTAGTTAAAGTCTTAAAAACTTTATTAATTCGAACCAAATTTATTTAAGAAATCCTAAAATGTCATATTAACCAATAAAATTCGTTTATTTCATCAAAACGTTCAAATTATATTTATTTTAACATTTATAATATCAATTATTTGATTCTTTCATTAATAAGGAAAATACTGCATCATTATTGTGTCATATATATTTTTACTTTTTCAAGGTCTAAAAATTATAAATAAAATACAATTATGTAGGAAATAGTTTTATAATTCTAATGAATATTTATAATCGAAAATATAACATATATAACCCTATGTAAAAATTGTTTTTCTAAAAGATATAAGCTTATGTCATTTTTGTATTCACTTTAACTTAATTAATATAAAGTGTCCCTATCACCTACAAGTGGCTCTATGGGGTCCCGAAATCGACCCAAAGATATCCATGGTCGGACATGTATCCACCAATAAGGTTAGGACACATTTTAGGGTAATTTATTATTATTATAATATTATTTTTTAACCCTTATTTACCAGATTTACCCTTTAACCATGGTAAATAAAATATTTACCGAAGTAATTATTCAAAATGTCTAAAAATAAAAGTTACCTATTTACACAATTTGGAAATCCTGATTCCAAATATGGAATACATTTTTCCAAATTCAAAACACATAAGTGGAAGAAATTAATTTAAAATTAATTACCGCTGTCAAAACAAAAAGCGTGTTTTTAAGATAAAATAACTATCAAAAGATTGACACTTGTTTATATCCGGTTTAATTGTGAAATTATGTCCAATGAAAAAAATTTTATTAAATGGTAAAAATATATTATAAATATACTTTAAAACCACTCAAATTCATAATTTATCACTATTAATTATTTTTATTAAAAAAGTTGGTTTTAATTAAAATTTAGTAATTTTCACTATTCATCAAAATATAAAAGTTATCATAAAAGTACCAAAAATTCACCCTAAGCTAATTTTGATATTCCGAATCCAAAAATGAAGTCCATTTTGAAAGATAAAATGTATAAAATTTAAAAAAGTGGGTATTACTATTCATAACGGCTAGTTTGATTGGTTGTGGTGTGTGTTAGAACTCGAAGTTGCGTACAACACACGCTACTGTACTATTCAAAGTGAAGCGTAACGTGGAAGCTTGAGGTGTTACAACATATATTATCTAATATTTTGGTTTAATTTAGGTTTTACAACATTTTATATTTTCTTATATTACACTATTTTATATTTGAATGTTTTTTAATGCATGTGAGTGAAATGATCTTTATTTCCAACTAATCAATGTGACGTTTTGATTTTTTAACTTATGTTATTCTGATTCGATGACACAAGAATATTTTTATTTCCCAAAAATTTGATATTTAAATTTTATTTGTAATATATTATAATATGAATAAGTTATGTACCTTGGATACATGTTTTTTATATCAAGTTTTGGTTTTTCTTGTATTGGAATCAAGTCTTAAATGGTAACCGGGATTCCAATTACCCTCAACAAAGACTTGCACCAAACCCAAATATAATTTTCATAACAATAAACTTGAGTTTTATATAGTAATATTTCAATGATTAACTCCTTTATTTCTCTCAAAAACTAGTTTTTCTACTATTATACTCTTTATTTATGCTTTTTTATTTTGAAACATCATTCTCGTCCCACCTCGTTTCCAATTTCCTCTTTAAAAAACATATTGAAAATTCACACATTAAACCATCAATGATCCATTTTAAATGGACTAGGTTCCTCCCTATGCTATAAATCATCTTTAAAAACATAAATAATTTGACACACCATAATAATGTGATCAAATTTTAACAATTTTTTCATGGAACACTTCGGTTTTTAGTTTTATTTTTTTATAATATCTTTTTGTACTATGTAAATATATGTCTTTTTCATCATCTATTTTTATATATTGTGTTGTAGTTTGGTTTATTTTTTGATTATTTTTTTTCATGATGAATTCTTCTCTAATATAACTACCTCTTTTCGAAGTCAAACTGGATAAAATCTTATATCAGTGGAACTGAGACACAAATGATGATTTATTTAAAGAGGAAACGTGATTTAACATCCTAGGTAAATAAAGAATAATGAATTTTCATATATATTAATATTTTTGAATTAAATATTAATATTAGTTTAAATGGGACACTATGTATGATAGCGTACTTGGCATGCAACAACTGGTTTCTCTGAAATCTTGCGTTGCACACAACACTGAGTTATACTAAAAAATAATACAATAATATTATTATTATTTTCAATAACACCTAGTCTTTGTATTGGAGGGAATGAATAGAATTAACTATATTATGATTTTAAATATTTTTTAAATGATTTTAGATTTATACAATAAATTGTGGAGGCTTAAAATGAGAAGAAATCCAATTTTAAGCATAAAATACTTTAATATTGTTTTAAAGGAAGTTTTACTACCTTGTGATGGAAAAACCTTTTTAAATATATTTTTAGCATATTTTATATATTATATTTGATAAAAATAAATTCTTCTTTAGAATCAGGACATAAAAATTTATTTTGGTTGAATTTTTGGTATTTTTCTGATAAAATTCAAATTTTAATGAATAGTGAAAAATACTGCATCTTAATTCAAAACTTCCTTTTCATCTAATTTATTTATAAAGTTACATTATCATTTTAAATGGTTTTATAGGGTAATTGAATTAATTTTTTATCATTTAATAAAATAATGGTAATTGGAAGTAATTTTAGATTGAAATTTGATATAAACACGTGGTAATCTTTTGATGGTTTTCACTTTTTAAAAACGACTTTTTTCATGTTTTGACAATGGGGTTTAATTTTAAATTAATTACTGAAACTTCTGTGTTTTGAATTTTTAAAAATGGATTCCATATTTGGAATCATAAGGAAAAAATTGTGTAAATAGGTACCTTTTTTGGACATTATGAATAGTAACTTCAGTAATTATTTTTATTTACCACGATTAAAGGGTAAATTAGGTAAATAAGTGTAAAAATAATATTATAATAATATAAAAATACCCTAACATGTTTACTAATATTATTTTATGATTCATTGGAGACCAAAACAATCCTTAGGCCACACTTTTTTCATTTGAGAGCCACTTGGGTGTGATAATGACATGTTATAATAATTAATTTAAAGTAAAGAGAAATATAAAACATGTATCTTATTAATAAAACAATTTTAATATGGGGTTATATAATTTATCTCTTTAACTATAAATAGTAATTATAAATCTAAAAATATTTCCTATATCCTGGTATTTTATTTATAATTTTTAGACATTAAATAAATAAATTTATTTATGACACAATGATGATGCATTGATTACCTTATTAATGAAAGATTCAAATAAATGATATTATAAATATTAAAATAAATGTAATTAGAAAATTTAGATGCCATAAACGAATTTTATGGATTATTATGACATTTTATTTTTTTATTTAATGTAGCCTTTTCTAATTAATCATGTTTTTATGACTTTAACAAAAATCAATTACTAAATAGTGTCAAAATTGAGATAAATGTGTTTTTAAACAAAATTTTGTTTTATTAAATTATATAATAGTCATAAAAATCTATGATTTAGCCAACTAACTTATATAATGTTTCAAATTTCATTAATTATCCACTTGATATTCTCTTGGAATGTTATAGTAACTATATTAACCATATAGTGTAAAAATAAAAGAAGTCATGGTAAGAGTTAATTTATTTAACTAAGGGTTAATTTCAAAAGATAAGGTTAAATTTTTGACCTAAACTTGTGTAAAACCTATTGGTTGAGAGTATTTAGACCCATAATAATATTATCCAATAAATATATCACTTCTAATCTATAATAATTCTAAAATAAATTTATAATAAAATAATATTTCAAGACTTTCCTAAAGTGTCCATCATCCCTCTTATAAAAGGGAACCACCTCTACCCGCTTACTCAAACCTCTCAAGACCCTTGGATCATCCAAACTCTGCTAAAATAATCTCCCAAAATTCCTATCTTCCTCCTAGAATCCTTACCTTTGTCAAAAGTAAATTCAATAAATCATTTTGGCTCAAATCAAAAAGAGTTTCTCGATTTAGAGGTAATGTCTTCTCTCAAGCTCCTTTCATTTATTTTCCTTCTCCAACCCCCTAACCTATTTTTATTTCATTATTTTATCACAACGCCAGTATAATAAATATAATAGAATTTTTTTATGATAAGGGTTCAACCTACACTTACACACACCTCCATATAATTGATATAAAACATACTGTTTCTATGTTCGGTGAACTACTGCCTCACCAAACGATGATTGTTCAATTTTCTCCAAACACCTCTCATGGTGGAAATTATGATGGCATAATATTTATATATGAAATTTATGATATTTATATTTTCTATATTCTTTTGTAATTTTTATTATAACATAACTTTATTCTTTCTATAATGTTTAAATACGATAATTTCATTTTAGGAAGTGTGGACTACCGCCCCCTCAAAGTGATATGACTCATTCATTACATACATAGAACATACAAAGGATAGTGTTAATGAACCTATGTAACATATATAACATAGATATTATACTGAAATTATAATATACATATGTATCATTTAGTTTCCATTATTTTAATATGAAAAATAAATGAAAGTAGCGTTCATGCGTACGTACAACCTACCATCTCCATGAATAGTACATTTCATTTATTATCTCCAAATATTATTGAAAATTATAAATACATATAAACTGGATATATATGATATTTGAATCATTAATATCGTTCTGTAGATTATGGACTTATGAGAACATGTATAATTTTCATCAAAACAAGTTCATTTTTTACTCAAGTACCAAACATCGACAAAACATCTAATATGACCTCAAATAATTAAATAATTGTAATAACATGGTAATAAGTGATATAAAATGAATAATAAACTTTAAAAATATTATAAATCAAGTATAAATTAACATAAGTTTATTATTCATGAAATTAAAGAATGAATGAGACAAGTCGGACTCAATGTAAGGGACTTCATCTCAATCTCCTTTCATTGAGGCATATTTTGATTTATACATGACTTTCTTTTATATGGTATATAATCAACCACTTTGACTTTTAATTTCATTAAATGGTTTTCAAAATCAATATTTTTCTATGAATCATTTTACTAAACAACAAAATTAATTTTTTTTAATGAATGCGGCGACAACGACCTTTCTGTCATCGCGAGAATTATTTGATATTTGGACTCCTCTATAAGCCATAATGTTTTTAAAGGAAAAATAAATACCATATACCATTTTTATGTATTTTGGTATTGAAAATTGTTTTGATAAAGTATTTATTATGTCAATATCCTAAGATTAACTATTATGATTTCAATGTGGAAATGTTTTTTCCTTTATTCTTGTTTTATGTGTTAGGATTATGTTGTGGTTCTTGGGAATTGTTTATGTGTATGGGTGGTTTTGTGATAAACTGATGGTGGGTGAGCCCCTGATAGCTTTCCAATGCATTGGGTAATGTGATGGAGGTAAACATTAATGTTTCTCCTAAGATATTTAGGGAATATACCGTGATGGGTATTCCAAAAATAACCATTAAGGTTACTTCCAGTGTGGATGTGAAAGCTACAAATTATGTATGATATGGATTCCACAAGTTACCATTATGATTTATTATTTCTAGGAAGTTTTCATGATTCTTATGAATTCAAGGGTTTATAAATATTCATGGACTAATATTTTATTTCTTTATTTTATCCCTTACTGAGTTTTTATGCTCATCCCTAGTTTTCAAAATATTTTCACATGGTATAAGGATGTGTAAGAGAAAGGAAGAAGTCAAAAAAATTATCAAGAAAAAGAAATCTTGTTTTTTTAAGGGTTTCCTTTAGTGTAAAAAAATGGATACTTTTTTGATAGTATCTTCTTGTATGATTATGGGATTATATGTATTAATAATGGCCTAATTCTCTAAAACTATAAACCTAAAAAGATCCTTGATGTGAATTAAAGTAAAATTATTTACTTATCTCAATATTATGTAATGTTTTAAGGTTGGGGCCTTATAGTTGGTATTAGAGGTTGGTTTAGATAACTTTTGGAATTAGGATATTGTTAATATAATATCCATATATGATTTTTTACTTTATGGTCAAATTGAAATGATTTATCATTTTAAGATTACAATGTTGCTTCATCTAAGATATGTTTGTTCAGAATTATTTTCCACAGAGGAAATAGGGTAGCTATACTGGGACAACATCTAGAGGAAAAAAACCTACCAAATTAGAAAACTGAGATTGTTGGAATCATAAATAAACATTTTTTTGCAGTAATAGTGTAGTTGACTCAGACTATAAATGGCAGTGGTATCCATGCACAAGATTTTCCAAATCAACCACATAGGAACATGTCGGTAGTGGAGCATTTTATGAGGCACCATACCCCATCATTCAGAGGATCATCTGACCTCGTACTAGCTAAAGGGTGTATTAAAGCATTAGGAAATATCTTTTATGTCATGGGGTGTTCAAAACATCAAAAGGTTAGTATTACTATTTACCATTTTGAAGATGAAGTCGATCAGTGGTGGTCGATAGGTAAAAATATTTGGGATAGTGAGGGGATTTATGCTCTTGATTGGGATGAATTCAAAGGTATGTTTCTTGAGAAATATTTTCTTAAGGTCGTTCAACTTAGGATTGAAAAAAAATTCTTGGAATTGAGTTTGTATGTTGACTTAGTGGATTCTTATGAAGAAAAATTTACTCGACTGGCAAGGTATGCTTCAAATTTCATCTGAGATCTTGATAGTAAAATCAATCATTTTTACTCAAGATTAAATCCAAAGTTTCAAGGGGAATTAGCTTATAATGAGTTTAAAAGTTATGAAAAACTTGTTCTATGTGTAGAGAAGGTGGAAATAGAGTTTACTGATGATCAGGTGTTCTTTGAAAATTAGCAGAATAAGAGGTCGAGGTGGCAGGAGAAAGGGAATAACTCTTCAAAAAATTATGAACGTAATAAAAATAAGTTTATAGTTTGAAAAAAATGTGGTAAAAAGCACCCTGGGGAATGTATTTTGAATTATGGTAATTTCTTCTGATGTGGTTAAATGGTACATAAGGCTCATAATTTCACTTAAAAAAGATCAGGGTAGTGGTAAGACAAGATCTTATTTACAGTCAGTAAGATGTTTTAAGTGCAATGAAATGGGTCATTATACAAATGAGTGTCTGATGAAGAACTCAAATGATGGGAATAATCCAGACTACAAGTAGAATGGGGTGGTAAAATTCTTTGAAACCAATTTAATAGATGTTGGGCCATCAAATTAAGTGGTATCAGGTACATTGTTTGTTTATTCAGATTATGCCAATGTGTTGTTTGATTACAGGTCTACACATTCTTTCATTTCTGAGAAATGTTCTAGTAAATTGGGAATTCCATCTAAATAAATGAATCCAAAACTTATAGTAAAAATACTTGGGGGAAATGATGATACAAAAAGAAATTATAGGAACCTTCATGTCCTTGTCTGTGGAAATAATCTACCATCAAGCCTTATTGTTTTTCCTCTATTATAGTTTTATGTTCTTATAGGTATGGATTGGCTTTCTATTTACCATGATAAGATTGAATTACAAGCTAGAGAAGTTTCTTTTCAGATAGACTTTAAGTTTGTGTACAAGAATCAACCCTTACTATTGATAACATATTAGGAAGCAGAGAAAATATTAAAATATATAAATCAATGTTACCTTGAACATATTATTGAAAACTAAGGATCTGTTCATATTAATGATTTTCTAGTGGTAAATGGGTATCTTGATGTTTTTCCTAATGATTTTCCAAGAATTATACATGATCAGGAAGTTGAATTTACTATTGACTTGGTTTTGGATGCTAATCCAATTTCAAAACCCCCTTATCAAATGTCTCAAATTGAACTTTTATAGTTAAAGAAGCAATTGAAGGAACTATTAGATAAAGGTTTCAATTGACCTAGAACATCACCATGGGGTTCCCCTGTCTTTTTTTAAAAAAAGAAATATGGTTCAATGAGACTTTTCATTGATTATAGAGCCTTGAATAACATCACTGTTAAGAACAAGTATCTTTTCCTCATATCGATGATTTGTTTGATCATCTATAGGGAGCTCAGTATTTTTCAAATATTGACTTGAGGTCACGGTACAATAAGTTGAAAGTAAAGTAAGTATACATTCCAAAGACCACATTTCGTACTAGATATAGCCTTTATGAATTTGTAGTTATGCCTTTTGGGTTACCCAATGCACCTACTGTATTCCTGGATCTTAGGAATAGAATTTTCTATGATCTCTTGAACATTTTTTTGGTAGTGTTTATTAATGATATTTTGGTATATTCTAAAAGTAAATAAGAGTATGAAAGTAATTTAAGGGTTGTATTTCAAACCTTAAAAAAATAAATTATATGGGAAATTTAGAAATTGTGAGTTTTGGTTACAACTAATTTCATTACTTGGTCACATTGCTTATAAAGATGGAATAAGTATTGATACTACTAAAACAAAAGGTGTTGAATAATGGCCAAGACCCACAAATATAACTGAGATTCATAGTTTTCTTGGTTTAGAAGTTTATTACTGAAGTTTTGTTGAAAAAATTTCACGGTTAATTATCTCACTGACTAATTTTACTTGAAAGGGTGTTAATTTCATCTAGAAAAAATAGTGTGATGAATGTTTTCAAGAATTGAAAGCAATATTGATGAATACTCTAGTTTTGGCACTTCCTTTTAGAAATGGTGAATTTTTTATCTACACTTATGCTTATTTGAAAATACTTGGCTCTGTCATAATGCAGAATGATCAGGTAATTTCTTATGTTTCACATTAGTTGAAACCTCTTGAGTTAAATTACCCTACCCATGATTTGGAATTAGCTTTTGTTGTTTTTGAATTAAAAATTTTTAAGCATCTTTTTTTATGGTGTAAAGTTTTAAATATATACTGATCACAAAATTTTTAAAAATATATTCACTCAAAATACTTTAACAAGAGATAGAGAATATGGATGGAATTAATCAAAGATTATGATTGCATGATTCATTACCACCCTGGAAAAGTGAACAAAGTGGATGATGCTTTGAGTCAGAGATGTAATGCTACATTAACCATGTTATGTATGTAATTTGACCATTTGACTAATGATTTGATAAACATTGTCATGGAATTTGTTGGTGTTGGAAATTCTTCTGTTTTGTTTCAGGTTTTAGTGTAATGGTCTCTATCAGATAGAATAAAGGGAGCATAGAAGGAAGATAGTGAGTTGAAAAAAAAGGTATAATTGGTTCAGAAGGGTAAGTTTCTTGAATTTAACATTGATAAGGATTGTGTTTTTGAGATTTGAGAAAAGATTATTTGTGCCTTTTGATTCACAGTTTAAGAAAGATTTGTTGTGTGAAGCTCATAGTTCTCCATTTTCATTTCATCATAGAAGTACTAAGATGTACAGAGATTATCAAGAGTAAAGCTAGTGGTATAGAAAAAAAGAGATATTGTTGACTTTACTAGGAAGTGTTTCACTTGTCATTAGGTAAAATTAGAAAGACAGTAGATTAAGGAGACGTTTCATGCTTTTCCAGTACCAGAGTGGAAATTGGAAAATATATCTATGGACTTCATTGTGGGATTACCGAAGACATCTCAATGTAATAATGAAATTTGGTTTATTATTGATCGATTGACTAAATCTTCTAATTTTAGTCCAATTTGAGATACAAAGTCTCTAGATCAACTTTCTCGGTTGTATCTTAAATAAATGGTCAGGTTACATGTAGTTCCTCTCTCTATTGTATCTGATTGTGATCCCAAGTCCACTTCTAACTTTTGAAAAGGCCTTCAAAATTCATTGGGTACTGAATTATATTTCAGTATAGCTTTTCAACCTCAATCAGATGGGAAGTTAGAATAAACAATTCAGACCTTGGAGGATATGTTTCATTCTTGTTCAATGGATTACCTGGGAATTTGGGACCAACATCTTTCTTTGGTTGAGTTTCCTTTTAATAAAATTTTTCATTCTAACATATAGATGGAACCATTTGAGGCATTATAAGGAAAAGAGTGTTGAACTCTAGATTTTTTGGAAAATTTAGGTGAAAGGAAGTTGATGGGACCAGAATTGGTATAAGAGATGGAAGATAAAGTTCATTTGATTGATAAACACATGAGGATAGCTCAGAGCATGTAGAAAAGTTATCTAGATAACTATATAAAGGATCATTCTTTTGAGGTAGGTGATTATGTCTTTCTCAATGCTTCCCACTGCAAAGGTGTGATGCATTTTGGTAAGAAATGGAAGCTGATTCCATGATTTATTGGACCCTGCGAAATTTGAGAGAGCGTTGTATTATTTGCCTACCGAGTGGATTTACATCCAAATTTATCTTAGGTACACGATGTTTTTCATGTTTCAATGTTGAGAAAGTATTTTTCAGATCCATCTCATGTTTTGAGTCTAGAAGTAGTTCAGTTGGAAGAGAATCATTCTTATAAACAACAACCAATCTAGATTCTTCACCATATAGAGAAAGTGTTGTGGAATAAAGTGATTCATCAGTTTAAGGTTTTTTGGAAAACCATATGGTTAAAAAGAAACATGGGAATATGAAAATGCTACGAGGGATAAATATCACAACTTATTTGATAAGTGAATAAAATTATGAGGACATAATTTCTAGAAGGGGGGAAGGATGTAACATCCCAAGTAATTAAAGAATAATACATTTTCACATCTATTAATATTTTTGAATTAAATATTAATTTTAGTTTAAATGTGACACTATATAGGATAGGTTGCCTAACACGCAATAACAGATTTCTCAGAAATCTTATGCTGCACACAACACTGAGTTATACAGAAAAATAATACAACAATAATATTATTATTTTAAATAATGCCTAGCTATTGTAATAGTGGGAATTAAAATAATTAACTATATTATTATTTTACATATTTTTTAAATTTTTTTAAATTTATCCAATAAATTTTAGAGGCTTTAGATGAGAATAAATCCAATTTTAAGCATAAAATACTCTACTATTTTTTAAATGGTGGTTTTACATTCTTTTGATGGAGAAAACTCATTAAAAATAGTTTTGGTATCTTTTATATGTTATATTTGACAAAATAAAATTCTCATTTAGAATTGAGACATCAAAATTTATTTTGGTTGATTTTTTTGTGTTTTTTTGATAAAATTCATATTTTAATGAATAGTGAAAAATACTGTCTTTTAATTCAAAACTGCCTTTTCATCTAACTTATTTATATAGCTACATTTTTATTTTTTTGGTTTTAAAGTTTAATTGGATTAAATTTTTATTATTTAATCAAATTATGCTCATTTTAAGTAATTTCACATTTAAATTTGATATAAACACGTGGAAATCTTTTGATGAGTTTTACATTTTTTAAAAACTCGTTTTCTCATTTTTAAAATGGGATTTAATTTTAAATTAATTATTTTTAATTATTTGTTTTGAATTTGGAAAAATGGATTCCATATTTTTAATTTTGAAGGTCTAAATTTTTTAAATACATACCTTTTATTTTTTAACATTATGAATAGTCACTTCAGTAATTATTTTTATTTACAACCGTTAAAGGGTAAATTAGGTAAATAAGGGTAAAAATAATATTTTAATAATATATATATACACTAATATGTGTCCTAATATTATTTTATGAGTCATGGGCGACCAAAACAATCCTTATGATGGAATTTTGGCATTTGGTATCCACTTGGGTGCGATAATGATATGTTATAATAATTAATTTAAAGTATAGAGAAATATAACATAAACATGTGTATTATTAAAAAAACAATTTCAATATGGGGTTATATAAATGATCTCTTTGACTATAAATATTCATTATAAATATAAAAATATTTCCTACGTCATGGCATTTTATTTATAATTTTTATACATTAAATAAATAAATTTATTTATGATACAATGATGATGTAGTGATTACCTTATTAACGAAAGATTCAAATAAATGATATTATAACTATTAAAATAAATGTAATTTGAAAATTTTGAAGCCATGAACGAATTTTTTGGATGATTATGACATGTTATATTTGAGTTAATGTAGTTTTTTCTAATGAATAAATTTTTTATTACTTTAAAAAAATCAATTACTAAATAGTATCAAAATGTTCATAAATGAGTTTTTAAAACAAATATTATATTATTAAATGATATAATAGTGATAAAAATATAATATTCAAAAAACTAACTTAAATAATGTTAAAATTTTCATTAATGATCCACTTTATGTTCTCTTGTAATTTTATAGAAACAATATTAACCATATAGTGTAAAAATACAAGAAGGCATGGTGAGAGTTAATTTATTTAACTAAGGGTTAAAGCCAAAAGATAAGGTTAAATTTGTGACCTAAACTTGTCTAAAACCTATTTTTTGAGAGTATTTATACCCTTACTCATCTTATTCTAGAACTATATTACATTTTATCTATTATACTTCCAAAATAAATTTATAATAAAATAATATTTCAAAACTTTTCTAAAGTGCCCCTCCTCCATCTTATAAAAGGCCACCACCTCTACCCACTTACTCACACCTCTCAATCCCCTTGTATTGTCAAACTTCTAGTTAGATAATCTATAAAAATCCCAATATTCCTCCTAGAATCCTTACCTTTGGAAGAAGGCAATTCGAGAAATCCTTCTGGCTCAAATAAAAAAGAGTTACCCGATTTAGAGGTAACGTCTCCTCTCAAGATCCTTTCATTTATTTTATTTATCCAAACCCTTAACCTTTTTTTATTCCATTATCATATCACAACACCCGTATCCTAAATATACTAGAATTTTTTTATGCTAAAGTTTCATCCTACACTTACACACACGTCCATCTAATGGATATAGAACATATTGTTTCTGTGTACGGCGAACTACTGCCTCACGAAACGATGATTGTTCAATTTTCTCCTACCACCTATCATGATGGACATTATGATGGAAATTTATTTATATATGATATATATTATATTTATATTTTCTCTATTCTTCTATAATTTTTTTTATAATACAGCTTTATGAATTCCATAATGTGAAAATATGATAATTTCATTTGAGGAAGTGTGGCCAACCGCCCCCTCAAAGTGATATGACTCATTCAGGACATACATGGAACATATAAAGGATGTGTTAATGAACCTATGTAACATATATAACATATGTATTATACTTAGATTATAATATACATATTTATCATTTAGTTTTCATTCTTTTAATATGAAAAATAAATGAATGTAGTGTTCATGCATACGTACGGCCTACCGTCTCCATGAACGGTACATTTCATATCTTATATCCAGATATTATGTACTATTATAAATACATATATACTAGAAATATAAGATATTTAAATCATGAATATCATTCGTTATATTAAGGACTTATGACAACAAGTATAATTTTCATCAAAACAAGTTCATTTTTGACTCAAGTACCGAACATTGACAAAACATCCGATATGACCTAAAATAATTAATTAATTGTTATAACATGGTAATAAGTGATATAAAATGAATAATAAACTTTAAAAATGTTCTAAATAAATTATAAATTAACCTAAGTTTATTATTCAGGAAATTAAAGAACGAAAGAGACAAGACGGACTCAAGGTAAGGGACTTCGTCTCAATCTCCTTTCATTGAGGCATATTCTGATTTATACATTACTTTCCTTTATATGGTATATAATCAACCCATTTGACTGTTAATTTCATTCAATAGTTTTAAAAAAGGAATCTTTTTATATGAATCATTTAACTAAAGGAAAAAAGGAATGTTTCTTTTAATGTACACGGTGAAAACGAACTTTCCACCGCTGCGAGCATTATTTGATATTTGTATTCCTCTACAAGCTATAATGTTTTTAAAAGAAGAAAAAAATACCATATACCTTTTTATGTATTTTGGTATTGAATTTTTATTTTTTTGATAAAGGATTGATTCTATCAATATCATGAAATGATATATTGTGATTGCAATGTATAAATGTTATTTTTCCTTTATGCTTATTTTATATGTTATGATTATGTTATAGTTATAAGGAATTATTTATGTGTATGGGTGGTTCCATGATAAAATGAGGACGGGTGATCCCGTGATAGCTCTCCAATGCATTAGGTAATTTAATGGAGGTAAAAATTAAGGTTTCTCCTAAGTTATTTAGGGAATATACTATGATCGGTATTCTAAACATAACTATGAAGGTTACTCCCTTTGTGGCTATGAAAGATAAAAATTAAGTATGATATGGATGCCACAACTTACCATTATGATTTATAATTTTTAGTAAGTTTTCATGATTCTTATGAATTCATGGGTTTATAAATATTCATGGACTAATTTTTTATTTTCTTATTTTATCCCTTATTGAGATTTTATGACCATATCTAGTTTTTAAAATGTTTTCACAGGGTATAAGGTTGTGTAAGAGAAAGGAAAATTTCAAGAATATTTTTTATCAAGAAAAAAATCATGTTTTTAAGGGTTTCCTTTGGTGTAAAAAATGGATACTTTTTTATAGTATAATATTGTATGATTATGGTATGACATGTAATAATAATGGCCTAATTATTTAAAACTCTAAACTTGAAAACATCCTTGATTTTAATTAAAGTCAAATTATTGAATTATCTCGGGATTATGAAATGTTTTAAGGATGGGACCTCACATGAAACATTTTAACAACCCTCTTATAAACCCTTATTCACATAGAACTAAAGTTGAAACTGAAGTAAAATAATATAATAAGGGTAAATACAATTATAATTTAAAAGAACTAACTTCACATATTATTGATATCTAACCAATATATTCAAATATAAGGAGAGGCACCAAAATTTGAAATAAAATCCAGTTTAATTCAATTGTTTCTAAAATTCCATGTACTTTATAGATAAAACCTACATAAACCCCTAAAGTAATTCTATATTATGTGATAAACATCCAAACTTGAAAATTTGGGTAAGGAACTTGTTAAACTTAGGTAATTTCCATTTTATTTAGAATGCATTGTAAAAGACTACTTGTACTATGTTTACTCCTCAATTAGAAGCTAAGAGGGCATGAAACACCTTTTTATTGAAAAATATTTATCATCCAATTGAACATCATCAATAAGAAAATAAAATTTTGAAATAATACAATCATAATGGGAAACATTACATGAATTTTGGGAATGATTTCAAAGGCCGTGTAAAAGTTTTCCACGCCACCAAATATGAGATCAACTTTTAATACAACATTTTTATTAAGTTTTAATTATTATTGATCATAATATGATTGATTATAATATAATTGGTTCCCTAGTGGAAAATATATAGATCACTATAAGTATCCTCATAAAAAATATGGTTTATTACATTAAAAAATTTGGTTTGAGGCCAAGTATACCCATCAATTATGTCCATGAGTTAAAAAGATTATATTTTGAGAAGAAGGTGGACATGAAGTTTGAGAAGGTAAGTACCCCACTCTAACATATTTCTCTTCCCAATGGAAATAAAAATCTAATATTACAATTTACTTTGGTATATATGTAATAAACACATAGTATTCTAACCAATTACCTCAATTAATATAACCTTTTGGGAGTTGTGAGGCAGTCTTCCCAAGACATCCATACAACTTAACCATTCAGAAAGAACCATATTATACATCCAAATCTGGATAGAAATATAACCATAAATATAGGAAATTGGTTACTCAAACTAACCTCAATAATCATAGAACCACCATGGGTGGGGTAATCATCATCCACCACCACCCAAAAATCATCAACCACCTCAAAGGCCTTTCCAACAATCCCCTACAAAATCTGATCCTATCTTAAAATACCTAATGAAATAAATGGATGAAAATAATATCTAATTCCAACTAACAAACCAAGATTCCATACAAGACCTAAAAACCCAATTAGTGTAACTATCCAACATAGTGGGTGAAATCCAAAGTCAAGGGTTGGGTAAACTATATTTTCATCTACTAGTCAACCTTAAGGAAATAGGAAATATTTATGCTATCACCTTTCAAAGTGGAACATGACTTAAAAGCTAAATGACCCCACCATTTGAGTTATCACTATAATAAAAACATCATTCCAATCACCTCTCAATATCCAAATGTGGAAAATATTTTTCTTGAGACAATTTCTGTCAAAAGAAAAAAGTGTAAATTGGTGATCTTCATATCCTAACCATTATTCTTCCATTCCCTCAAAGGGCCACTGAATAATGTAAATAAAAAAACCAATGTTGATAAATAAATCTTTGAAACATTCAAAAAATCTTAAGTTAACATTTCTTTGATTGGTGTTGTAAAGAATATTCCACAATATTACAAGTTACTAAAGGATATGTACACACAACTATGAAAACTTCAAGGTGATGAAAGGGTGATATTTTGGTGGAATGTCTTAAAATTAATTCTTCCATAAATTCTCACCAAATTCAAGGATCTTATAATGCTTTAGATTCTATATACCATAGGGGAGTATTTATTTTTTGATGTTATGATTAATTTGGGTGTATCTTTAAATGCAATACATCACTCCATTTTCTCTTCATTGTATGTTGGGATCTGAAGACTATAGGTATATTTTTCCATTTTTAGAACCAAATTATTGTGCACCCCTCTAGTGTGTTATAGGATATTATTATGAGGGTTGAAAATTTAATTTTTCATGTGGATTTTTATGTGCTTAAAATGGAATATGACAGGATAAATGGATATGCCTTAATTATATTTGAAGTAATTTCTGGAAAACTACCAAAACAAAAAATTAATATACATATTGGAACATTATCTATAGAATTTGGTGGTAACATTTTCCACTTTAACATTCGGGATTCCATGAATCACCCATTGGAAGAACATTCCTATCCTTCAGCTAATTGTATTGATGTACTCTCTATCCCCTTAGAAACATATCTTTTTAAAACTGATTACCTTTATGATTATTCATAATTTATAAGCATTTTAGGTAATGATTCATTAATTTAATATTGTATTGATCTTAAAAGATTTCATGCATGATCATTAAATGATGATTTCTTGTGCACTGGGGACATATTGATAATTAATTATTATGCTCAACTTATAAAAGCTTACTCCTCATCAGAGTAAATTACCATTGACCAGTTAGTTGAGATCATAAATCTCTCCCTTTCTCATTCCCTCCAATCAATAAAAATTCTCCCAGAATTAGAATTTAAACCACTGCATCAAAACTTAAAATATTCATATCTGGATAATAGAAACAAGTTGCATGCCATTATTATTAGTTCAATCACTCCAGTGATTAAATTTTCATTTAATGGACTTTTGAGGGATTGTAAATAGTAATTGTGATGGAAAATTTATAATATTATTGGTATTATCCCATAAATTTTCATGCACCATATATTATTAACTGATGAGGCAAGCACATTTTCTATTAAACCCAAGACTCCTCAATGTTGTTAAAAAGGTGGCAACCAAATTATTTGTTGTTGGAATAATTTATACTATATCTAACAAAAAATGGGTCATTATATTGAAATTAGTTTGTAATAAAATACGTATAATAATAATCAATAATAAAAATAAGGAATTGGTACCAACCCATGTGCAGAATAGCTAGTGTGTCTATATTGACTATCACTGACTAAACTAGCACACTAAGAAAGAACATTTATCATTGTCATTCATTTACTAGATAGTAGATAGGTTCAAAAGGAAGTCCCATTACTATTTCCAATATTGAATTATAGATACTTTTATATCCATATTCCTCCTAAGTATTAGGATAATAAAAACATCACTTACCCCTTTGGAACATTTTCAAATAGGAGGATTCCATTTGGTCTATGCAATGCTCTAGGTACTTTCCAACGATGCATGAGTAATATTTATTTGTATTATCTATATAATTGTATGGGAGTATTCATGTATGATTTCTATATCTATTATTCCACTTTTAATTAATATTTTATTAGCCTAGTTGCTTTCCTTCATCATTGTACTGAAAATAATACTGTATAAAATTATGATAAAAACAATTTTATGGTGCGACAAGGGATAGTAATGAGACACATAATTTATAGGGATTGTATTCAAGTAGATAAATCAGAATTAGATGCCATTTATTCCCTTAAATTACCTATAACTGTTCAAGATATATATTCTTTATTATGTCACATGATATTTCATCATCGTTTCATTCATTACATTAGCAAGATTGTACTCCCCCTCTACTAGTTACTATAAAAAGAAAAAGAAGTTGTGTTTGAAAGAAATTATGAGGATTATTTTAAAAAACAAAAATAGAATATCACACAACCCTTAGTAATCCGACCACCTTAATGTGATTTACAATTGGATAACATGTGATACACTTCTAACTATGTGGTTGGGGCATTCTTATCACAATGGGTTAATAGTGCTCCACATGTCATTGCATATGTCTCACGTACATAGGAACCTACCTAGGAAAACTAAACAAAAACTGAAAAATAATTTAATTCCATTATTTTTTCCTTGTATAAATTCAAGTCATATATTTTAAGATCCAAAATGATTGTTTTTTCTAATTAATCACCCCTTTATTATCTCCTTAAGAAACATGAAGCTAAACTATATCACATATGTTAGATGCTCCTCCTTAAAAAATTCAATTTAGAAATTAGGGATTAAAAAGTAGTAAATAATGTAGTGGATAACCATATAACTAGGATCCTTATATACTTTCACATTGAATCATCCCCCTAAATTCCAATAAATGACATGTTTCCTAATGATCAATTTTATTGAGTGCAATATTTTATTCCATGCTATGCTGACATTGTAAATTAAATGGTAGCACCTTTAATTCCTGTTGATTTAAAAAAAATAAGTTTATCATATTATAAATGAGTATTTTTTATATATATAGTATAACCCTTTTCTTTGGTTAACATATAGTGATCATGTCCTATGGATTCATGTTCTAGGTAGTGATTTTTGGTATATACTTCGGTTCTTTCACACTCTTACATGAGGAGTAAACTTTAGTCCCCAAATAACTCCTCACTAGTTACCTAATAATGGGATATTTTATCCAAAAAAAATTAAGGATCCTATGATAATTGTAAACATTTTACTCATTTTAAAAGGAAAGATTTTGTCTATAAAATAAATGTAATTTCATAAAAAACCCTTCCTCTTCCAAGAACTTTTTATGTTTGGGGCATTGACTTCATGGGTTAATTTCATAATTCATTATTAAATATATAAATTCTTATTTACATGGATTATGTGTCTAAATAGTAGTATAATAATCCATATAGACTAATTACTCAAAGATAGTTGTAGAATTTTTGAGAATCCAGATCTTATATAGGTTTTTATTTCCCATGTTTAGCATTAGTGGTTAGGGTTCTCATTTTCGTAACCACACAATACAAGATATTTTTCCTTAGTATGGGGCTAGGAATTGAGTTTATATAGCTTTCCACCCCCCCCCTAACAATAGTAAAGTTGAGGTTTCTAGTAGTCAATTAAAAAAAACTTGAAAAATGGTCCAACCCAACAAATTTTTTTCAATTTTTGGACTTAATTATTTTTTTGGGGATTACTGTACAACTTTTATAATATCATTGGCATGTAATAATATTATCTAGTGTTTGTAAAAAAATCTAATTTATATTGAGATAGATAACTAAGCATATTTTTCCATTAAAAAATAAAATTATAATATTTTTGGTGCATACTCTAAAATTAAATTTTAGATTTAGGATTTGGAAGAAATAAAAATATATTTATATGAGAACTCTTGAGTTTATAAGGATATAACCAAGGAAGTCGATGACTAACTCATCCTTAATTTTCAATTCTAGATTGTGAAGAAGGTCCCCATTTACAATGAAAGGATAAAGTTTCACCCAGGTAAGCTTTTTTCCCACTGGTTTAGCCCATAAACTATCACTAATATCCAACCTTTTGGGTCAATGTGTTCATATTTAAAAAACTATTTTTTTCACACATTCAATCCTTATATGATATTTTTCATTATTTTACCGGATTAGCCAACGTGTGTGTACCTATTATCCGACTATTTTCTTCCTTCAAAAACCAAAATAGAAAAACACAAATAAATAATCAGGGTATTGATGAAATGTATAAAATATGGTGATATATAATTCTATAGAATAATGTTTGACTTCTAGAAATTATTAAGTGAGTGGGTATTGAAATATGATTACAAAGGATATAGGAAAGTTTTGGTGGAAAGAATCAGGTAAGAAAAAAAAATTAAAATGGCATATATTTATAGGATAGAAAGTGGAAAGAATAGCATGAAATGGTTGTCACACACACACACATTGGTATTTAGTGTAATGTTTGACTTTTTAATTAACTTATAATACTAATATCATATATCTATTTTACTTTTATTTTAATTTAAATTATTAGAAACACATTTCTATGACTCCTAAGATTGAGTATTCGGTGTGGTACTTTCTTTTCCAACATTACGTCAATGAATTTAATTTACTCTGAATGTTAAATATTCATTAAAAATGGATTGTCTTTATACATAATTTTATAAAATGATATTTTTTCTAGGAGTGAAAATTTTCAGGTGTGGGGGTTTGATCAGACCGTAATTCACTATTCTTTTCCACCCTCATACCACTATGTTAATTTTTTTATTATAAATTATAAATTTAATAATAATTTCACTAATAATTTTATTCAATTAGTTATTGTTAATTACTATTTATTTTGTAAATTTTTATTTTTCTATATTATCATTATAGGATGAGTGTATTTGCATATCCCATGATAAAGTGGGAGCAGACTATGTCAAACTTCTTGGAATCCCAATCACACATGCCCACTAATTTTCACATTAAGAAAAAAAATGAATCCAATAGGTCTGAATTTTTGTGGGTGTATCCATGATAATGTGGGATATAACTCTTAAGAATACATCCAAGATTAATTCATCCATCTATTAGACCAACTTATGTGATCTCTCCAGAAAACCAAAAATGCTTGAAATCAAGAGTATAATTAGGTATATGGACAATTTCTCCCAATCTTGAAGTCCAATGGACACAAAATTTTACAAAGATATATTCAATATTATATAAAAAACTATCTATTTTAATAAGAATATATATAATTTCAATTACCTATCTAAATTCAAAAACAAATTTATATTACAAAAAAGGGTTCCCAAAACTGGATTCCACATTACCTATAAATTGGCACCTTGGGCACCTCACATTCATGTTACAACAGAGGGAAGGTTATTCCATTTTAGATAGGGTTAGAGTTCTTATCAAACCTTTTTAGGCTCTATATATTCCTATATTAATAGGGATAGATGAAATTAATAAGTAGATACACTCAAGCCTCCCCCTCCTCTTGATGATGAGCTAAACGGTGGGAGATCATTTTGAGAGAGTTGTGCACTTGTAAAGGGAGTTAAGAAACACATATTAGTTATTTTTTGGTGTAATTTGGGTTTTAAAACATTTTATATGGTTGTAAATTACATAATTTTATATTTGAATTCTTTTTATGCCTGTGAATGAAATTCTCTTTATTTGCAACTGATCGGTGTGACCTTTTGAGTTGTAACTTGTGTTGTTCCTATTAGAAAACACAAAAATCATTTTATTTCCCAAAAATTTAATATTGAAATTATATTTGGAAGATATTATAACATTCATTTTGGTTCTAAATCAGATTCATGATTTTTATATCAACATTTGGTTCTACTTGAATTGATTTCAAAGCTTGGAGGGTAACAGAGATTTCAGTTGACCTCAACCAAATAATTACTCCAAACCTAAATGTGAAATTTAGACCAATGAAATTGAAATTTTGTGTAGTAATATTAAAAAAAAATCTTTATTTCTCTATAATACCAATTATTCAACTATTTATCTCTTTAATTGCTTTTTATATTTTGAAACATTATCCACCCCCTCCCAATTTCCTATTTTATTTTTGAAAAATATATTGAAAATTCACACTTTAATCCTTGAATGATACTTAATAGATGACTGAGGGTATTCCCTATGATATAAATAATTTTTAAAAACCTAACTAATTTTACACATCATGACAACGTAGTTTAATTTTTCTGTTGTTCTTAGGGATTTCTTCTATTTTTTATGTGTGTTTTATAATATCTTTGTTAATTTTATTTATATAATAATTTTTTATCTTATAATTTTATATATATATTGATGTGTTATAACTTCATTTATATGTAGTATATATGTGTGACACATTCTAATATATGATAAATTCCGCCATTCAAACCTGAACTATATAGGATCCTACATTAGTGACACTGAGACACAGATAACACTTCTTTTAAAGAAGACACAACCTATTGGAAACCCTCTTTTTAACCCTTATTCATCTGGAACTAAATTAAAAACTAAATAAAACTCGTATAATATGTATGAAAATAGGTTAAATCTTAAATAAATAACTTCATATAATGTTGATATCCAACCCAAATATATTCAAATACTAAGCGAAGCACAAAACATTGAACTAAAATCCTTTTTATTTTGTTTATTTCCAAAATTCCCTAGAATTTCTAGAGAAGACCCAAAAAATACCTAAAGAAATTTATTATTATGTGATAAAAATTAAAAACTAAAAATTTAGATTATGAACTTATTAAACTTAGTTTACTTCCATTTTCCATAGAAGACACTACAAAACACTAGTTGTACTATGTTAACTCCCCATTTAGAGGTTGGTCAAACATGAAACACTTTTTTCTAGAAATATTCTTCCCAAATAACCAAACTAAAATAATAAGAAAATAAATTTTTGGAATAATACAATCCCAATATAAAATATCACATAAATATAATGAACTCTTTAAAATCTTATATTCATGTTTTCCACACCACCAAATAAAGGATCAAATTTTAATACAATATTTTTATGAAGGTTTAATACTATTGATCATAATCTAATTGATATTTTTGAAATAGGTGACCTAGTAGACAAGACACACATCATTGCAAGGAACCTCATTGAAAAAATAGAAAAAAATACTCATAAATTTGGTTCTAGGTCTAATGTACCCATTAAAGGTGTCTGTGAGGTGAAAAGTCTGGATTTTGGGAAAACATTGGACATGATGTCTGAATAAGTAAGTACCCTACTCAAACAATATGCTCTTTCCCAAGGGAAATATTAAACTCCTCCTCTAATTCATTTTGGTATTTTTGCCACTGTCACTCATTATTCTAACCAATATCCTCAATTAAGATAACCTGATAATAGTTGTGAGGAAATATTCCCAAGAAATCTATATAACAAACCCATTGGGAAAGAACCACACTATCCATCTAACTCTAGATGTAAAGATATCCAAGACTATAATCAAGGTATTACTCCAAACAATCCCAACAATCATGGAACCACTAGGGGTATGGTATCCATCCCCCACCACCACCCAAAAATCCTCAACCGCCTCAAATTTATTTCCAACAACCCCCTCCAAAACTCGATCCTAGCTTAGAAAACCCAATTAAACAAATGGATTAAAATAATATTCAATTACAATAAATAAACAAAGCCTACTTAAAGTTCTAAAAACCCAATTGGGCCAACTCTCCAACACGGTGGGTGAAATTAAAAGTCAATGGTTGGGTAAACTACCTTCTCAATAACTATTCAACCCTAGGGAAAAGGAAAATGTCCATTCTATCACCCTTAAGAGTGGTTCACAACTTAAAATCCAAATTACCCCATCATAAGAGTCATTCTCTCCTGAGGAAACCACTATTCAAACCACCTATAAGGATATAAATGGGTAAAAGCCTTGTGTTGAGAGAAATCGATCAAAATTAAAGAGAGTTTCAATTAATGTCCTGTATATCCTAATAATTCCTCTTCCATTACCCCAAAGGGTATCCTAATAAAGTAAATAAAAATAAACTCAACTTGGTAAAAAGATCATGAAAACATTAAAAAAATTAGGTTATAATTCTATTAATTAATGTTGTAAAGAAAATTCCATGATATGCTAAGTTCATAAAGGAGATTTGTACACACTAATGATGACTTTGAGGTGATAAAAATGTGATCTTGGGGAGGAATGTCTCAAAATTGATCAAGCCATCTCTTTACACAAAATTCAATGATCCTGGAACATTATTGATTCTATGTTCTATGAGGGGTATTTATTTTTTGATGTTATGCTTAATTTTGGTTCCTATATAAATTTGATGCCTCACATAATTTTCTCTTTATTATGGGTTGGGGAGATTAATACTACTTTAATAGTTATTAAACTAAAAAATTGGAGTATTATACACCTCTCTAGTGTGCTTGAGAATGTTCTTATGAGTGTTAAAAACATAATTGATCCTACGGATTTTTATGTGCTTAAAATGGAAGATGATATAATGAATATACATGCCCCAATTATATAGAAGATACCTTTCTTGAAAACTACCAAAACCATAATTTATGTATACAATGAATCATTATATGTGGATTTTTGTGGTGACATTTTTAACTTTAATATCCTTGATTCCATGAAACACCCCACATAAGATCATTTATCTTATTTGGATAATTATATTGATGTACTTTCTATCCCCATGGAAACTTATCTTCTTACCCTTGATCCCATTTTTTATTTTTCATCATTAATAAACATTTTAGGTAATGATTCATGCCTAAAATGTTGTAATGGTTTTGAAAATTTTCATTCATGTTCATTAATTGATGTTTTATTGTGCACTAATGAAACAATGACCATAGATGATTCATCTTAACTTATAAAAACTTAATTCTCATTAGAGTAAATTACTATTTAGTAGTTAGATGAGATCATTAACCTCTATCCTTCTTGTTTCCTCCCATAAATCCAATATCCCCTAGATTTGTAACTTTAACCACTACCTAAAAACTTAAAATATTCATATCTTTAGAATGGAAATAAGTTTATTATCATCATTACAATTCACTCCCTATAAAACATTAATTACAATTGATTGACCTTTTCAAGGAATATAAACAAGAATTTGGGTAGAAAATTACTAAAATTATTGATATTATCCCATAAATTTTCTACCATTGTATGTTATTAAACAATGAGGGTAAACTTTTGAGACATGAACATCATCGACTGAACCCAATCCTCCTCAATGTTATTAAAAATGAGGTAACCAAATTATTGGATACTGGAATAATTTATCCTATCTATGTTCAGTATTTTATAGTATGATCCTATGAAATCAAGTATAATGGTAATAAAAAATGAAAAAATGAATTGGTAACAACCCTTGTTTAGAATAGATAGTGTGTCTACCGACTAAACCATCATCCTACGAAGAACCATTTCCCATTATTTCACTTTAACCAGATACTAGACAGGTTAATGGGGAAGTACCATTATTATTTCCTATATGGGTATTATGGATAATTCCATATCCATAATACCTATGAGGATCATAAAAAGACAACATTCACATCCCCTTTGGCACATTTTTATATATGATGATTCCATTTGGTCTAGTTAATGCTTCTTTTTCTTCCTAGCTGTAACGACCCCGACTCCAGTAACCCAAAGTTGATGTCTAATTTCTTATATTGGAATAGATATATGGGTAAAATCGTAAAGTACAGATCATATTAGTATTTTTAGAGAACCAAATACATACATGATACCCATTTTACATTGGGAATAAAATATAAAACATAACAATGGAAAAAATTCAGCATCCTTTAACTCATTTAAATAATTCTTCTTCATGTTTTGGGGAAATAAAACAAAATAAGGGTGAGATTAAATGCTCAGTAAGGGTTAAATACAGTAAATTATATAATGAATAAATAATATATGATTAATATGGAAATGTAAATAAATAAACACACATTACATGTGTTTAATAACTTTACTATCATGATCATATAAGGCATAATCAATATGGAAAGGTAAATAACTGAAAACACATTACATTTAATCAATAACATGAGAACAAAATGTGTTTATGGAGAATATCAATGCAGTAATAACATGGATAATAATAACTTAATTATCAATGAATTAAATGCTTAATTTTTTATTTCATGATCTCATACATAATGACATTTATACTATCAAGACCTTTCACAAGAAAGTTTAAAAATATGGGTAAAAACCTATTTAATCTGGCCAGTCGATTTTTTTCATGAGACATACTGATGCATTGAGGGGATAAATAATTATGGACCCCACCAATTATTGTATGTCCAAATCATCCCTCATATATATAATGATCAATTTAATTCATGAATCAATATTCATTATCAACAAATATACTTATTGAGTGGAGGATGTTATTTATTAGTATTTCCCCAACTGATCAAATAAATTTTAAAGTAAAACCCATATTTAAAAATGGTATATATTTTAGGAAATAATCACAACCATGATTCAAATAATACAGATATTTAATATAAATTTAATGTTTAATGAAAATTTATCATAAAAAAGTGATTGTTTTAATATAAATTTAACATTTACAAAATTAATCAAGAGTTGAGTAGTGACTATTCGTTCATTGGGTAATAGGTTTAAGCAATAAAATCATATACTTTGGAATAATAAATGGAATGGAAGTTAAATATTAAAATAATACTTTATAAAAAATTTTCTTTGTAAAACCATTGAAAACATGTAAAAGAAACAACATTTTATAAAAAATGTATGGGGCGGGGAAGTCCATTATCTCCATATATGTACAAAAATATTCCTTTTAAATTTTCATAAAAAATCCCTTTTAAGAAATAGAAAAAATATTCCGTTGAAACCCCTTTTAAAATTTAATGATAATTTAAAATTTCCTTAATAAATCATTTGAGTAAATAAGAGGAATTTTATAAAACAATTTTAAAAACAAGGTCATGAAAGGAAAATATACCTTATTTAAAGATAATTAAAATTAGTTTTTCATTTAAACATTTTTTCTTGATCCAAGTACCAAAGAGAAAAAAATAAAGAAGAAAATATAGAAACTCCTTAAATATACAGTGTATAAGAAAATGATCAGATCTTTTAAAGACTAAATTATTATATTTCTTTAACAAGAGTAAAAGAAATCCAAAAATATAGTGATATTTTAAAATAGATTCTTAAATATTTGGTAACTTTTAAATTATAACCCCTTTAAAGAATAAACATGAATTGAAACATTAATCATCATGAATAAATAGATATTATTATTAAATACATCAAAGGGGTAGTAGATACACTAAATAAACATGAATAGGTTTCTATTATCAAATGTGTCTCAATGGAATAGAAATTCAGATGAAATCCCTTACCTCATTCATCATTAAATATTATTTTAATTAAATAAAATGGATATACATTATTCCTTTTAAAAAAATAGTTTCCGTAAAAAGAAATAATTTTCTAAAAAAATATTTTTACCTCCAAATGTTCTTATATTTATTTCTATAAAATTAATAGTTAATAAATTATTAATTATATATATTCTTACACATTATTATAAATAAAATAATTAAATTCTAAATAATATATTTTTAATTATTCATAAAACAATATTTCTAATGGAAATTTAAAAAAAACTATTTTAGGATTATTTTGACCAAGTAAGTTCAAAATCAATATTTTTCCAATAGAATATGAATTTTTGTACCTTGAAATGTTAAAATGTGAATTTTATTATAGTTTTATTAAAATATAATTTTCACCTACTATAATTGAGTCTTGGGTGTTACATTCTTCCCTCATATTAAAATTTTATCCTTTAGATTTTCATGGATGATACCTTCTAAATAAATGAGGGTAGTTCTTCATTATAACATCTTCTCGTTCCCCTATTTCTTCCTCCATTTTATGATTTCTCCAAATTACCTTTACCATTCAACTCCATGATTCCTCAAAATTTTATCTCAAGTATCAATAATATATATAGTATCTTTATTTTATGATATATCATGTTCCAATTCTATTTATTTATAGGTGAGAACATGCATTAGGTCTGGAATTTACTTCCTTAACAAAGATATATAGAACATATCATGTACTTTAAGGAGGCTAGATGGAATTTCCAATTGGTAATGCATAGTTCTAATCCTCTCCAAAAATTCAAATGTTCCTATGTACCTAGAGATCATTTTCCTCCTCTTATCGAACCTTATAAACCCTTCCATAGAGATACTTTCAAGAAAACATGATCTTCGACTTGAAATTTTAAATATTTCCTCTAGTTGTTAGCATAACTCTTTTTTCTACTTTAAGATGCTTTAATATGAGAATGAATAGTAGTTGAATTTTTAATGTTCTCCTTAACAAGTTTTTTCCCTACATGATTCCTTTCACTAACATTATCACAACAATTTAGAGTACAACATCTATTTCCATATAATGCTTCATAAGGCATAATATGAATATTTGAATAAAAACTATTGTTATAGAAAAACTCTACCAAAGGTAGATACTAATCTCACAAACATTTAAAATCATGTTAGTATGACCTCAACATATCATCCAATTTTTTAATATTCATTTCTAACTTTCCATTGGTTTGAGTATGGTAGGTGGTTCCCAAATAAAGCTCAGTATCAAGAGACTTTTGAACACTCTTCTAGAATTTAGACATATAAAGGGGATCACAATCAGACATAATCGAAATATCTGTTTCATGAAGTCATAAAAAACATTAATATAGATCCTTTTAAGGATATCAAGAGTTAAATATTATTTTATATCAAGTAAATTTACAGATTTAGTTAAGCGATCAACAATAACCCATATTTCCATCATTTATTCTAGGATTCGTTAGTAGTCCTGTAAAAACTTCTATAGTAATTGTGACACATTTTGGGTCACTTGTATTTCAAAATTTGAGTTTTATTTATCCTTGATTTCATTTTTGGATTTCCTGGGTGTCGGTTGTTGAAACTTGGAGTTTTGGGGGAGACAAAATTGGGTGCACGGTTTGCCTAAACTTTGGAACAACCGTGTGAGGGGTGTTGTAGTTTTTAACAGTGAAGTTTAATATGGTTTGAGAAAGGTTTTTCAAACCATGTAACCCCCAAGGTAAGATGTGCATCATTTTTTGTGTGGAAAGTGGCACTCGCATGGTTAGTTCATGGTTTTTTTAACTGTGTAGTTAAACCATGTGACCCTTTCCATCTCATTAAAAAGTATAAATTTTCTCTCTTTTCCTATCATTTTCTTAAGGTTTAGGAGTTTTTTCCCTTCCCCCACACATGCATCCCATATTACTTGGTCATAGATCTACCCTCACCTTCTTTGGTGGTTTTACACTTGATTTATTGGTGATTTGGATTGAGGTAAGTTGTTCTCTACTTGATTTCTTCTTATTTCCCCTCTTCGAGCATTCTCCATCCATTTTTGTGGAAATGTAAAACCCTAAAAGGGGGTGTTGGATGGACCTCAGTTTTTTATGGGTTAATGGTTTTATTTCTTGTTTCTTAGGTGTTTTATACTTGGTTCTACCTATTTTGCGTGGTCTTCATCAAAGAGGATGATCTTTGGATTGAATCCAATGTATGTGTCTCTATTTAAGGGTGTTTTCCATGGAATACTATTAAATTTATTATCACCTTTGGTTTTATTAAAATTTTCATTTAAATAATTTTTTATTGGTTCATATTCCATGTTTTATGTGTTTCATGGATTTTTTTTTGGAAATTTGGGTGTTTAAATAGGGTTTTCCAAATAGTGGTGGAATTTGTGCACCCAAAGTGTTGAATAAAATGTCTTAAAGAGGTTTTATGGGTTTAAATTGATTTCTAAAATGGTTTTAGAAATGGTTTCACCTTGGGAAAGGTGTTTTGATAGATTTTTCATGCTTGTTTATGAAATAGATTTTCTTATATGGGAAATTTTTTGTGATTGTGTTTCCATGGAGTAGTCCATGGGTTAATGAGGGTGTGAGCAAGAGGTTTTTTAAGGGACTGTGTGAGCCTTTGAGGGAGAACCATATGAGACTCCATTTTTTCAAGTGACTAATAGAAACTTTGGGTAATAAGATTGTGTGAAATTCCATGTTGGATATCGAGAGACCATGTGAGCTCTTGGAGTTAGAATTGGGGAAAACTGGGTGAGATTATATTTCTTATCTAGCTATCATACTTGTTTATTCACTCATGTTAGACCTTATGGTTATATCTCCTATGTGAAATTACTCATGAAAAATAGGTTTATATTCTTTATGCATTGTTTAGTTCCATTTTTATGTGGTGATATGTATCATTTCCATTTGTTCATTTTCTATTTGTATAGTTATATGATGTGGATCCTTATTATCACCTTATTTATGATTCTTGGTTATATTGAGCATGTTGGGACTTGTGGATTGTTTATTGATTTGAACCATTTTTTCAAACTATTTTGGAAAAACATGCTTTCTTTTAAAAAGTAAAACCGAGGGGATTTTCAAAGTTTGTTTCGAAATGGTATATTTTAAAAGTGGTTTAGTTTTGGAAATATTTTCAAAATAGTTTATTAGTTTACATGGGTAAAAGTATAAAATAGATTCATGTTGGTATCCTACTAGGATTTTTTCCTCACACCCTTCTTGGTTCCTTTTGGTAATTTACCGATTTCATTTTACAGTACATGGGTAGAGGTAAGAGCACCATGCACCAATGTGGGTCTTCTTGATTACCATCATCTAGTGTTTTGTAGAGGAGATTTGCTCTACAGATATGGACTCTTGTTGGGTAATTTTTGGTATTGTGTACCTATTTGGTTATACTTGGGCCTTGTTTGTCATTATACCCTTTTTTAGTTCAATTTTTTTACTTTGAGATACCATGGATATGTCTTGTTATGGAATGCTTTGAATTTGATTTATTTCACTATTTATTTTATTTTATTTTCTTTCTATTATTATCACTAGTGATATTAGTGTGCCCATCCTATTTTATGGATGGGTTATTCCCATTTAACAATTGAAAAATTGTTCCAAAGTGATTGTTATTTATTATTTGTTCTTTCCTCCAGAATGTGGTGATCGGGAATGAACTTCGAACCATGTGGTAGGATGACTTGGGTGATGGGTTAGGTTAACCTAAGTTGGTTCTTTAAAAAATTGTATCAAAGGTTGTTATTATGGAGTTATTAGTAGTTTGGATCTTGAATCATTGGGACATGAGAGGTATAAATAGGGGAGTTCTTGGCCAGCTCTTTTTATATTGAAACTCAAGTTTCCATGGGTGTTTCATGATTTTGGTTATATTTTGAACCTGATTATTGGGTTTTTTATGATGTTTTAATTCCTACTTAGTTTCAATTTCTTGTGATTCCCATGTAAGGGTTTTTCTTTTGGTTCTTCTTTTGTGATTTTATGTTGAATTTTTCTTGATGAAGCTTTTACTTGGTGTCTTATAGATAATTCTTCCCATAAGGACCTTATCCAGGCATAAAGAGTGTGTAGTGGAGAGTACCCAATAAGAAAACCCTACTATTGATCTGTATTTGGTAGAGTAAGTGATCCATATTATCCAAATCTTGGGTCAAGTGGGTGGTCGGTAGTAGAGACGGACCATGGAGAATGATCAAGAGTTTTTTGGGTAGAATCTATCAGTATTCTATGGAGAAAATGGACCCAATAATCTCAAGGGGTGGTTTCATGATATTGAATAGATCATCGAGTTCAAAACTCATGAGACCTCAAAAGTGGTATTTTCCACATACGTTCTATAATTACCATGTAGGAAGTGGTGGGAGTTGATGGTGGTTTTGGGGAAGCATGTGGATCTCACATGGACCACTTTCAATGTGGAATTTAATTAGGAGTTATATCTAGAGAACTTGAGAGTGGAGATAGCCCGTGAGTTTTAGAAGTTGGAGCAGGGTGATCATTTAGAGATAGAGTATGCCACCAGATTTACTGATTCATCCCTTGTATCTTTGGATCTCCTCATGAATGATTATCTCAAGGATCAGAATTTTGAGAAGGTCTTGAGGGAATAGATCAGATCTATTCTCCTTCTTATATGTCTACAGAACTATTCATAGGTGGTTAATAAGGAAATAAGGATAGAGGTATATTTGGATAGTAAAATATGTCTCATTGGTATTCCATAAATGGGTGGTATCCATAGTTGTTCTTTTAGACATAAGATAAAGTGGGATGAATCTCAGAGAGGTAGTGGTGAGAGTGTCTAGTAGTCTTTGATAACATCTTACGTGGATCCTATAGGGAATATACTAGTTTTATATTATTAGTGTGGGAAGTTATTACACGCCAGTCCAAATTTCTCAGAGACATCGAGGAAGTTCCATTGGTGTGGGAAGTCAGGGCATATTCAACACTTTTTTTAGTTGGATTTGCATGAAAATGGTGTAGGATATATTTTCTAAACAGGATATCAGGTGTAGTTAGAGGAATCTAAGGGTGGAAGATCTTGTCCTTGTGGAAATGGGGATTCTCACTAGGGGAAGAAGACTCATGGTGGGTTTGATCTAGGGAGACTCCATGTAGCGGAGGCCATTCCAAAGGACTCAGATTCTAGACCAACCACCATTCAAGGTACAGTGTTTATTGCTTCTTCAATAAAATCGGTTTTATTTTACATGGGTTCATATCATTATTTAATTTTAATTAAGTTGATTTATGACTTGGGTATATGGGATGATTTTATTCTCTATTTTATAGACCTGCTGACCCCAATGGGTAGGAATAGGGAGAAAGGTTTCAAGTGCTTTGAGTTCCACATTGTGGAAGATAACATAGAGGTCATTTGGGAATTACTTATTTTAGACTTTTATGTGTTCAACATCATCGTCAGTATGGATTTGTTGAATGTATTTAATGTGCTAGTCGACTTCTATAACCATAGTTTCCATTTAATTACTCATGATGTGATCACCCATGTCGTTCAGGGTGAGTGGGATCCATGGTCACGGAGGGTAGGGCTAGTTGCTTCTGAGTGGGGGTTTCTCTTGTGTTAGTTTTTCATGTTGTACCTTGAGTTTTTTGAGTAGAATTATTCAAGTGATCTTTCAGTGGTTGTTGATAGGTTACTAGAGGTGTTTCTATAGTACTTATCGAGGGTTTCTCCCTAGTGAGAGTTAAATTTTACTATCGATATACTTCCTAAGATGATCCCATTTCACTTACCATCTTACTATATGGCTCCAAACATTATGAAGGAGCTAAAAGTTAGGCTATAGGATCTTGAGGATAAAGGTTTTATTCACCCTAGTGTGTCACCTTATTCTTTACCAGTGTTATGTGAAAAATAGAATATGGTAACCTCTGACTTTTCATATACTGTTGTAATCTTAACCAGGTGAAATTAAAGAATTAATACCCATTACCTATAATAGATGATCTTTTTTACCAGATCATAGGGTCTAGTTGGTTTTTAAAAATCAACCTGAGATTTGGGTACCACAAGTTGAGGGTAAAAGAATATAATTTTCCAATAACCACTTTCCAAAGTTGGTATGGACATTTTATGTATTTGGTTATTCCATTTTCAATTACCAATGCTCTGGTTGTTTTCATGGAACTAATGAAAAATATATTTAATCGCTTTTTGGACTCCTTTGTGGTCTTGTTTGTAGACAACATCTTGGTGTATTCTAAAATGGAGGAGAATCATGTAGATTATCTAGAGGTTATTTTGGGTGTTCTGAGAGAGCATTATCTATATTAAAAATTTACCAAGTGCTGGTTTTGGATTCAAGAAGTTACGTTTATTGGTCATTTTATTTCCAAGGCAAGAGTTTTAGTGGGTCTATAGAAGGTTAAAGCAATCATGTCTTGGGAGTATCCCAAGAATGTGTTCAACATCCACAGTAATATGGGATTGGTTGGGTATTATATGAATTTTTTCAAGACTTCTGCAGGATATATTCCCCCTTCATGTCTTTGACTGGGAAAGGGGTGAATTTTTAGTGGGATGAGAAGTGTCAAAGTGATTTTGAGAAGTTGTTGAACCATTTGACATCCACTCCTATTTTGATTCTTCTTGAACCCTAGAGATATTATATAATTTTTTATGATTATAGTGTGGGATTGGGGTGTGTGTTAATGCAAGATAACCACATTCTAGCCTATGGATCACAAAAACTACACCCACAGGAGAAGAATTATCCCATATAAAACATATAATTGGAAATAGTTATGTATGATCTAAAGACATGGAGAAATTACCTCCTTGGGGAGAGTTTTATAGTGTATTCGAATAATAATATCCTGAAGTACATTTTTACTCAGGGGGGGATTAAATATAAAGAAGAGTTTCTAGGTAGATTAACTTTGGAATTTTTATTTAAATATTTTTAATATTCTTTTGAAGGTAATTGTGGTCGTCGATGTGTTGAGCGGGAAGCTTCCAGTGTAGGTTGTTTGAGAATCAGTGGATGAGTGGGGTCTGATGATATTGTTTTCTATTCTAAGACTATATGTGAATGAGTATGAAGGGAAGGTATTCCGGGCCAGTGTGTATATTACACCCTATCTCATTGATCAGGTGAGGACTGAGCAGGTATTTAACCCCAAATTCTAGAATATTAGCAGTTCTTTAAATGGTGGGGAGACCTTGGGTGATTGGTCTCAGTCACGCAATGGTTCTCTTATCTTTTGGAAGTGTAAAATTGTTCCTTTGAGTCTAAGGATGTAGGTGATACATGAAGTGAATCGTTATAGTTGGTTTGTTCACCCTGGGGTGACCAAGATGTTTTATACCTTGAGAGGCCAATATTGGTGGACTGGGATGAGATGTGTTTTAGTGTACTTTTTTTCAAGTATTTGACCAACTAGAGGATCAAATATGAGCATTAGAGACCAACTGGGTTATTGTAGCCAATTCTTGTGCTAGTGAGGAAGTGGGAAAAGATCTCTATGGATTTCTGGATTGGAATACCTCATACTCTGAGTGAGAAGGATTCCATATGAGTGATTGTCAATTTACTTATCAAATCATCCCATTTTCAACCCATCAAGGAGTATAAAAAGGCAGAGTACCTGGTACACCTGTATGTTCAATAGGTTTTCAGCTTCATGGAGTACCTTAGTGATAGTGTCAAACTGGTATTTCTGTTTTACAAATCAATTTTGGAAGGGACCCTAAGAGGATTTGGGATCTCATTTGAGGTTGAGCACTATATATCACCCACATATCATTGGCCAGTCTTAGAGGATCATACAGGCTCTTGAGGACATGTTGTGGGTGTGTGTGCTCAATTCTGGTGATTTATGGGAGAGTCACCTTCTATTGAATGATTTTTTAAATAATAATATATATCGGACCTCGATTAGGATGAACCTTATTGAGGCATTGTATGGGAGTTTGTCCAAATCCATGTTCTTCTGGGACAGGCTGGTTGAGAATTCTTTGGTTGGTTCAAGCCTCGTCCAAGAGATTATTTAGATAGTTGCGATGATTCATAAATGGATAGGAATAACTTAGAGTCTCCAAAAGTCATATGTCAATAATCTTCATCATCTGTGGGAGTTTTAGGTTGATGACCAGGTGTTTCTATGGGAATCATTTCAGTTGGGACATCGTCACTTGGGAAAGCAAGGGAAATTGGTGAGACGTTACATTAGTCTATTTTTTTGTAGAGCATCCATAGAAAGTAGTCTATTAGTTGGAAATACCACTATGGATGACCTTGATTCATGATGTCTTCTATGTTTCCTAGATAAATAGATACCCATCATACCCATCTCATGTGTTTTAGTGGAAATATTTGGAGTTAGATCATGATGCCACCATGGTGGAGTAACATGTTTGTATCATGGATGTAAAGAACAAGGTGATCTATGGTAAACTGATCCTATTGGTCTGTTTGATCTATTAGTATGGAAATGATAGTCATGATACATGGGAGCAGGATGGTTGGGTGAGGTAGTAGTGGAATCACCTATTTTCTTCTAGTGAATCCTGAGTACTTTCTAGGGGCATAAAGTGGCATGGTGGGGAGTTTTTGACACCCACTGGGTCACTGGTACATATAATTTTATGTTTTATATATCATTGAGTGAATTATCATAGTTCTAGGGTGCTAGTGGTCAAAATTGGGAGTTTTGGGGGAGACATACCAGGGAACATGGTTAGCACACTATTTGTCTAAACCATTCAGAAACCGTTTGAGGGATAGTACAGTTTTTGATAGTTTATTTTCAAATAGTTTGAGCATGGTTTGAGCATAGTTTTTAGAACTATTAAACACCCTAGGGGAAGATGTGTTGCTAGTTTTTGGTGGATAGAATCACCTGCATGGTTGGCATATGGTTTTCCTAATCATATGGACAAACTGTGAAACCCTTTACAACTCATTAAAAATTGTGAATTTACCATTTTTTTCCTATCAATTTATTAATGTTTGGGGGTTTATTTTCCTTTTCCCATGTGTACATCCCCTCCTCTTTAGTCTTGGATCTCTCCACATACTTCATTGGTGGTTTTACTCCTGATTTCACAGTGGTTTATCTTAAGGTAATATTTTTCTTCTTGATTTCTTCTTATTTTATCCTCATCAAGCCTTATTCTTCCATTTTTGTGGAAGTGTGTAACCCTGTAAGGGGTTGTTGGGTGAACCTATGGTTTTTATGGGGTTATGGTTTGATTTTATATGTATTAGGTTTTTGGGTCTTTGTTCTACCTCTTATTGGTGGTCTTCATTAAGGATGATGTTCTTTAGACTGAATCTGAGGTGGATGTCTCTATTTAATGGGGTTTTCCATGGAATACCTTTAAATTTATTATCACCTTTGGTTTTTTTTGTTTAAATTTCCTTTTAAATAATTTATTATTGGTATTTATTCCATGTTTTATGTGTTTCATGGATTTTTTTAGGAATTTTTGTATTTAAAGAGGGTTTTCCAAATGGGGGTGGAATGTGTGCACCCCAAGTGTTTTAGAAATGAATCAAAGAGGTTTTATGGGTTTAAATGGATTTCTAAAATGGTTCTAGAAAAGGTTTTACCTTGGGAAATGTGTTTTTGAAAAATTGGGAATTCTTTTTTTAAATAGATTGTTTTATGGCTTGTTTGATATTGGAACTTTTTTATAATTGTGTGGAATATAGTATCACATGGGGTAAGTGGAGTGTGAGTTAGAGGTTTGTTTGAGGGACAATGTGAGCCTTTATAGAGAGGATCGTGAAAGCCCCCATTTGTTTTCCAAGGGACTTAGAAATCCTTT
Organism: Viscum album; assembly: GCA_963277665.1. Classification (NCBI taxonomy): domain Eukaryota; kingdom Viridiplantae; phylum Streptophyta; class Magnoliopsida; order Santalales; family Viscaceae; genus Viscum; species Viscum album. The sequence goes on along the minus strand of OY728132.1, from coordinate 1,679,425,146 downwards.
GGGTAGAAAGACCATGTGAGCTTCCATGTTAGTTATTAAGAGACCATGTGATCTCTTGGAGTTGGGATCATGGAAGACCGTGTGAGCTTCCATTGTTTCGAAATATAGCATTCTTATTTACTAACTCACGTTAGACCTTTTGGTTAGATCCCCTAGATGAACTTACTTATGCCAAATTGGTTTATATTCTTTATGCATTTTTTAGTTCCATTTTTATGTGGTGATATGTATCATGCCCATTTGTTTATTTTCTATTTATATAGTTATATGATGTGGATGATTTTTCTCACCTTATTTATGTATTCTTGGTTTGTTGAACATTTTTTGCCTTGTTAATTGTTTATTGATTTAAGACATGAATGGAAAGTTTTTTAGAAAACCATGTTTTATTTCAAAAAGGAAAACTAAAGGGATTTTCAATGTTTGTTTGGAAATGGTAAATTTTCAAAGTGGTTTAGTTTTGGAAATTTTTTCAAACTAGTTTATTGTTTTACAAGGGTGAAAACCTTAAATATATTCATGGTGTTATCCTACCAGGATTTCTTCTTTACACCCTTCTTGGGTCTTTTTGGGAATTTTTAGATTTTATTTTTCATGACGTAGGTAAAGGATAGGGAACCATGTACTAGGGTGGCTCTTCTTGATTACCGACATCCATTATTTTTTGGAGGAGATGTGGTCTCATAGGTACGGGCTCATATGGAGTCTGTTTTGGTATTTTTACCCACTGGGATGTACCTATGAGTTTTTGGAATTGAACCCTTTCTTTTGAGTTTGGGTTGTTTATTTTGAGATACCATGTATATTTCTTTGTTTATGGTATCTATTTTATCTGATGTTGACTATGATGATATCGGTGTGGAAATACAATTTTATGGGTATTCCATTCTTGTATACTAGTGGGAAACTATTCCCAAGTTCTAGTTGGTTATTCCCAGTGCTTGTATCCAGCCTATGGTGATCAGGAACGCACTTCGGGCCGTATGGTGGGTCAACTCAGGTGACGGGTTAGGTTATCCAAGGTTGGTTCTTTAGAGTAATGTCGTCCTATTGCTAAATAAAAATAGTAAGAGGTTGAATAATGCCTCTAGGATATTACCTCTCAGACTTTACTTGTTGACAAACCAAACATGAGGACACATAATCTGTAATTTCCCGATACTTATTATCTTACCAAAAATATTCTCTCAAATCCCTATACATATTGGTGCTACTAGGGTGTATAGAGAAATTCAAGTTATGAGCATCATATAAAAATTACCTTTTAGCTTACTTATATATGGAACACGTAATATCTTTCTAAATTTTAGGACACCATATTCACAAATGAATCCTTCCATATTCTCATCATTTACAGCTTTAATTTTATTCTGAAAATTATCATCATCATATCGAGAACATTTTATCTTTTCCAATAAATATGGTTTCATAATCATTTAAAAATGGAGTGATGTATCCCCTTTCTTTAATAATTCTAATATCTATATTTACTAAACCCATGAACATAGGATCCTTTTTAATCCTCATTTGGGTCAAAACTCAATGATCCTTCCTTTTTAATGATTCTACTGCCTTATTTGCCTTCCTCGAGTGGTGGTGTATAGAATAATCATATTCTTTGAGAATCTTGAATTGTCTTCTTTGCCTCATTTTGAGATTTTTTTCTAAAAAGATGTATTTTAGCCTCTTATGGACTATGTATATCTCACATCTATCACCAAATAGAAAATTTCTTCATATCTTCAAATTAAAGATTACAATGCAAACTCAAGGTCATGGGTTGGATAGTTCTCTTCATAATTATTTAACTTCCTTGATGCATATGCAATAAATTTATCATTTTTTATAAGTATACAACCAATTCCCTTCTTAAATGTGTTATTATATATCACAAACCCATCATTTCTTGATGTTAGATCCAAAATTGGAGAATTGAAAAATCTTCACTTTGATTCTTCAAAACATTCTTCACATTCGTTTTTCTTTATCAAATTAACCCCATTATATATAATCTTGGTTGATAGGTTATCCAATTAGGAAAAATTATGAACAAATCATCAATAGTAACATGCCAAACCAATGAAAATTAATACCTCGGTTATGCTCATTGGTGTAGGTTATTCCCTAACTACCAACATCTTCATAGGATCAACTGAGATTCCATTCTTAGAGATAATGTGGCCAAGAAAATAAACTTCCTGAACCTATAATTCACACTTGATAAATTTCCCAATTAAATAATTTCTCCAAAGAATCATAAGTATAATTTTAAATTGATTCTCATAATATTCATATCTATTAAAATACACCAATATATCATCAATGAATACCACAAAAAATTATTATGATATTCCTTGAATAATCTATTCATTAAATCCACAAAAATATAGGGTGCATTATTAAATCCAAATGGAATTATTATAAACTCATAATATCTATACCTCATTAAAAATTTTTCCTTTAAAATATCTTCCTTCTTTACATGCAATTGATGATACTCAGAATGAAGTTTACCCTTTGAAAAATATGGAGCTCTGTGAATTTGATCAAATAATTCATCAATGTGAAGTAGATGATACTTTTTCTTTAACATAATAGAACTGATTTCCATATAATCAATGCATGGATGCATGGATCTGTCTTTCTTCTTAACAAAGAGAACATGGGCTCCCCATGGTTAAACATTAGGGATAATAAATAGATTATAACAAAACTTCTCAATTTGTTTCTTCAACTCCTCTAATTCCATAGTTTCCATTCTATAGTGAGTCTTTGATATAAGTATTGCATCAGGGATTAAATCAATGGATAACTTAACTTCAACTCCACTAATTCTACAGATTATGTTTGTTCTTCTTCCCCAAGAATCTCATTTAGAAGTTCTATTATGGGTGGATCTAAACATGACTCGGATTTTGAAGTCTCCACTTTAAAGACAAGGAATTCCACATCTTTATCATGAATCATAATTTCCTTATCCTTAAAATAAATTTTTGCATCATATTTTGAAATTGAATCCTTATAAAGGATTGTGTATAAGTACACCATAGTTATAATAATAAACATTACAAAGATAGAATGTTTATGTTTCATAATGAGGACTTCTTGACACATTTTTATTGCAGTGAGACTTCCATTAGGTGTTTTTATTGACAAATCCATTCTTAATGTGCTTGATAAGTATCTAATTTTCTTATAAAACATTGATGATATAAAATATTGTGAAGAAATAGAATCAAATAAAGCATTGGTTAAATTTTAAGCTATTATTAAAGTACCTTCCACCACATCATTGGGTACTTACACCTTAGATTTAGTGATCTCATAATCTTGGTCTTATCCTCTTGGTATATTTTACGGTATGTTTCATTGATTATTGTGGGAATTGGTGTGAATAATTCCACATTTCTTTATAGATAAATCATTTTAAATCATTTATTTATTTCTTCCCCTTGCATTCATGAGCCATATGACCCTTATTTATAAACTTGTAACAAACTCCCATTCCCTTCAATTATTTTTTATGATTTTTATTTCCATAATTTTAACATGATGGAAATTTATTCATATTATTCTTCTTCTTTGATGAATTTACTTTTTCTTGGTGTTCAGTTGGCCTCTTCTTTACATTATTCCCCTTGAATATATAAGATATAGAAAATTACTCCTCTATTTTGATGGTGCATAGAATGGTTTCATCATATGGTGAAAATATTTGAGAAAGAAAATCCATTTATAGACTTAGATAAATCCATTTAAATAAATGATTAATCTTGAATTATGTATTGCATATATAATACATAGCATAACCGACTAGTATTTTAAAGGTAACTGCATACTCTAAAACACTTTATTCTTCCTTTTTCTTTAGTCTAAGGAACTTTATATTTATTCTGTCTGTTTTATTTCTCATTCCTCCCAAGTATTCTATATCAATTAGTACCATTGATTATAATTTCCATTGAGAAAGTATATTTCTAGTAGAACCTTTTTATTTCCATCGCATTCCAAGTATAGAAATATCTTTTCAAGGGATTGAATTCATTGGTTATCTATGAAAGGATTAGTATTACCACTAAATGATGGGGGATTCTGTCGCATTAAATGATCTAACATGGGAGAATCACAATGTGAAACAACATGTTTCTCAATTTGTTCAAGTTTATTTTTCATAACCAGATTAATCTTACCTAATATAGCCATGATTTTCTTAGTGCCAATACCAACTACATTGGCTTTATTAACAAGTAAATATCAACATTTTCCATATGTATTGATACCCTTCTTTCTTCTAGGATCCATTTCTTTAAAATAGCATATACTGGATTTTCTCATAAAATTATGAAATTTAAATTATAATGTATAATTATAAATCTGGTGTAAAACTTAACATAAATAAAAAAATGAATTTTTAATCCTAGGATATTAAACTTGGTTTCTTTGGGGACATCATTATTTTCAAATATTTCATAATTTTTTGTGACGAAAATATGAATTATTCAAATAATATCCCCCTATAAGTGTCAAACTAGGTTCATAGAAAGGATCATTTTTGTGCACCAAGTGCTAATCAAGTCAAATTATAATTTTATTTTTTTAGAGTTATTACCCTTAGGTACAACTGTTCTAGAACGACATCCACATATATTATCCGGATATGGATGTATTTCTAGGAAAAACCACATAATCTCTTTCTTAAAAAAACTTTAGGATGTTATTATATACATATAATAAAATTATATCACAGGGATATATTCCCTAATCTATGTTTTATTTAATGTAGTTTCCAAATTTTCTACAAAAATTTCTCAAATACCAACTATAATGACCCCAAGTCTAGTAACCCAATGTCGGTGTCTACTTTATTACATTAACATCGATATGGGGGGTTAAATCCCAAAGAACCAATCAGTTTAGTAGTATTGGGTATCTATATACATACATGATACCCATTTTACATTAGGAATAAAATATAAAACATGGTAATGGAAAACATTCAGTATCATTTAACTCATTCAAATAATTCTTCTTCATATTCTAGGGAAAGGAAACAAAGTAAGGGTGAGCTCAAATTCTCAGTAAGCATTATGTACAATAGAAGCTATCATGACTCAATAAGGGATAATCATTATAGCCAGGTAAATAACTTAATTCACATTCCATTTAATCAATAACTTGAATATCATGATCAGATAAGGCATAATCAATATGGTAAGGTAAATAACTAAAAACACATGTCATTTAATCAATACCTTGATCACAAAATGCATCTATGAATAATATCAATGCAGTAATCACATGGATAATAACAACTAAATTATAAATGAATTAAATTATTAATTTTGTATTTCATGATCTTAGAAATAATGATATATATACCATAAATACCTTTCATAAGATAGTTTAAAACTATGGGTAATAAACCATTTAATTTGGCCAACTGATTTGTCTCTTAAGACCTACCGATGCATCGAGGGGATATATAATTCTAGACCCCACTTATAATTGTATTTCCAAAGTATTACTCGTATATAAAATGATCTATTTTATTCATGAATAAATATTCATCATTTACAAATATCCATATTGAGTAAAGGATATATATTTATCAATATTTCCCTAGTTGATCAAATAACATTCAAAGTAAACACCGTATATAAAAATGGTATATGGTTTAGGAAAAATCATATTCATAGAACATGAAATATGGATATTTAAAATAAATTTAATTTTCAATAAAAAATTATCATAATAAAGTTATTGTATCAAGAAAATGTTAACAATCATATAATTAATCAAGAGTCGAGAGGTGATTATCTATTCATCGGGAATACAGGTTCTTGAAATAAAATCATGTCCTTTTTAAGAATAAATGGAATATAACAGAAGTATTAAAATAATATTTCATAAAATAGTTTTATTTATAAAACAATTGAAAATTTGTAGAATAAGATACATTTCATAAAACAATTATGGAAGTGGGGAAGTCCGTTATCGCTATCTAGGTAAAAAAATATTCTTATTGACTTTTTGTCGAAAACTTCCCTTTCAAAAAATAGTAGAAACATTACTTTCAAAAACTTTTTAAAATTAAAGTATAAATTGAAATTTACTTAATAAATTATTTTAGTAAACAAAAATACATTTTTAAAATAATTTTGAAAAAATAGACACTAAAGGAAAATATATCTGATTTAAAGAGAAATAAAATCAATTTTTCATTTAAAAAAATCATTTCTTGATTCAAGTACCAAAGTGAGGAAAATTTGGAATAAAATATAAAAAATCCTTAAATATGTAATGTATAATAATATTATTGTATCACATCAAGTATAAATGATATGATTCCCTTAACAAGTGTAAAATAAATCCCAAAAGAAAGTGAGATTGTAAAATATATTCTTACCTCTTTGGTAACATTCAAATTATAACCCCTTAAAAAATAAAAAATATTTGAAACATTAAAATCCATTAATAAATATTTATTCACATAAAATAAATCAAATGGAAAATATATGCACCACATAAAGGTGAATAAGTTTATATTAAAAAATGTGTCTCAATGGAATGAAAATTGAGAGGAAATCTCTTGCCTCATGCTTACCTTTGGTTAAACTTTCTTTAAACTCTGGTATAATGGTTTTAATAATGTTATTAATTTATACAATAACCATATTAAAATTTATAATATCATATATGATCCTCTTATAACATTTTACCACCTGTTTGTTAATAATATTTCATTGTTTTCATTATTTCAGGTTTTAGTTGTCTTTTTTCTCATGCCTATTTTGTCATAAATGTTCTAGTTATTGTGTATAGGGTATAGATACAAAATATCCAGAATTATATTAATGTTAAAAATATTATATTTAGTCATTAGATATATTTTTAGAACCATTCTTGAATTTTGGACATGGAAAATAAATCACATCACTTCATGAGGACGGCAGGTCATATGTACGCACAAGCAATGATATCATTCCATTAATGGGTGAAATGGTAAGGAAATGGATGATATATTAATTTTAAGTAATTAATATAATTTCATATTTATCATATATATATTCATTATTTCCATCATTATGATTATCTATGTGAGTCATTGATGGAAAACAAATTACATCAGTGCGTAAGGCGGTAGTCCACCGTACAAACTAGCAATGGATTTGTTTTCTATTTAATAGAGAGGGAGAGAGATAAATGTTATACCATAAATATAATTATATATAATTATATTTTATATACTTTTTTTAATATATTTTAAGTTTTGATACATAATTTAAGGTTGTAAAAGAAGAAATAAAAATAAAGATCCTCGTTAAGATGATTACCTTCTCTTTGAGAAACCTCCTTTGGATATCTTCTTAAGGACCCTAGGGTTGGTATTTTGGGAATATAATCACCTATAGAATGTGGATAAGTATTTTTGGGAGATATATTTGTATTATTTTCTCAATCCAAATTTCTTGATAGGTGTGATGAAGTGAGGGTAGGGGTTCTTTTTTATAATTGAGGAGTGACATTTTTTGTAAATACCCAAAACTATTCAATAATGGGAAGTCACTATCACCCCAAGTGACTCCAAAATTGATAAATAATGGATTATATAGTATTTAAGATCAATAAAATTCTCAAAAAAATAAAAAAAAATCTTTTTTAAACATTTTAATCTCTTATCCTCTAAGTTTACTTTTACCAATTTAGTTTTCACCACGGTAACTAGTTTTTAACCTAGGTAATTTATCTTTTAAGCCTAAATTAAATGGATCCTTATTAGATAATTTGGACCCAATTATCATAAATATTAAATAAAATGTATCAAATAAAAAATTATATGTGTTTGGAAAATTAATTTTAACACAAGAACATGTAATTCACATGACTTCGTTTTAACCTTAATTGTGTCAATTAATTTTTATTGTTCTTACTAATCATTATGAACAAAAAATTTGGAATTATTTCATAATATTAATTATTATGATTAAAAATATTTAATCCATTTTATTAAATTCAATCCACATAATTTATATAATTTAGTTTTGAAAAACAAACCCATAACTCATGTCAAAAAATAGTTTTTCAAGAAATATATTTTTCAAGTATAAGATGATCTTATATTAACTATATAAATAGTAATCAACATTATATGAATGTAAATTATTATAGTTAGATATATAATATATATATTTCATTTAAATCATCCATAATTATATATTATTTTAATTAATTAAAATGGATTGATATTATTCGTTTTTAAACAAAAATAGTTTCCAAAAAAATAAACAGTTTTATAAAAAAAAAATATTTTTACCATTAAATTTTCTTTTCTTTATTTATATAATATTTATATTTAATAAATTATTTATGGTAAATATTATTTTTAGTTTTTATAGATAAAATTAGAAATGGTTAAATACTACATTTTCGGTTATTCATAAATTCTTATTTCTAAGGGAAATTTTAAAAAAATTATTATAGGATTATTTTTACTATATAAGTTTAAAATTTATATTAATCATATAAATTTTGTAATTTTTGTTCTAGGAAATATTAAAATTTTATTTTTTTATAGTTTCATTAAAATATAATGTTTACCTACTATAATTAAGGCTCAGTTGTTACACCAATGATGCATAGTTAGTATTTTTTGGATTATCAAAATAATTACCTAGAGGTATTAATAAATAATTTCACTTTTATGTTTACTATTTTGATGAGTGTTTGAGTAGTTTATGTGTTCTCATTCATACATTTATTGAAAATAATATTCTATTGATTTAATTTAAATGTCATTTCATGGCATGGTAAGGGACAGTACCTGGAAATTTAATTTCTAGGGATGGTATCCAAGTTGATAAATTAAAAGTTAATGTTATTTATTCTCTACCATTACCTAAAAATGTGTGGTATGTGCATACATTATTAGGTTACATGTGATTTTATCATCATTTAATTCATTCCTCTATCAATATTTAACTCCCCCTCTCCCAATTACTCCAAAAATAAAAAGAATTTTTGTTTTGTAAAAACTTTGAGGATGCTTTTACAAATTAAAATTGAGTATCACATCACCCCTAATAATCCAACAAAATTAGTGGGATTTAACTTTTGATCTCATGTGTGACACTTCCACTATGTAGTTTTCTAGTATTATCACAAAAAGTTAATAGATCTTCATATGTCATTGTATATGACTCACATACACTGGACCCTACCTAGGAAAACTACACAACAACTAAAAAATAACTTCATTCCATTGTGTTTTCCTTATATAAATTAATCTCGTGTATTTTAGGGTCCAAAGTGATTTTGTATTTAGATCATTAATCCCTTTGGTATCTCCTTAAGAAAATAGAATCCACGTATCATTTATTGTATGCTCCTCCCTTAGGAATTCAATTTATAAATTAGGTATAAAAAATGAGCATATAATGTGGTGGTTGTCTATATTAGTAGGATTATTATATCCTCATATATTGAATCATCTCTATATATTCCCATAAATTACATGTTTCCTAATAATCCATTGTATCAAGTGAAATATGTTATTTGATAGTATGCTGGAATTATAAATTATTTTGGTAGCATCTTGTATTCCTGCTGATTAAAAAAAATAAGTTCATAGTATTAAAAATGAGTATTTTTTGTATATTTGGGATAACCATTACCTTTTCAACACATGTAGTGATCATTTACTAAGTAATTATACTCCTAATAGTGAGTTTTAGTCCATCCTTAAGCTCTATCACACTCTTTCATGTGGGTTTCACTTCAGTCTCCAAAGGAATTTCATAATGTACTTAATTTTGAGATATTTTGACCAAGATGATTTTTTTATTCCCATGATTATTGTAGAAATTGTCATCATTGTTAAAGTTAAGGTAATGAATCTAAAAGATATAAAATTCCACAATAACCCTTTCTCTTCCATGAAATTTTTTATGTTTGGGGAATTGAATTTATAGGGGCATTTCCTAATTCATTTGGAAACTTTTACATTTTTCTTATAGTGTATTGTGTTTATAAATGGGTACAATAATGATCCAAATGGGATGGTGAGTCAAAGTTAATTATGTAATTTTTAATAATCTAAATCTTCTATAGGTTTTTATTGACTATTTTCAAGGTTCATCATTGGTGACCAGGGTTCTCTTTTCTGCAACCACACAATGTAAGAACATTTCCATTGGTATGGGGTAAGCCATTGAGTTTTTGTAACTTATCACCCCTAAACCAATGTAAAAGTTGAGGTGTCTAATGGGTAAATAAAAAATATTCTCAAAAATGGTCTAACCCAATAGACTATATTGGATTCTTAGACTCAATGATTATTTCTAGGTTTATCGCACAACTTTCCAAACTCACATTGGCATGTCTCCATATTGGCTTGTGTTTGGAAAAAGTTATCACCTATCTATTGAGATAGATCATCTAATCTATTTGGATTTTAAATAATCAAATTCTAATATTTCCAGTGTAGGTTCTCAAATAAAATTAAAAATTAATGAGTTGTAAGAAATACTAAGAGATTCATATGAGAACTACAAAATCTATAAGGAGAGAACCAAGGATTTCTATGATTGACTCATCCTTCTCCATAGATTATACATTGGGAAGAATCTCCTACTTTAAAATACAAGGATAAATTTTCACCCATGTAATATTTATTCCCAATTGTTTTTTACATACATTATCACTAATGTCTATCTTTTGGGGTTTTTATAGGTTAAAAATAAAGAAACCCAATAGACATTCATCATCAATGGGAAGAAACTAAAGAAATTCTATGAAACACTTCTAGATCCCCTAAAAGTGGAACTCCACCTTCAAGAAGTCATTTTTTAGTGACAACCCCCCAATTGATATCCTTACTTCTAACCTTATCTTTTATTATAGTGAGTACATTCACACTCTAGGTGTAGAGTGGATACTTTCCCAAGTTATTTAGGAATTTTTTCAATGTTATTATTTTTTCTCATTTTTCTGTGTTTTATGTTATTTTTATATTTTTTTCTTCTTTCTATTCTTATTATTCTTATTTTATACTTAAATACTCAAATTAAATTTCCATCTCATCAAAAATTTATTGAAAATGCATGTTGAATTTCCCACTTTCATGTCGTTTTAACATTTAATGAAAATTTATTTCACTAATGGCATGTGAGTTTGAGAATGAATTTAACCTTAATGGGTGATTTTATTATAATTGGTTATTTTTTAATGATATGATCAGTTGTATGTGTTAAAAACATTAATATATTATTAGCTAATGTGTGATTTTTTTATATGTTAATTGTGTCATTTAATATATCCACACACCAATGCACTCAACCATGAAGTGTGAATATTTATTACTTAATTTATGGTATATATAAGTTATGTTAATGTTTTTCATATTTAAAAAATTATTTTTCCATATGTTTGATTTTTATCTAATCTATTTCATTATTATGCCAAATTATCTTATGTGTGTGTACATATTATCTATCTTTTGTGAACCCTTAAAAAGTAAAACTAAAAAACAAAAATAAATAATGATGGGAGTGGTGAAATGTAAATCATATGGGGATATCTAGGTTGATATCTTAAGGTTTTACTTCCAGTAATGCTTAAGTGAGTGGGCCTAGAAATTTCATTGCAAAGGACGTAGTGTAGGTTCAGTGGAAAAAATCAAGAAACAGAAAAAAAAAATTAAAATAACTTATATTTTCTAGATAAAAAATGGAAGGAATAACATGAAATGGTTGTAAAACATACATATTAGGATTTAGTAGAAATTTTTAATAGTTAATTCCTTAACAATACTAGTATTATATATCTCATTGACTTATAGTCTAATAAAATTTATGAGACACACATTTCCTTGACTAGTAAGATTGAATCTTTGGTGTAGTTATTGCTATCATCACATTATTTCCATGAATTAAATTTACTTTGAATGTTAAATCTTCATGAACTAGGGAATATCTTAAAGAATCATTTTTTAAAATGTTACTTTTCCTAGGAGTGTAAATGTTCAGGTGTGGGGGTCTGATATCACTATGATTTATTATTCATTTCCACCCTTATAACACTATGTTAAATTATTTTTATATTGTAAATTCTAAATTTAATAATAATATTTACTTCTAAATTTATTCAATTAGTCAATTTTATTTACTATTAAAATGAGAAAATTTACATGTTTGATGTTTTCATTCTAAGAGGAGGTGATTTATAGATCTCATAATGAAGTGGGAGTAGACTGTGTCAAATTTCATGGAATCCTAAGCACACGCTAGTACAAAAAGTATTTATCATGATGGCCTTTTCACGTCATTTATTCATTACCAACATCAAAATTCCATTTATCTTTATTTATCATGTTGGTTATTATATATCTAACATGATAAGGTAGTTTATAGGCTTTTTCACATTTGTTATTATTTAACCAAAATGAAAAGGTTATGTATTTTTCTTTATCATGTTGATTTTATAATAACCAATGTGATAAAAAAAAATACCCACTTTATCACGTTGTTTATCATCTAAACAATGTGATAAAGAAATTTTCATTTCTTTTTTACATTGATTTTAAGGTAACCAACATGATAAAGCAGCCTTATCATGTTGGTTATTATGTAATCGATGTTATATTCCATTTAAAATTTTATGAATCATCAGTTTGAATCATTTTAGTGTTATTCTCTCTCATGAATGTTTAATATTTTCTCTCATGTGGAAGCACAAACCCTCATTTCATTGATCAGGTGGACTCAAATCTTGGTTTTCCATCTTCATAGATCATGAGGTTCCATCATATTCATTGATGTGCATTCGATCTGATCTACTCTCAGATAATCCTCACACATTGATCCTATCTTTCGTTTGTTCAATGGAAATGAATCCTTAACTTTTTTTCTATTCCATGTACTCAAATATCACATTTCCATCTTCTTAAACCCTCATATTTCATTTGTCTCATCGTTTCATATTTGAATATAGATCTTCTCATCTCAAATATCACATTACCATCTTCATATACATTAATTATGTATTGATTTAAGTGAAAAAGTGTGTGTATTTCATTATATATTAATTTTGTGGTGTTTCTATTATATAAAAAAGGTATCTTCACTAAATTGTTTCACATATTTTTATACTACATCACATCTTAAATTTCTTCAATGAATCTCAAAATGTTTCTTATTTGGATTATGTTTATGAATTATTCATTGTTTATAGATACACTTCCATGTATATAGATAAATTTAAATTAGTGTTATAAACTCATTAGTGACTTAGTAATATTAAAATGTTATATATGCATGCATTACAATTTGCATACAGTTCAATATACAATATCATATAACAAGTTTGTATGCATATCAACACTTTTATTTTGATGTGAGTATATTCTTACCTTGAAACCCCATATATTAAATATGCAGTCTGTATATTATGGGTTAATATCAATATAATTTTTACATTACTGGTGAATACACAATAGGAACTGAAAATTTGTTTCTTTATATATCATTGTTATATTCTGATAGATATATTTTAATAGAATTACTCATGCATCACATGGTATTTAAACTAAAATCATTTTTCTCCCCAAAAATTTGTATTTTTATTATGTCAAATGAAGTAGACTGTAATGTTTAAAATGTGGGTTATTAGTTTGTTACATTCAAATAAAACATGTTTTCATAGAATACACAGTACATAATATTCTTGGCATATTTTTCATAATACACTATACATAAATAATATATAATATTATTTTTGTTTATATATATGTACCACATTAAAAATTCATCATTGTGTTGTTTTAACTCTACTATATGATTATATTATAGCATGAATTAATTTTTCAACTAATAATTGTATGATTTTTCATGAAAAAAAAATATGTTAGAAAATTATATGATAATGATACTGATAAAAATGGAAAATGTGCACTTTATTTGAATTCTATTCAAAAAAATTCAATTCCCATTTTCATCTAATTTAATTCTGAAGAAAATAAAAAATGAGAGAATATTTTAACTATATTTTCTTTTGTAAATTAATTCCATTCATTTATTTTTATGATTTAACATTTATATTAAAACTTATATTCCATTATTATCTATAATTTATTATAATACTTTTCAAATATGCATATATTTGTTTTATATTTTAAAATTATGTTAATTTCAAATTATGGAATCTTTGATATAAATTTAAAATTATTTTATATTGACAAGATATATATTTTTGATATTTTTTATAGATAATAATGAGTCAATGTTGGATTATGGAACTTTGAATAAGTGATGAATATGATGAAGTTGTTAATGTTTTTTGTAATTTTCTAAACAAAATATTCCAAATAATGACATGTTTTTCTATCCATGCCTGAAATGTTTAAACATGAAAAAGTTAAAAATCATAGAGATCAAAAATCATTTAATATTTCAGGTATTGAATCCTAGTTATAGCCCTTATATTTGGCATGGTGAAACTGGGTAGAATTTTAGATCTCTTGTTGATGATTCTTTACAAGATAATAGGTCTGATCAAATTGAATAAATGATTCATGATATTGAAGTAGAGGAAATTGAGAAAAAATCAACAATTGAACATCTATATGGTGATGCTGAAAAACCATTATATCTGGGTTGTATGTAATTTACGGTTTTATCGATGGTGTTAATATTGATTAACTTGAAGGCAAAACATTAATGGAGTGACAAGAGTTTTATAGAGTTGCTACAATTGTTTAAAGATATTCTTCCCAAAGACAATGACCTTCCAGTTTCACATTATAAAGTGAAAAAAATACTATGCCTGATGGAATTAGGGTATAAAAAATTACATGATTTCTTGAATGACTATGTGATATATAGGAAGGAATAAAAATTTCGTTTAGGGTGTCCTAAATGTGGGACATCACGGTATGAGTTAAAAGAAAAATTACAGGCTCATTTAGCAGTTATAGATACCCTTGCTAAGAAATTTTGGTATCGTCTAATAAATATTCATTTTAATTGTTTATTTTAAAATTCAATTGATTTAAAAAGGTTAATATGGAATGCAGATGAGTAGATATGTGATGGAAAATTATATCATACAACTAATTGTCCATAGTGGAAGAAAATTGATTACCAATTTCATATATTTGGAAATGAAGTTAGAAATCTCATACTTTGATTGTGCATGGACGGAATGAATCCATATAAAATCCTTAGTTGTAAACATAGTTCATGGCCTATTTTATTGAGAATTTATAGCTTATCTATTGAATTTTTCATGAAGAAAAAATATGACATGTTGAGTTTAATGATCTCTAGACTAAAATAGCCCGGAAATGATATTGATGTTTTTTGATCACCATTGATTAATGATTTGAAACTATTATGGGATAAATGTATAATTGTGTATAACCCTTATAAAATGGAATAATTTCAACTACATTCCATGATTATGTTCAATATAAATGACTTCCCAGCATATGGAATTTTTTTTGGATACAGTGTTTAGGGGCATAAAACTTGTCCAATTTTTGAATAATAGACTTCATATTATCAACTACATCATAGGATAAAAATAGTATACATGGGTCATCAAAAGTTTTTGTCTATGGATCACTCTTATATAATATTAAAAAAGGAATTCAAAAAATCACATGAATTTGATATTTCTTCAAAACCTTTATCCAATGATCAGTATTTTGAGAGTATGAAAAACATTGATTTGACATTTGGAAAGACAAAAAAATACGGTAATGATATAAATATTTGGAAGAAATGGTCAATATTTTTTGAGATACCATATTGTAGATATAATGAGGTCCAACATAACATTTATGTCATATATGTGGAGAATAATATTTGTGATGGATTAAATGGAACATTTTTACATGTTAAAGGAAAGACAAAAGATGTGCTGAATGTAAGATTAGACTTACTCTCAATGGGAACACATTTGGAGTTGGATCCCACTCCTGATGGAAGGTGATATTCCTACCAAGGCTTGTCATATATTATTCAAGAGGTAAAATATTAGGTTTTTTCAATGTATTCATGATATAAAAGTTCCACAAGGTTATTCTTCAAATGTAAAAAATTTTGTGTCTTTAAAGGATTTAAAGTTGACAGGTATGAAATCTCATGATTGTCACATCATGATGAAATAGATCCTACTACTTTCAGGGTGTGTAATATTTCCCATACATGTTGAAATGATTATCATGAAGTATTGTTATCTTTTAAATTCAAATTATAATAATATGATTAATTTGAATGCTTTGAAAACTTTGGAGAATGAAGCTGTTTCTATACTTTTTCAATTGGAAATATATTTTCCTCCATATTTTTTTGATATCATAGTGCATTTAATGTCTCACTTGGTGTGAGAAATAAATATTTTTGGACCAGTATATCTAATTTGGATGTATCCTTTCCAAATTTATATGAAGATATTGAAGAGGTATGTTAAGAATCAATATTGAACTAAAGCCTCTATTATTGAGAATTATATTTATGAGGAGGTTGTAGAGTTTTGTACAAGCTATTTTTCTATAGTGGATCACATAAGTTTTCTTAAATCTCTCCATGAATGAGTTAATTATGGAGGAAATGGGATTCATGGATTTAAAGTCAAATCATTGACAGGTGAATAGTTAAAGAAGGTACATTTATATATATATAATAACATATATGATGCTCATCCATATATAACATTTCATATTAATATATTGAAATAATATTATCCAAAGAAGAAAGATATGTAGATTTTGAATGAGTATAACAAAAAAATCCATGATTTTAAGAGACCATGCTTTATAGAACAGATGCATCAGAAACATTGAGATGGTTATTGGGATGTCCAAGTTTAAATTTGATAACATGGTTCAAGTATGACATGAATGTCTATATATTTCATATAAAAGATTAGGAAAATAGAATTGCAGTTGAGAATAGTAGTGTATTGGTGTTCAAAAAGGAAATTCATTTTTCAAATGAAAAAGAAAAAAACTCAATCTCCGAATCAACTGTATATTATGGATTCATTGAATAAATATGAGAGGTTGAATACATTAAATTTTAAGTACCATTGTTTAACTAAAAATGGTTTATTGGTAAAAACAGTGTCAAACATGATGAGTTTGGAATGAAACTAGTTAATAAGAATAAATTAGAATACACAACTGATACTTTTATCATGGTAACACATGAAAATAAAATGTTCTATGTTTTCAATCAATCTGATATTTCGTGGTCTATTGTTTTATAAGAAAAAAATAGAATGTTGATAATGATAAAGTTGAAGAATATTTTGATTTATTTGAGATCCATACTTCCATGGAAATATTGATAAATAATATTGATTAGTACATCCTAAAAAAAAATTTGTTCCATGAGGAATGATCAGGAAGAAGTAATTTAGGGAAAATCCTTTATTACATTCCAAATATTAAAGGTAACATATGTTTATTTTTGGTTTACTTTTAAAAACTTCATAAATTTTTAGAAATTTTGATTTGATTTTATTTATTAAAACACATATTATAACAAATAAGTTAAATTATTCATTTATATTAGTTTTTTTTTGTTTAGTTTACCATGTTTACCCTTACATACTTATCTATTAATTTATTTTTTTGAAAAATAATTATTTGAAATTTAATATGTTAACTAAAAATCAAAATATTATATAAGAGTATATTAAAAAAATATTTTTGGTGTAAAAATGATTTGTGAGGTTAGATGATTTTTACTATCCACACACCATATTTGGATTTTTATTCATTCATTTATGTCATTTCATATCTCATTAATATTTGTATCGTTTTAGTTAACTATAACAAATATGAATAAAAATGTGTTAAGTTTAGTTTATTTTGATTTTTGTTTGATGATTGTTAATTTTTTATTTACATTTGTATGTAATAGTTGGATTTATTTATTTTCATACTAATTTGTGTTGCTTTGATTTGTAGGATAATGAAAGATAAATCATTTGATCCACCACATACTTCTAAAGATGATTGTACTCATACCTCTGGGGAGGAATGTACACATACTCCTTTTGATGAGCCTCTTCATCCTTCTTTACATGAGAAATCTACTTACATCGGGATAAAAAAGAGATTGAGGGTTGGGTAATTTGGCACCATATGTTTACCAAAATTATCAGTTTCCCATGGCCATAACTAGAGGATACCGGTGGAATTTGATGATAATGATATTCCAAGAGGTCCAAATTCAAAACAATTCAAGACTTTTGTAGTAGTGTGGGCTAAAAGAAGTTAATATTTTGTTTGATGATTGGAAAAGTATTGACAATTTGAAATTATCTTACTTGTGGGAGACTGTTTTCATAATATCATTTCTTATTATTTTATTTATCTTGAAATTTTTATAGTAATATATTGTTTCCCCCTTCTTATCACATGAAATATGATATACCTGATACTAGAAGAGTCAGGAGGAAATGTATATCATTGGCTACTAGGAGATGGAGGGATTTTAAATCATCCCTCACATCATAGTTCATTTTTGGGGATAGATAACTCATAATCCATGTGATATATATCCATTTATAGATGAAGATACATGGAATTAATTTGTTGAAAGTATAAGACAAGAAGAGTTTTTGGTAAGTGCAATGTTACCATTTAGAATTTTTTTATATTAATGACTGTTTTAATGATATCTTTATTCTTAATTCTTAATTTATAGTAATCGAGGAGATTTCATTAGGATATCCAATATAGAAACGTATACCATCATATGTTATCTTAGGCAGGTTATATGTTATTGGAAGAACAAATGATAGTAGAAAAACATCAAAATATAAGAGCTAGGTCTTTAAGGTATGCAAAGGTTACGTCACCCCCACCCCCCGCCCCTACTAGACATGAAAAATGGAAGAGGGTTCAGATGAGAAAAAAAGGACAATATCTTACAGAAGAGTCAAGGGTTGTAGTTGAGAGGATTGTAATATGTTTACTTTATTTATTTATTTAAGTTAAGTCAAATATTTATATATTGTGATTCATTAAATATTTTTTCAAATATTATATATAGGATTCTTTTGAGGAGAAGATCACATAGGGGGTCTTTATAGTTGAGGGTAAAAAGGATATTTTAGCTATAATATTGGGAAATCCTGAACACACTAGTCATGTACGATGATACCTAGTAGGTGTAATAGGTAAAAAATGTGTTTCCACATTCAGAATATTATTCAATGGAGGATGTTTATAAAAAATAGAATCTTTGGAAGCTGAATTTTAGAATATTCATGTGATGATGGAGGATAGGATCAAAGTTTTGGTACAGTCGATGTTTTCAAACATGAAAAGACAGTTTTGAACTGATGATCCAACTCCTCCACCTCCACCAGAAGAACCCACTCCTCCTACTTATCCTACTCATACATCTTCACCTACATACCCCACTCCTTATCCTACCCCTACACCCCTGCTCCATAGATTCTTAGTTATTGTGAGTTATATGTTGATAATACCCATCATATTATTTCATATGGGATGATATTTTATATCGTTGATACCATTCATCATCAACAAATAGAAATACAGCAACATAGATTCATTGTATAGGATATTATATATAGATCAGCAATAATAACATATCCTAAAATGAGGTGAGTATAGTTGGATAATGTATCATCCATTTATTAGTTTGTCCATCTAGACTTGTTTGGCATATTACCATAAAGGTATGTATATATTATATATTTTATTTTATTTTTATATTAATTTTTTTATCATTTTAAAGTTTATATATTTATCTAATTTATTACAATAATACTTTAAAGGTAAATAATTACTATATAGACAACAAAAAAACCAAGTGGTATAACTTCATATATAGTTTCTAATAGTCTTGATAGATTGTAAACATATTCAAATTCGTTATTGGATGTATATGAGATTCCAATTAATGATACTATTTGTGGGTGTTCAATCACTATGATGATTTTGAAAAGTGATATCAATGATCTTATAGCTGGAGATCAGTTGGGCATCAACACAATGAAAATTTTTTCCATCTAAGTTGTTTAATAAAGGTTTTCTGATCATTTAATTTATTAAGAATTTATAATTATGTTTTTTTGTATTAGGTATCTTTATATAATTTTTACAGAGCATGAAAAGATATATGTATATGGATTTATAGACCCACAATTTATTTCACCTATATCTAGGACAATGACTGATGCAAAAAATATTAGTTTATACTACTAAAAGATTAGAAGAATGAAATTAGTCAGTGTTGGATGTTTCCATAACTTCAAGAGTATGAAACATATTTCCCACAAAATGTTATATATCTCTTAACATAATAATAACTCACATTAAAATTTATTATATATCAGTGTACATTGGATGTTAGGTGTTTTTAATCCAAGAGAGAAGATATTTTACTGGATATTATCTATATATGGTGAAGTGAGAGAAAATTTTAAGACTGTATTGACCATGTAAGTTTGAATATTTAAATACATTTTAATATTATAATGACTAAAATTTAATTTATTCATATTATTTTCCAATAAGGCAAGGAATTTATTTCAGGATATGATAATAAAGAAGAGAGATAAGATCAATTTTGTACAAGATAAGGTAAATTTTTATTTATAATTACTAAATTTTGGATATAATACTTAAAAATGTTTTTTAAAATTAAAATTTATTTGGAATAGCATTGTTGTCAAAAATAAGGTGTAAAAGAATGTGGATATTATGCTTTATGATTTATGTAAGAAATAATTTTAACTGGGATAGTTTCAATGTTCCAAAAGGTTATATTTCTTTATGAATTTTTCCTTAATATTTCATTTGTTTTATTGAAAATATAAGTTAAATGCTTTCATTATTATTTATAGCTTTTTGATAACCCATATCCATATAGTGCATAGGAGTTGAGACATTTACAAATTGAATGGGAAAATAATTTTACTGGTTTGATTGATTTTTAGATTATTTTTAATATATCTTGTAAATTTGAAATTTCAATTGTAAGTTTATTTTGATGGATGTTCTACTACCTTTTTTCTACCTTTTTTGCTAGTTTTTTCTCTTGTATATTGTGGAGATGAGGAATAAAAATGAAATTTTAAAAAAAAATTGTTTTTCACATCAATTATTGGATAACCAACATGAAAAACTCCAACATAGATTTATTTACAATTTCATTTTTAATTAACCAACATTAAAAAAATTATTTACAACGTCGCCTAATAATTGACATGAACACGAAAAAAATGATGTGAAAAATCATTTCTGCACTAGTGAAATATGTTCATTGATTTAAACATTACAAAAAATCAATGCATCCATTTGGAATAAAATTTTGTTTGTGGATCTATGATAATGTGGGATAAAAATCTTAAGATGACACCAAATCCCAATTCACCTGTATGGGGTCCCAACCAATATGATCTATTTGAAACTAATATAAATCAACATTATAGTTTGGTATTTGGATAATTTATATCAATATATAAGTCCAATGTTTTCCAAATTTTATAAGGAGACATTCAAGAGACCATATATCATCTCTTTAGTTTTTTCAAAGTCTAGATAATTCTATTCACCTATCCAAATCCAAACTCCAATTGGTATTACAAAAACTGGGTTCCCAAAATGACATTCAGCATTACCTATAAATAGGAACCTTGGGCACCTCATTCATAAGTTTGACCAGAAGGAAAGGTTATTCCATTTTGGAGAGGGTTGGGGTTCTTCTCATCCCTTTAGAGGATTTGGAGCTCCCTACCCTCATAGTGGTAGCTAAAATGAATAAATAGATCCACTCAAGCCTCCTTCTCTTCTCGATGGCTGGATAAACCATGGGTGATCATTGTGAGAGAGATATACACTTTTCAAGGGATTTATAACACACATATTAACTACCAATTTTATGTGATTTTAGTTTGAAAAATTTTCATTTAGTTTTATCTTATATTATTTAAAATTTTAATTCTTTTTTTATGTTTGTGAATGAAATTCTATTTATTTCTAACTATTATGTGTGAGATTTTGAGTTTGTAACTTCCTTTTTTCCAATTGGATAGCACACGATTCCTTTTATTTCCCAATAATTTGATATTTTTATTTTATTGGGAAGATCTTATACCATGCATTAGGTTTGAACCTTGGCTACATGGTTTTTATGATAAGGTTTGGTTATACTTTCATTGAGATCAAAGATTATGTGGTAACCATGATTATAGTTAACCTCAACCAAATACTTACTCCAAACCCAAATATAATTTTCAGAATAGTGAAATTTACATGTTGTGTAGTATTATTTCAAGGATAACCTCCTTTTATTTCTCTCAAAACCCAATTTTTTATTCAACTATTAAACTCTTTAATTAAGTTGTTTTATTTTAAAACATTATTCAACGCACCAACCAACCCACCATTTCCAATTTACTTTTTGAAAACATATTAAAAAATCATACATTAATCCATCAACACTCCTTGAGAGACGACATAGGGTCAGAAATATTTTTTAAATAATATTTAAAAACCTAAATAATTTATTATTTCATCACAACGTGATCAGTTTTTAGGTGGGGGTGTCTTCCATTTGGGGGAACTTTCACCATGGTCTAGAGACCACATCACACAGCTCCTATGAGGGGGAATCAGCACTTTTGGTTTGGTGTTTCCTATATTATGGTATACAGACCACACTACAATGCTCCTATGTGTAGTAAATCATCCCTACCGATTTTGGGTTGCTTTAATCATGGTTCAAAGGACACACTATAAGGTGTCTAGCAAAGGCTTCACCACAACATGGTGTATAAGACTATGTCGTGGAATGTGTCTACCCATGTTTTAATTTTGGTTAATTTCCCACTCCCCCCCCCCATCGACTTTTTAGGTGTTTCCCTCTTACTACCCCCTTTCTTATGCATCTAGATTGGAGGATAGATCATGGATCTCCACCTCTCACTCCTTCTTCCACCTTAGTTTTATGCACCTCCTCTATTTATTCCTAGTGGTCCATTGAGGTTGGTTCTTCCTTTCTCCTTCCCCTCTTATCCCTTATCATTTCCTATTGAGTTTACCTTCTCTCGCAAACCCTAATTTCTTTGCAATTTGATTTTAGGGTTCAGCGTGGAACTAATCATGGGGTTTTTTGTGTTTAGGGGTTGTGGAGAGTGTCTTCTTTTTCAGTTGTGCTCTCATCATCTAGAGAAACACATTGTGGTTGGTTTCCACTTAGATCGAGGTAGTTGTTTTAATTTGATTCATTTTTAATACATTCTTGGAGGTTTTTAAAATGATTTTATTTGAAATTTATACCAATATATGATCCCTTGATGAGTTTGAAATGGTTTCTTAACTGATAATGGAATTTTTTACATGCCAAGTGTTTTTGAAAATTCTCAAGTGGATCTTTCAAATGAATTTAAGTGTTTTAAATTATTGTTTGATACTAATTTTATATTAAAATATGATTTTTATATATTTAAAGGAATTTTTTTAAAAATGAGTGAGTTTACCCATATTTTAATTGTTTTTATATTATTATGTCTTGATGGGATTTTGAAACATTTTCAACGGAAAGTGTAATTTTCCAAGTGATTTTCAATAAATTTTTAAATGGTTGGACTTCAAAGGAGGTGAAATGATTTGGAATTGCAAGCATGTTTTCAAAGACTCATTTATCACTTTGTTAAAAATAATTGATTTGGAATTGTGATTTCCCTCGATTGAGACCCTTTATTATATTTTTATTATTATGGATTATGGCCCCATGGGGGGTTTATTATTTATGATTATTCATGGATGTGAAAAGGGGATGTTTCTTATGAGGTTCTTGGAGGTGAGATGAGGTTTATTATTTATGCATATTGATGTAGTTCTTGATCATTTTTCTTGATTGTTTTCTTACCTCTATTGATTGTTTTCATGGGGATCCTAAGAACTATTAAATGGCCTAAATTAGTGAAATCCCTAATGTAGATTGTGTGCTGACTAGGGAGTGTTTCCTGGTTAGAATGAGTGAGATAATAGGATGGATTTTGTGGCCCATGGTATCTTGAGTGCATCTAGGATAGTTTATATACCCCATACATTCCAATTGGACTGCTATGACCATAAATAGATTCATTATAGTCGAACTTGAGTTATAATTTCTAGTTTAGGTTTTTGTTACTCAGTTCCTTTTGAGTTACCCATAATGATTAACGCCTATTGATGATTTTTTTAGGGGATCACATTTTTGGATTTTTTGTAACAAAACAACCTAGAATACCATCTAAACTGGTACCCAAACCGATTCACCACTAACCTGAAGAGATTTCTCGATCTCCATGGGCTGGCGACAAGCACCTAGGCATCAAAAAATATTCGTTGGGAATGATTTCACCATAAAATTATTACAATAATATATTATAACGAAAAAATATCAATATATATATATATATCAATCAATACATACATACATATCAAGTAAAAGTAGACACTAAGATAACTGAAAATGGAACATAACCACTAAAACCCATATTATGGTGGTCCACAACCACCCCCCATGTCCCCAGTCACCCACCCTTAGTCACCCAAGCATGAACCCAGAAATGAAGGTGAGAGAACGGACACCTACTATAAAACAATAAAGGGATACAGACAACAAAAGGTACAAGCAGTGAGTGACTAAAGATCCCATTAGGATTCCACAAAAGATTCTATGAAATTACTTCATAAGGAAATTCAAATATGATAAAAGAGGATTAAAAATGGGAGGGTATGAGTATTAGTTTAAAAATAGTTTTAAACATTTAAAATCATTTATTAAACTAAACCTATAGAACATTCCATTTCACCTTTTAAAAACTAAACATTTTCTTGAAAATCTTTGAAAACCATTTCAGAATCTAAAGTCAGAAAATCAATAAAAGAGTAGAATATATACCTGATATGTAAAGATGAATAACAATCAATAAAATAGAGTCAAGGAGCATAATAATAATAAATGAAGCAATCAAGGAAACTCTGGTTTCAAATAGTTACAACCAAAACTATCATGTATTGAGATCAAGTATATGGATGTCATGGGTGCAAGTAGTTTATATAAATTGAGAAGAAATGTAAAACAGTTCTGAAAAATAATGGAATATATTTCAAATACAAACAAGTGATCCACATGGTCATATTCCTAATAATGTATGATAGTTTTAGGCTAAATGGATTATACACACTCTCAAGTTGACATGACAATATATACATACATCCCTTGAGCTCAATTCTAAGAGGACTCATCATCATTTCCTAAGGGATGATATGTGCTTCATTTATGTTTTGAAACATTGTAGAGTTGTAGAGAGTTATCCAAATAACTAACTAACTACCTAATTCTTTCATGTTCTCTAGTACAAAATCAATAATGGGAAATTCATTTTATAATAAAAATTAAATTCATCTCATTCTCCATTCCAAATATGCCAATTTACCAATTAAAAACCATAATTCAGGTTTTTTATAAAAAACAATCCTTTTCCAAGATAAAACCCAAACGTTTCTACCGAAACCATTTTTAAGAATTTTTTCATAAACAGAAATTTGAAATCAATTTACATTTTAATTTTAAAAAATTTTAATCAATTTTACAATAAATCCCTAATTCAATGGAATTGGGTTTTTCACAATTTTTCCATCCAACTAATTCCATAATTTAGAATCCTAAAAATTCCATCCAATTTCACAATCCATTCAATTTCAATTCAAACCTTTTTATACAATTCAATATTAAAAAGGGTAATAATATGAAAACCCTGCTTTTATTACAAACTTAAACATGATTTATTACATAAACTATTCACTTGTTACAACATGGATGATTGAGAGGTCTACTGTCTTTGGGGATTAGGATCATTACATAACAACTTAAAACATAAAATACAACGTCTTTATTAAAAACTTCCTTTACATGACCACTACATTCCCTCGTACTTAACATTGCATCGGATAACCTGAGGACATGCATAAGAAAAGGGGTGAGCTATAAATTAAAATAAGGGAATAAAAATGGAATACATGAGGAGTACAATACATGTTAGACAATAGGCATATCAATAGAGCACAAGAGAAACATGAACATAAAGGCATGATAAAGCATGATAATCATAACATGGAAATGTGGCAACAACACTTAGCATGGAATTAGCATGATCCAAGGCTCATTGCACATGTAGAATGAGTAAATCCTCATTGCACATGAAGCACGAGTAAACCCTCATTTCACTTGAATTATCATGATTCAACACTCATTTCACATGGCGTATCATGATACTATACCTTACCCAATGCATTAGAGTGCTATAAGGGTGCACCCTTCTTAAACATTTCATTTCATGCATAAGTGTGCCACATGGATCATAAAACATGGATTCATAAAACATAATCATTTATTCCACGACAAAGGAATGTGGAATGAAACTTTATAATCAATAAGTAAATTTGCATGAAGGCGAATACCATTGATGGAGAAATGGGCATGGTATTCACTACACAATGGCATTGGCTTAGAAAATCGGTGTAATTTCGGCAGCGTAACGGTGTGATATAAGAATTCATAAAAATGGTTGATGAGAGAGAAAGAGGTGTATCATCATATCTACATGAAATGGACAGTAAGGGGGTCATATAGATACATGTCCCAACAATTTTAATGGAATTTAGATTCATGATACAAAGGTATTGCTTGAATGTAAATGAGGAGAGAGAAGTTCCTTTCGGAATTTCAGCATAGTAACGGGTGTACATGGGAGGCATTTAATGAGAGAGAAAGGGGTATCCCATCATTAAAACAATAAGAGGGAAGTATGGTGGAGGTGTAAAACCATACCCCATCATTTATAATTGAAATTAAAATGGCATAACAATATTGAGAAAATTGGAAAAAAAAAGTGAAAGGAAAAAAACCCTTACTTGGAAGTGTGCTTCCAAAGGATTGAGAGAGGCTTGGGAGAGGCTTCTTGGGAGATTTGGGCACCTTGGGAGGATTCTAGAGAGAGTATGACAGAGGTTTGATGAAATCCAAAGGCTTTGAGTGAGGAGGAAGTGTGAGCTTGGGTGGGTTTATATAGGAAAGGTGAGTGAATTCTTTATTATTTAGGTTTGGGTCCCCTTACATTAAAATAATCCAAACCACAAATCAAATCATTGTTTTTGCCCATGGTTTTTGGAAAAGGGGAGAGTAAAACATTATTTTATAAGGACAAAGTCTGAACTTCTTAAAATAATGGGGTTGATTATGTGGAGGTGAGTCACACTCCCATGGAAAATAATTTAAAAAGACAAGATGTTTAATAAGTCTTGAGGGGTCCATTAATGCTTTGTAAAATAAGTAAAACAAAACCAAAATCACATTATTTTAATTATAAAACATATATTGTCCGAACATAAAGCTTATAGTATTTTATTACATCACTATTGGGTCATTATGATGTCATAAAACACATTATATATTTAAACGGTATTTAATTTTTACCCCAACATTTGACTGTCTCAGAAAATTATGAAAAATTCACCATTGGATAATTTCAAAGTCCTAATTACATAAATAACATTTATTTTATCTAAATAATTTGTTAAATATGTTAAATTTCACTTTTAAAATAAAAAATGACATTTATCGAAAATTCACGGGTTTTGACAAAAATGACTTTCAAATCTTAATAAAAATTACAATTGCATTCATAAAATTATAAGATCATTTATATTTAATAAAAATTAATTTAATAATAATAATAATATTTTATTAAAATATTATTTAATTAAAAAATCACTTAATTTAATAAAATATAATTCTTAATTAAATAATAACTAAAAACACTATTTGTACTTTAAAAACTATTTAGAATGTATCAATAATGACAAGAAAATATATTCATTATTATATAAAAAAATAATGTACATGAACATAGTACTAGAGATTTCTTACATAACCCATTAAAATAGCCGCATAAGACCTAAGGGTAAGGTGTGCGATGGTGACAGACTCTTGGGGTGGCTCAGATAACATCGCTCGAGTGGTAATCTCTATCAACTTTCACTTTTCCCGGAGACAGATTCATTCGAGCTTAACATGATGAAGCTCAGCTTGTGCTTGGTCAAGAGCGAAGCCCAAAGATGCCACCTCTTTTCCGAGCTCCGACAAATGGACTTCGTATGGAGAAATTCTACTAGATGAGGCCATAGATTTCTTTGTCTGAGTAAATTGGGTTTGTTAAAGCCCTATATTTATACTAATCATGTGATCACTATTCAAAGGCTATAAAAGCAACGGTCACAATTCTTAACATAAAACTAAAGAAGTTGACATTTTATATAAACATTTTACATAAAGAGACATTTAATTAGATCAAGAGGGGTTTCCATTAATGAAACTTTGGGTCGTTACAATATTCCCCCCTTAAGAAATTTCTCCCTCGAAATTTCCTTTTCCCACACTAAAACAGATGTGGGTAACTCAACTTCATCATTTCCTCTGATTCCCAAGTCGCTTCTTCAAACTTGTGGTTTCTCCACAACATCTTGATGAGGGGCATTGTCTTATTTCGTAGAACTTTTTCTCTACGATCTAAGATCTTTACTGGTTGCTCCTCATAAGAAAGATCATACTCCAACTGTACCACCTCAGAAGAGAGTACATGTGAAGGGTCCAGTATGTACTTCCTTAAGAGGGATACATGAAAGACATAATGTACTTTGGCCATTGTAGGTGGAAGTTCTAGTCGATAGGCCACAGCCCCGACACGATCAATAATCTCAAAGGGGATGATGTACCTTGGACTTAACTTCCCTTTCTTTCCAAACCTCGTGACCTTCTTCCATGGAGATATGCGTAAAAAAACCATGACTCCAACTTAAACTCAAGGTCTCTTCGATGATTATCTTTATAACTCTTCTGTCGACTCTGGGCTGCCTGGATATGCTGCTGAATGTTTTTCACCTTCTCCACCATTTCTTCGACCATTTTTGGTCCAAGCAGCTTATGTTCACCGACATCATCCCAACATGTCAGTGTTCTGCACCTTTTCCCATACAGGGCTTCATATGGTGCTATTTTTATGATCGAGTGGAAACTGTTATTATAAGAGAACTCAACCAGAGGAAGATGTTGATCTCATCCTCCTTTAAAGTCCACTGAGCACGCTCTCAACATGTCCTCAAGTGTTTGGATAGTCTGCTCTGATTGGCCATCAATTTGAGGGTGATAGGTCGTACTGAAGTTCAGTTCAGTATTCAGAGCATGTTGAAGACTCTTCCAAAACTTAGAGGTGAATCTTGGATCTCAGTTAGACACAACAGATAGTGGTACTCCATGCATCCTTACCACTTCCCTGATATATATCCATGCCAGTTGATCCAATGAGAAATCCTCCTGAATAGCAATGAAGTGTGCAGTCTTTGTAAGATGATCCACAACAACCCAGATTACATTGTTGTCTTTGGATGTCCCCGGAAGTCCGGTGACAAAGTCCATGGTGATGTACTACCATTTCCATTCTGGTATGGGCAATGGTTTCATCATCCCCTGAGACTTCTGCCTCTCTGCCTTCACTTGCTGGAACACCGGGCACTTTGATGTATATTCAGCGATCTCCTTCTTCATATTATCCCACCAAAAGTTTTCTTGGAGATCTCGATACATCTTTGTGCTCTCTGGGTGAATAGATAAATTTGAACTATGTGCATCATCCAAAAGTTCATTCTTCATCTTTAGACATGATGGAACACATAGTCTTTTCCCAAATCGCACAATTCCTTCTTCATTAACATTAAACTCTGAGGATTTCCCTTTTTCGATAGCTTTCACTTTTTCTTGAATTCCCACATCATCCTTTTGAGCATCCTTTAACCTTTCCAAAAGATACGGTTGAGCAATCATTTGTGAAAGAATTGATTATGTTCCCTTATTTAAGATTCACATTTCCATCTTCATCAAGTCTAAGAAGATTGGATCCTTCTCAATTCTCATCATTGATATATTCACCGGGTCCTTTATACTTAGGGCATCTGCCACCTTGTTCGCTTTCCCAGGGTGGTAATCTATTGAACAATCATAATCCTTGATGAGCTCTATCCATCTTCTCTGGTGCATATTAATCTCTTTCTGTGTGAATATATATTTAAGACTCTTTTGGTCAATATATATCTCAAATTTCTCCCCATAGAGATAATGTCGCTAGATTTTCAAGGCAAATATCATAGCCGCCAACTCCAGATCATGCGTTGGATAGTTTCGCTCATGGATTTTCAACTGCCTTGAGGCATAGGATATCACTTTATCATTCTGCATCAGCACACATCCTAAGCCCTTCTTCGAAGCATCACTGAATACCAAAAAAATTTCTCCACTTATGGGTAAAGTGAGCACGAGTGCAGTGATAAGCCTCTTTTTCAACTCCTTGAATATTTCTTTGCATTCATCACTCCAAGAAAATTTTACTCCCTTCTTAATTAGCTTGGTAAGAGGGTTGGACAATCGTGAGAAATTTCTCACAAATCATCTATAATATCCAGCTAACCCCAAGAAACTATGGATATCTGTTACTGATGTTGGCCTCGGTCATCCCTCAATTTCATCTGTTTTGGAGGGATCCATAGATATCCCATTGCTTGTGATGATATGGCCCAAGAATGAGACTTCCTTTAACCATAACTCACACTTTCTTTACTTTGCATAGAGCTTCTCCTTACGAAAAGTCTCCAGTACAGTTCTTAAATGCTCCCCATGATCTTCCTTGGTTTTGGAGTATATTAGAATATCATCTATAAGGACTACCAAAATTTTGACTATGTAATATCTAAAGAATCTATTTATCAAGTCCATGAAGATTTTTGGAGCATTGGTGAGTCCGAAAGGCATTATTATGAATTCATAGTGCCCGTATCTTGTACGAAAATCAGTCTAGGGGACATCTTCCTTCTTTACCCTTACTTGATAATATCCCGACCGCAAATCTACCTTGGAGAAGTATTGTGCTCCACGCAGCTGATCGAACAAGTCATCGATCCATGGCAAGGGATACTTGTTCTTTATCGTGTTTTTGTTAAGTTCACGATAATCGATGCAAAGCCGCATTGCCCCATCCTTCTTCTTGATGAATAGGACTGGTGCACCCCATGGTGAAGCACTTGGGCGTATAAACCTTTTATCCAGATTCTCCTGTAGTTTTTTCTTCAGCTCTTCAAGCTCAATGACAGCCATTCTATATAGATTCTTGGGTATTCGTACTGCCCCAGGTATAAGTTCAATTGAGAATTCAACATCTCTTCTAGGAGGAAGACCAGGCAGTTCCTCGGGAAACACTTCAGTGAATTCCCTTACAATAGGCATTTCTTCAAGGATTGTTTATTCCTTGGACTCAATCATTTGAGCCAGATACGCGTGCTCATAGGGCAGTAATATCCATGCTTGAGATGATGGAGCTAAAGGAGATTCATATTCCTCCTTACACTTGTAAATAATTTGGGGTCGATTCTCCATATGGAGTGTGATTTCCCTCTCCTGACAATTTATGTTGGATCTATATAAGGAAATCCAATCAATGCCAAGAATTGCATCAAATTCCACTAAAGGGAGTATGATGAGGTTCACCGAGAAATTAAATCCACAAATTTTGACAGGGGAGGAGTTATATTCATGGGATGCAATGATTTCCCTATTTGTTGTACTCACCGACATCTTCACTTCCATGATTTGTGGTGGTGTTGGTATTGTTCTAATAAACTTTCGAGATATAAAAGAATGTGTAGAACCTGAATCAACAAGTACGTTCTCTAATCTTGAATGAATAACTAGCATACCTATCACCACTTCGTTGTCGGGATTCACTTCGGTAGAAGTGATGGAAAAATCTCTTCCTTTCTATATTGTAGGTTGTTGGTTGCCTCCTAAAACCTTTGGATTAGGGCACTAATTTGCAAGATGCTCCACTTCTTTGCAGTTGTATCAAAGAACAACGTGTTGCGGTTCGAACGGAGCGTTCCTCTCCTCTGTCGCAGCCGCAGGTCTTTCTTACCGACAGTTAACAGCTAGGTTCCCTTCTCTTCCACACCTAAAGCATTTCCTCGTCCCCTTGAGGCAATTTCCAGGGTGCTTCTTTATACACTTTTGGCAAGTGGGGTGCTGGATCTTCTTAGCACCGTTGTATTTATCCATCGGACCGCCAGCATTGAAGTCCACCTTATGCTTCTTGTCCCCATGATACCCCTGTGATTCCCCAATCTCTATTTTGACCTTGAGGGCACATCAGACAATTTTCTCATAGATGTCGAAGTCACAGATCGCTAATGCTTTCCGCAGGCAAGGCTTCAACCCACTAAAGAAGCGGCCAACCTTGAATTCGGGGGTAATGACAAAGCCAGATGCGTATCGTGCAATCCTTGTGAAGTTTTCCTCATACTCTCCAACAGATTCTTCTTCTTTTTTCTTGAGGGAAAGGAAGTCCCTTACCATCTTAAGCCGGAGGGTGCGTGGAAAATATTTATCGAAAAACATCTTCTGGAAATCCTTCCATTCCAACGCCTCGATCTCCTTCTCAAGCTTCATATTTTTTACCAACATCCAGCATTGATCAGCTTCACCATCCATATGATAAGCCGCCAAGAGAACCTTCTCTTGTTCAGAACATTGAAGGATGGAGAATATGTTTTCAATGGAGTTGATCCATTGTTCAGCGATCATGGGATCGGATGATCCACTAAAAGTAGGAGACCTTTGTCTCATGAAGCTCTCGATAGTGACTTGTTCCTTCTTAGGGGGGTTTGGACATTCCTCTTGACCTGTATTTATATTCAAATATTGAGTTAGATGAGAGAGAAGCATGAAAAAGTTCGTGATTCCCGCTCCCATTGGATTGGGCATCTCATTAGTATAGTCATCACACTGATCTTCACATCGGTTGTTAGCCCGAGTCCTCCTATTACCGACCATTGGCTGGAATTAAAGGAAAGTTAGGGGGTAACACATAAAGGGTAATCCAAAGAAAAAAGTTGATGACTTATAAGTAAAATTTTATTTCCTTAACTCATGAGTCTATAGGCTTCAATCTAGGATTTTCATGATCTACTTTCTAACATATATTCTTAGGAGCATTTTTTTATACCCTTAATAAGGGTTCATAATAAGCTTTTGAATTTTTCAAAACATAGCCCACGGGAGTGTCATAACCAGGAGTTCAACAAGGCCCGTTTTTGTGCACCAGTTCCCGTTCGAGTCTAGCTCAAAGCGGTGTTTTTGGGTTTTACCCCTAGGATACATCTGTGCCAGAGCCGCCTCTACCTGCTCGTATCCAGACAGGGATGTATTTGTTTGATAAACAACTTACTCAGTACTTAGAAAAACTTAGGGATGTTTTTATTATACTTAGTCTTGTATCTAAGGCTTTACTAGGGTTTTCTAATCATAATCCCAAAAATAACTAAACCTATCCTCTGATACCAACTATGACAACCCTGCTTTTATTACAAACTTAAACATGATTTATTACATAAACTATTCACTTGTTATAACATGGATGATCGAGAGGTATAGTGTCTTTGGGGATTATGATCATTACATAACAACTTAAAACATGAAATACAACATCTTTATTGAAATCTTCCTTTACATGACCACTACATTCCCTCGTACTTAGCATTGTATTGGATAACCTGAGGAAATGCATAAGAAAAGGGGTGAGATATAAAGCCCAGTAAGGGAATAAACATGGAATACATGAGGATTACAAGACATGTTAGACAATAGGCATATCAATAGAGCACAAGAGAAATATGAACATAAAGGCATGATAAAGCATGATAATTATAACATGGAAATGTGGCAACAACACTTAACAAAGAATTAGCATGAGCCAAGGCTCATTGCACATGAAGCATGAGTAAATCCTCATTGCACATGAAGCACGAGTAAACCCTCTTTTCACTTAAATTATCATGATTCAACACAAATTTCACATGATGTATCATGATACTATACCTTACCCAATGCATTGGAGCGCTATAAGGGTGCACCCTTCTTAAACATTTCATTTCATGCATAAGTGTGCCACATGGATCATAAAACATGGATTCATAAAACATAATCATTTATTCTATGAAAAAGGAATGTGGAATGAAACTTTATAATCAATAAGCAAATTTTCATGAAGGTTAATACCCTTTATGGAGAAATGGGAATGGTATTCACTACACAATGGCATTGGCTTAAAAAATCGATGCAATTTCGGCAATGTAACGGCGTGATATAAGAATTCATAAAAATGGTTGATGAGAGAGAAAGTGGTATATCATCATATATACATGAAATGGAAAGTAAGGGGGGTCATATAGAGACATTTCCCAAAAATTTTAATGGAATTTAGATTCATGATACAAAGGTATTTCTTGAATGTAAATGAGGAGAGAGAAGTTCCTTTCGGAATTCCAGCATAGTAACGGGTGTACATGGGAGGTATTTAATGAGAGAGAAAGGGGTCTACCATCCTTAAAACAATAAGAGGAAAGTATGGGGGAGGTTATAAACCATACCACAACATTTATAATTGAAATTAAAAGGGCATAACAATATTAAGAAAATTTGACAAAAAAAGTGAAAGGAAGAAAAACACTTACTTGGAAGTGTGCTTCCAAAGGCTTGAGAGAGGCTTGAGAGAGGATTCTTGGGAGCTTGTGGCACCTTGGGAGGATTCTAGAGAGAGTAGGGTAGAGGTTGGATGAACTAAAAAGGCTTTGAGAGGAGGAAGTGGGATCTTGGGTGGGTTTATATAGGAAAGGTGAGTGAATTCTTTATTATTTAGGTTTGGGTCCCCTTACATTAAACTAATCCAAACCACAAATCAGCTCATGGTTTTT
Source organism: Viscum album (assembly GCA_963277665.1). Lineage (NCBI taxonomy): Eukaryota > Viridiplantae > Streptophyta > Magnoliopsida > Santalales > Viscaceae > Viscum > Viscum album. Next base: position 1,679,390,261 of record OY728132.1, on the reverse strand, counting down.
GCCCATGGTTTTTGGAAAAGGGGAGATGAAAACAATATTTTATAAGGCCAAAGTCCGAACTTCTTAAAATAATGGGGTTTTTTATGTGTAGGTGAGTCACACTCCCATGTAAAATAATTTAAAAAGACAAGATGTTTAATAAGTCTTGAGGGGTCCATTAATGCTTTCTAAAATAAGTCAAACAAACCCAAAATCACATTATTTTAATGGTAAAACATATATTGGCCGTAAATAAAGCTTATAGTATTTTATTACATCACTATTGGGTCATTATGATGTCATAAAAGACATTATATATTTAAACAGTATTTAATTTTTACCCAAAAATTTGACTGTCTCAGAAAATTATGAAAAATTCACCATTAGATAATTTTGCCATCCTAATTCTAGAAATAACATTTATTTTATCTAAATAATTTTCTAAATATTTTAATTTTCACTTTTAAAATAAAAACCAATATTTATTGAAAATTCACGAGTTTTGACAAAAATGGCTTTCAAACCTTAATAAAAATTACAATTGCATTCATAAAATTATAAAATCATTTATATTTAATAAAAATTAATTTAATAATATTATTATTATTTTATTAAAATATTATTTAATTCAAAAATACCTTAATTTAATAAAATAGAATTCTTAATTAAATAATAACTAAAAACACTATTTGTACTTTAAAAACTATTTACAATGTATCAATAATGACAAGAAAGTATATTCATTATTATATAAAAAAATAATGTACATGAACATAGTACTAGAGATTTGTTACATAACCCCTTAAAACAGCCTCATAAGACCTAAGGGTAAGGTGTACGATGGTGACAGACTCTTGGGGTGGCTCAGATAACATCGCTCGAGTGATAATCTCTATCAACTTCCACTTTTCCCGTAGATGGTCTCATTCGAGCTTGACATGATGAAGCTCATCTTGGGCTTGGTCAAGAGAGAAGCCCAAAGACGCCACCTCTTTTCCATGCTCTGATAAATGGGCTTCGTATAGAGCAATTCTACTGGATGAGGCCATTGCTTCCGTTTTCTGAGTAAATTGGGTTTGTTAAAGCCCTATATTTATACTAATCATGTGATCACTGTTCAACGGCTATAAAAGCAAAGGTCACAATTCGTAACATAAAACCAAATAAGTTGACATTTTATATAAACATTTTACATAAATAGACATTTAATTAGATCAAGAGGGATTTACATTAATAAAACTTTGGGTCGTTACAAATAATACAACTTCCTTTCACAGTTCATCATAAAAATGCCAAATGGGACTTTAAAACAATCGTTTATTTCAAAGAATCCCTAAAACATTTAACGGAAGTATTGAAATTTTAAAAGGATTGAATACATTTTAAAACATGGGTTTACACCATCTTTCCATGAAGATAAATCATTTATCTCAAATAACCCAATAACACCAATTTTAAGATAAGGGTAAAATCATTAAAGGGGGTTCTTCATCATTTAATAAATTAAATCATTTTAAACTATTTAGAAAACATCAAATAGATCAATTCATTTAATTAAAATCAATAAATTTCATTTAATAAATCAAAACTCATGCCAAATTCAAATTAATAAATCAAAACCCAGGCCAAAGCCCTCAATTTCACCAAAACATCCTTTTAAATATCTTTAAAAATAAAGCAAAACAAACATGAAATTTTTCAATTCACAAAAAGGTGAGAGAAATCAAAGTCAAATCCATTTAATCCATTCCATATTCAATTTCAATAGAAAAGGGTCAAAGAATATTTTATGAGAAATTAAATGAAAAATTTCATAGAACATTTTCTAGAAATTAAGAAACACAAATCCATGAATTTATCAAGCAACAATGAATTACAAAAGGAAGGAAACCTATAGAAACATCTAGCTGTAAATTAAGGAATCCAACTACAACAAATCTGAGATGTGTCTCCTTTCATGGCATTCACTAGATCTAAAAAGGTAGATCTTGAAAGAAGAGATAAGAGATCCCAGATCTACAATTCCACATTAATCAATCAATCAATATCCAACAAAATAAAAGGATTCCACAACCTTTATTAAGAAGAAATAAATAGAAGAAGTTAAATCCATGAAAAGAATAGAACTCACCGAAAGAGAAGATATTTGGTTCAATTGGTGCTCTGATCCCCCAAGAGATGAGGTTTGGGGAGCCGAAATGCCTCCGGAGGGCTCCCAAAATCCTAAGGATCATATTATGATCTTGTGGGAGGATTTTAGGGTTGATTAGGGTTTTAACATCTTTAATTACAATTTTTGGAACTTTAATTACCATTCACATGGTTTCCTAGGCAAAGTCACACGGTTAGTACTAACCATGCACAAACCATGAAATAGGTTGCACAATTTTATTTAAACCATGAGAAAACCATACAACAGGTTGCATAATTTTTTTAAACCATATGAAAACTATGAAATAGGTTGCACACTCTATTTAACCATGTGAAAACCATGCGCAAACCATGAAACCAAGGTTGAACACTTTTTTTAACCATGCACACACCATGAAAAGGCCTAGACACCTTCAAAATGGGTTCGGTAAATTACCAAAAACCAACCCACAAAGAGATCCAGTCATTGGGTACTCAAATCAATGGGTCAAAACATATAAAAAAAGAAACATAATGTTACAAAATCCCCACCATATTATATTATATACCCAAAAAACATCCAATCTTAAAGATAGAACAAGATGATACAATAAGAACCCCCTCACACATATTGTGAGGTGAACATGGTCCAGAATAGAGACTCACCTAGAGGATAAAAACTCACACACATCTCAAAGATCAGCACACCAAGATCACCACACATCTCCAAACAAGAGAATACTTGAGACCTAGCATAGGTTTCCCCATCATTTAAAGATTCATCAAAACGGTGTGACATAATAAAAGAACAACCATTATACCCAAAGAAGAGACTTAAATCACTCACTAATGAGAAACATATAAGATCAAACATCCTCAAGAAAGGTAAATAACTGACAAGGATTTCTACCATGGGGAAGTGCTCGACTGTAACGTAGGATTTTCAAAACCGAGCCTCATACCTTGATGAGCTCATCAAATCCAATGTTAGCACCGCCATGTGCTTGGTCTCTCAAAAATCCACATCATCCTATTTACCCACATACATTACCAAGGTCTATACAAGACCAAATATAAAGAGCTCACACATCCAGGTCAGTGAAAAACAGGTTACTATACTCTCACAAGGTAGATCATCCAATAAAACAAAATTGATCACTAACCACCAAGTCAAAAACAAGAGGAATGAAAAGGAACAACGAAAATTATTTTAAGAGTAGGAAACCATTATTACATCACCAATCCACAAATTACCCAAACCATGTTCCATAAGATATCATTACAAACATCCCAAAACAAAAGGTTTCCAAAACTAACATGCCATAATAAGGAAAACTCAAAAATGTTTCCAATCAATGTGAGAAACAACAAGATGGAAAGTAGAAGCTCCCTCATTATGTGAAAATATTCATTTTGTGGCATATGAATGGATCCCTATTATCATGAATGATATGATTCCCCACATTAAATTGTTTATATCCTTGACCGAAATATTTTTTTTATCCAAACAACTTACAGAACCTCTTAAGGTGACATAAATGGACACAATGTTTACAAACTCTTGAATATTTCGAACACGAATTCTTATAATGACCAGGTTTCCTACATTGTAAACACATGGTAGTACTCTTCTTTTCCTAAGGAGACTGAACTTACTAAATTGGGAATGTGGTAGTTAGCCATTCATGTTGTTTTTCTCACTCCACTTTAGCTAAAAACGCCATTTTAAGCATATTTGGATAAGAGATCGACCATTCTGTAGGCATGGTGGTTATAAAGTCTAGGTGAATAACATTTATAAAAGATACAACCTTAATGAATTAATTATAAACAAGTCCAGGTATGAAACATACCAAATGTGAGAGATTCTTGGCATACTTCACAACTAATAGATCATCTTGACTGAAACTCAAGAACTCATAAACTTTCTCCTAACTCACTTCCTCAGGATACTTCCATTGAATGAAGACTGATTTGAATAATTCCCAAGAAATTATTTCATACATACATGAGGTAATCATAAATTCCCACCACTCTTGTATAGGTCCCTTAAATAAGGATTTGATAGACTTTACCTTCAGAGATTCATGATTTTTAAGAGTATCAAATATCACATCAACTTCTCCAAGACACTACACTGCATCAAGATAACCTCACTCAGCTTTATAAGAAGGTGGATGATAATATAGGAATTTAAGGATGTGTTTAAAATGTTGGAAGGTAATAGGATCCACCACTCGATATAGAGTTTGTGTAGAGTCATCAATAATGGATTCTAATTCTTGAAAACATGGAGGACTACCCTGAGGACTAGACCATTGGACCAACATTCTATCTTTCTTTAAGTAATTTCTGGGAGACATTTCTAAACATCAAAAAACATATGCATATCAATTCAAGCATCTAATAACACTCAAACATAGCAAAAAAAATTTAAAAAACAATTTCACAACACACTTTAATCAAATTATCATTAATTTCATAACACAAAATATTTCACCATTTATAAAACATTACTCTTTCCTTTCAAAATGAAAAATCTTTCTCTAAATCAATTTTAGTCTCAAAACCCCTTTACCATTCGATGTAAATTATTCCATGGTTTCAAAATTGTTAATTTTATTTTCCAATTATCAATACCATTCTTATCTTAAATCCATCACAAAGCAAAATTATTTTTTAAAGAATTGTTTTATCACATCACATAAGATTCTTAGATAATTAGTCTTTCAAACCAAACATTTCATAAAACTCACTTTTTTCATTGAAATAATTCCTCAAATAACATATAAAAACTTTTTTTAAGATAAAATTTAGTTTTCATAATTGATTTAAAATTATTTACAACGAACTAAATTTGAAACAACCAAACAAGATCACGAAACAACCCACATTCATAACTCGCATAACCAACCTCACATAAGTGAAGTCACTTGTAAGAAAATGGATAAGGATTCAAGTTTATAACCAAGTTAGAACTGTAAGAGTCTTGGTCGTATGGGCTGGTAAACCACACACTAACCTCACAACTGTTCATGGTTGTATTTCCAAATCAGTTACACTAATTCCTCATAGTTTACCAGACCGTGAAAACATGGTGGCACTATGGTCATCCTTCCATTCTGGTTCAAAAACTCATAAGAGATTCCCCAAAACAAAGATAGTCTCATTGGGAATATAAAAATAATTTATCATTATAAAACCAATAACTCAAAAGAAATACTCAATTCCCAACATCCCTGGTAACTCAAGTCTCATCGTTAAGGGATGGGGATCAAGAACCGGCTCACAGACTACCAATTGAGTCCTGACACATTATTAATATCCTTCCTACCAAGACTCACCCAAAATAACATAATAATTTAAAATTAAATTATTTCCTTTCAAGGAAAGACCTACTTTGATACCATTTTTAACGAACCAACCTGGAATACCATCTAAACTGGTACCCAAACTAATTTTCCACTAACCCAAAGAGTGTTCCTGATCTCCATGGGATGGTGAAAAGTACTTGGGAATCAATAAATAACCATTGGGAATGATTTCTTCCTCAAATTATTACAATAATAGAGTACAATGTGGAAACATAATTATATATATATATATATCAATCAATATATACATATCAAGTTCAAGGAGACACTAAGAGAACTGAAAGAGAAACATAACCACTAAAACTCATCTCTTGGTGGTTCACAACCACCCAACGTGTCATCAATCACCCACCCTTGGTCACCCAAGCACAAACCTACAAAGTAAGGCAAGAGCATGAACACCTAATATGAGAAAATAAAGGGCTAAAAACACTAAAAGGTATAAGGAGGGTGTGAGCTAAAGTTCCCAATAAGATTCCACCAAAGATTTTATACAATTACTTCATAAAGAAATTAAAATATTCTAAAAGATGAGTAAAATGGGAGATTATGAGGATTATTTTTTAAATAGAGTTTTAAAATTTTAAAAATAATTTATTAAACTAAACCAATAAAATATGTCATTTTAGCTTTTAAAAACTAAACATTTTCATAAAAATATTTGAAAACCATTTCATAAGATAAAGTCAGATAATTAAAAAAAAGATAAGAATATTCACCTGATATGTAATGATGAATAATAATTAATAAAATAGATTCAAGGAGAATAATAATAATAAATGAAGAAAGTAAGGCAAGTCTAGTGCCAAATGGTGACAACCAATATTGCCATGTATCGAGATCAAGTATATGAATGTCCTAGGAATAAGTAGTTTATATAAATTGACAAGGCATTTAAAACAATTCTCAACAAAAATGGAATATATTTCAAATACAAACAAGTGAGACACATGTTCATATGGCTAAGAATGTATGATAGTTCCTGGATAAAGGGACTCCACACACTCTCAAGGTGACACATAAATATGTACATACATACCTTTGAGCTCAGGTCAAAGAGGACTCACCACCATCACCTAGGGTATGTGAAATGCGGAATTTATGTTTTGGAACATTGTAGAATTGTAGAGTTATTACCAAATAACTCACTAACTACCTAAGACTTTCATGTGATCTAGTACAAAATTAATTATGGTCAATTTATTTTAAAAAAAAATGAAATTAATCTCATTCGTTATTTCAAATATGCTAATTTTCCATTTAAAAACCATAATCCAATTTTTTAATAAAAAAATATTCCTTTTTCCAAGATAAACCCCTAGGGTTTCTATCAAACCCATTTTTAATCCAATTTTCATAAATAGGAATTTGAAATCAATTTACAATTCAATTTAATGATTCACTTTCTCAATTAGATTCAACAATTTAATTTCAAACAATTTCCATCAATTTTACATTAAATCCCCAATTCAATGGAATTGGGTTTTTCACAATTTTTTCATCCAACTCATTGCACAATTTAAATTCCTACAAATTTTATCCAATTTCACAATCCATCAAATTTCAATTCAAAAAAATTTATACAATTCAATATTCAAAAGGATAATAATACCTACTTCCTTTCACAGTTCATCATAAAAATTCCAAATGGGCCTTTAAAATAATCATTTATTTCAAATAATCCTTAAATCATTTAAATGACGTATTAAAATTTTAAAAGTATTGAATGCATTTCAAAAAATGGGTTTACACCCTCTTTCCATGAAGATAAGTATTTATTTCAAATAACCCAAGAACACCAATTCCAAAATAAGGGTAAGATCACTCAAATGGGATTCTTGATCATTTAATAAATTAAATAATTTTTAACTACTTATAAAACATAAAATAGTTAAATTCATTTCATTAAAATCAATGAATTTAATTTAATAAATCAAAACCCGGGACAAATCCTGTTTAATTAATCAAAGCCCAGGCCAAATCCCTCAATTTCACCAAAACATCTTTTAAAATGTCTTTAAAATTAAATACAAAAGCATGGAATTTTTCAATTCATATAAAGTTTAGAGAAATCAAATTCAAATCCATTTATTTCATGTAATATTAAATTTTGAGAGAAAAGGTTCAAAGAAACTTTTATGAGGAATTAAATATAAAACATTCATAGAACATGTGTTAGAAATTAGAAAACACATATCCATGAATTTTTTAAGCAACGATGAATTAAAAAATGAAGGAAAAGCATAGAAACACCTACATGTAAATTAAGAAATACAACTGCAACAAATCTGATCTGTGTCACCTTTGATGGAGATCACTATATCTAAGAAGATAGATCTTGAAAGAAGAGAGAGGTGATCTTAGATCTAAAATTACACATCAATAAATCAAGATCAAAAAAAATCAAGGCTTTCACAACTTCTAGGACAAAGAAATAAATAGAATAAGGGATATCTAAGAAAAAATAGAAGAACTCACCGAAAGAGATGATCTCTGCTTTGATTGGTGCTTAGATCTTCCAAGAGATGAGTTTTGAGGAGCCAAAATGCCTTTAGAGGGATACCAAAATCCTAAGGATCAGATTATGATCTTATGGGATGAGTTTAGGGTTGATTATGAGGGTTTTGGGTATTTAATTACAATTTTAAGAACTTTAATTATCGTTCGCATGGTTTCCTAGGCCAAGCTACACGGCTAGTTCTAACCACGCGCAAATCGTGCAACAGGTTGCACACTTTGTTTAAACCATGCGCAAATCATGAAACATGTTGCACACTTTGTTTAAATCATGTGAAAACCATGAAAAAATCACGCAAAAAGTTTAAAAATCTCTTTAACCATGTGAAAACCATGCGCAGACCATGTAGCCTAGGTTTCACACTTTGTTTAGCCATGTGAAAACCATGAAAATGTCTAGAAACCTTCAAAAAGGGTCTAGTAAAATACTGAAAACAACCCACAAATAGATCCAATCATTGGGTTCTCAAATCAATGGGTCAAAACACATAAAAACTAGTAATTTAATGTTAAAAACTCCCCACCATAAGATATTTTGTCCCCAAAAAACATCTAGTACAAAAGATAGAATAATATGATAGAAGAAGAACTCCCTCACTCATCTTATGAGGTGAAGAGTCCATGGTCTAGAATAAATAATCACCCAAAGGATAACAACTCACAGACATCTCTAATATCAACACACCAAGATCACCACACATTTCCAAACAAGAGAAAGACTGGAGACCTAGAATAGGTATCCCCACCACTTAAAGATTCACCAAAATGGAGTAACACAAGAAAAGAACATCTCTTAGACCCAAAGAAGAGAATTAAATAAATCAATAAGGAGAAAAATATAAGATCAAACATTCATAATCAAGGTAAATAATTTAAAATTATTTCTACCATGGGGAAGTACTCAACTGTAACCTAGGATTTTTCAAACTGCTCCTCAAACCTCGATGATCTCATAAAATTAAATTCCAGCACAATTGTGTTCCTGGTCTCTCAAAAATCCACATCATCCAAGTTACCTGTGTACATTCCCACGGTCTATCCAAGTCCAAATAGAAAGAGTTCACACATCCAATTCAGTGCACAATAGGTCACTATACTCTCATTGGGGAGATCATCCAATAAAACAAAATTTAGAACCAACCACCAAATCAAAATAGGAGGAACACGAAGGAACAATAAAAAAGATTTCAACATAAGAAACCCATTATTACATCACCAATCCACAAATGACCCAAACCATGTTCCACAAGATATCATCACAAACATACCAAAACAAAATATTTCCAAAACAGACAAGCCACAAGAAGGAAAACTCAAATAGTTTCCACTCCTATGTCGGAGAAAACAATATAGAAATTAGAATCTTCTCTACTTCGTGAAAAGATTTACTTCATGGTCTATGGATGGAGCCCTCTTAACATGAAGCATTTTCCTCCCCATAGTAAGGAGCTAATATCCCCAATCGAAACATCCTTTTTTGTCTTAACAACTTATAGAACCTCTTAAGGTGACCCAAATGGGCACACTGTTCAAAAACTATCAGAGCTTTTGAACACAAATTCTTAGAATGGCTAGGAACTCCACACTAGAAACACATGATAGTCCTCTTCTTTTCCCAAGGAAACTGAACTTCCTCAATTGGGGATATGGAAGTTAACCATTCCTGTTGTTTTTCTTGCTACACTTCAACTAAAAAGGACCTTTCAATCATCTAAGGATAAGACATCAACCATTCCATAGACATGGTGGTTACAAGTTCTGGGTTAAGACATTTTCTAAAAGATACGGCCTTACTTAATTCAATACAAACAATTAAAGGTATGAAACATATCAAATGTGATAACTTATTGGCATACTTCACAATCAATAGATCATCTTTACTGAAACTCAAGAACTCATAAACATTCTCCTTTTTCACTTCCTCAATATATTTCCATTGAATGAAGATTGACTTGAAGAATTCCCAAGAAATTATTTCATACATACAAGAGGTAATCATAACTTCTCACCACTCTTGGTTGGGTCCCTCAAATATGGAGTGGATAGACTTGACCTTTACAGATTCAGGAGTCTTGAGAGTATCAAAGATCACATCAACTCCTTCAAGCCACTACACTGCCTCAAGAGAACCTTGTTCACATTTATAAGAATGTGGATGAAAATCCAAGAATTAAATGATGTGGTTCAAAGGTTGGAACGTAATAGGCTCCACCACTTGATATAGAGTCTAGGTATATTCATTGATAAGGGATTATACTTTTAGAAAATATTAAGAACTATCTCTAGGACTGGACCATTTGAGCAATATCTTATCTTTCATGAAGGACTTTTTTGGAGACATTTCTGAACATCACAAAACATAGGCATATCAATTAAAGCATCAAAGATCACTCAAACATAGCAAAAATCTTTTTTTAAACCAAATCACAACACACTTTAATCAAAACATCATTGATGTCATAACACAAAATATTTCACCATTTATAAAACATTAATATTTCCTTTTAAAATGATAAATATTTCTATAAATCAATTTTAGTTTCAAAACCCCTTTACCAGCACATGTAAATTATTCCATGGTTTTAAAATCATTAATTAAGTTTTCCAATTATCAAAACCATTATTATTTTAAATCCATTAAAAACCAAAAATTATTTCATAAAATATTGTTTATCACATCACATAAGAGTCTTAGATAATTAGTTTTTCAAACCAAACATTTCATAAAACTCACTTTTTGGTCATTGAAAAAATTTCCCAAAGAACATACCAAAACTTTTTTTAACACACAATTTATTTTTCACAAGGTAGTTAAAATTATTAACAAGGGATACAATTTGAAAGACCCAAATCAAATTACAAAACAAACCACATCCATAACCCATATAACCAACCTAACATAAGTGAAGTCACTTGTAAGGAAATGGATATGGTTTTAAGATTAGAACCAAGTTATAACTATAATAGTGTTGGTTGTATGGGCTAGTAAAAAACACACAAACCTCACTATTTTTCATGGTTAGATTTCTAAATCAGTCACACTGATTCCTCATAGTTTACCAGACTGTGAAAACATAGTGACATTATGTTCATCATTCCATTCTGGTTCAAAAACTCATAAGATATTCCCCAAATTAAAGATAGAGTCATTGGGTATATAAATATAATTTATCATCAAAACACTAATAACTCAAAATAAATACTCAAGTCCCACATCTCTGGTAACTCAAGTCTCATCATGAAGGGGTGGTGATCAAGCACCCGCTCACAAACTACATCTTGAGTCTCGACACATTCTTAATCTTTTTTATACTATGACACACACCAAATAACATAAGGATTTAAAATTAAATTATTTCCCTTTAATGGAAGACCAACCCCGATACCATTTTTAATGAGCCAACTCGGAATACCATCTAAACCGGTACCCGAACTGATTCTCCACTAACCTGAAGATCTTTCCCAATCTCCACGGTCTAGTGACAAGCACCCGAGCATCAACAAACAATCATTGAGAATGACTTCTCCCTCAAATTATTACAATAACATGGTAAAATGAAGAAAAAACATTATATATATATATATATATCAATCAATACATACATATCAAGTAAAAGGAGACACTAATAGAACTGAAAATTGAACACAACCACTAAAACTCATCTCCTAGTGGTCCACAACCACCCAACACATCTCCATTCACCCACCCTTGGTCACCCAATCACAATCCCACATAGGAAGGTGGGATCACGAACACTTTCTATAAGATAATAAAGGTGTTAAAACACAAAAAGGTACAAATTGGGTGTGATCTAAAGGACACAGTAGGATTCCACCAAAGATTATATGAAATTGGTTCATAAGGCAATTCAGATATGCTAAAAGATGAGTACAAATGGAAGAGTATGATTATTAGTTTAAAAATAGAGTTTAAAACATATAAAACTCATTTATTAAACTAAACCTATAAAACATTCCATTTCACCTTTTAAAAACTAAACATTTTCTTGAAGAGATTTGAAAACCATTTCATAAGCTAGATTCAAATAATTAATAAAATATGAGAATATGCACCTAATATATAAAGATGAATAAGAATCAATACAATAGATTCAAGGTTCATAATAATAATAAATGAAGCAAGAAAGTAAACTCTGGTGGTAGATGGCTACAACCGACATTGTCACGTATCGTGATCAAGTATATGGTTGTCATGGGTACAAGCAGTTTATATATATTAAGAATGCATGTAAAACAGTTCTCAATAATAATAGAATATATTTCAAATACAAACAAGTGAGCCATGTGGTCATATGCCTAAGAAGGTATGATAGTTCTAGGCTAAAGGGACTCCACGCACTCTCAATATAACAAGACAATATGTACATACATCCCATTGAGCTTATGTCAAAGACGACTCATTTCCATCATTTAAGGGATGTAACGTGTTTCATTTATGTTTTAGAACATTGTAGAATTATAGTGTGTAGTTGAAATAACTCAATAACTACCTAAGTATTGAATGTAATTTAGTACAAAACCAATTATGGGAAATTAATTTATAAAAAAAAAGTAAATTCATCCCATTTCCCATTTCAAATATGCCAATTTTCTATTTAAAAACCAAAATCTGGGTTTTTAATCAATAACATGCCTTTTTGAAAGATAAAACCCAAAGGTTTCTATCAAACCCATTTTAAATCCATTTTCATAAATATGAATATGAAATCAATTTACAATTCAATTTCACAATTCACTTTCTCAATTAAATTCAACAATTTAACAACAAACAATTTCCATCAATTTTATAATAAATCCCAAATTCAATGGAATTGGTTTTTTCACAATTTTTCCATCCACTCATTCCACCATTTAAATTCCTACAAATTCCATCCAATTTCACAATCCACCCAATTTCAATTCAAAATATTTTATACAAATCAATTTTCAAAAGGGTAATAATACCTGCTTCCTTTCACAATTCATCATAAAAATTCCAAACGGGCCTTTAAAACAATAATTTAATTCAAAGTATCCCTAAATAATTTAAATTATGTATTAAAATTTTAAAAGGATTGAATACATTTCAAAACATGGGTTTACACCCTCTTTCCATGAAGATATATCATTTATTTTAAATAACCCAAGAACAATAATTCCAAAATGAGGGTAAAATCATCCAAAGGGGGTTCTTGGTCATTTAATAAATTTAATCATTTTAAACTATTTATAAAACATAAAATAGTATAATTCATTTAATTAAAATCAAGTAATTTCATTTAATAAATCAAAACTTGGTCCAAAGACCATTTAATAAATCAAAACCTAGTCCAAAACCCTCAATTTCACCAAAACATCCTTTAAAATATCATAAAAAATAAATCAAAACAAACATGGGATTTTTTGATTCACAAAAATGTGAGGGAAATCAAAGTAAAAGCCATTTATTTCATGCCATATTCAATTTTGAGAGAAAAGGGTCAAAGAAGATTCTATAAGTAATTAAATGGAAAACTTTCGTAGAACATGTGTTAGAAATTAATAAACACATATACATGAATTTATCAAGAAATGATGAATTATAAAATAAACAAAAATCATAGAAACACCTACTTAAAAATTAAGGAATCCAACCGTAATAAATCTGGCATGTGTTGCCTTTGATAGCGATCATCAGATCTAAGAAGATAGATATTAAAAGAAGATAGAAGAGATTCTATATATAAAATTACACATAAATAAATCATGATCCAACAAAACATGAGTCTTTCACAACCTTTAGGAAGAATAAATCAAGATAATAAGGGAGATCCAAGAAAAGGATAGAATAACTCAACAAAAGAGAAGATCTATACTTCAATTAGCACTTTGATCTGCCATGATATGAGGGTTGGGGAGCCAAAATGCCTCTGAAGGGATCCTAAAAGCCTAAGGATTTGATTATGATCTTTTGGGAGGATTTTAGGGTTAATTATGGGGGTTTAAGGTCTTTAATTTCAATTTTAGGAACTTTAATTACCATTCTCATAATTTTCTAGTCCAAGTCGCATGGTGAGTACTAACCATGCACAAAGCATGAAATAGGTTTCACACTTTTTTTAAACCATGCGCAAACCATGAAACCTAGGTTTCACACTTTGTTTAACCATGAAACCTGGGTTTTACACTTTGTTTAACCATGAGAAAACCATGAAAAGGCCTATAAACCTTCAAAAAAGGTCTTGTAAAATATCGAAAACAACCTACAAATATATCCAATCATTGGTTATTCAAATCAATGGGTAAAAACACATAAAAAAATTAACTGAATGTTATATTGTGTTTATCCAATGACCCCTGTGTGGTTGGGTAGAACCATTTCTTTCTTGGATTTATTTATTTAAATTAATATTTTGGTTCCTTCTCATTTTTATATAATATTTTTGTTATTATATTGGTTTTTTTACAAACTATTTTACAAATTGAGTTTTGTGGGTGTACTTATTTGAATATAAAGTGGTGCTTTTTAATTGGTACATGGAAATGTTTTGAAAAGGGGAAGGAAATGAAATGGTTTTTCTCATATATTTAAAAGTCAAATTCTAATGATTTAAAAGTGTGTTTAAAGGAAGTCTTGTAAATGGTTCTTAGATTTCAAAAGCATGGTTTTAGGTTGGATGGTACTTTCTTTGTTTTATGTTTTACTTCAGTTTTAGGAAAGAAAAGGAATAGGGATGATATTTTCTTTTCTTAAAATCCCCCATGTTGAAACCCAAATTTTATAAAATTATGTTTAATCTAGAATTTATGGAATTTATTATTAAATTATATGCATAGACATTGTGGTGGAATCCTCCTGGGAAAGTTTCTCTCACACCTTGCATATACATGAGTGTATGTGTGTATGTGAAACTCTTATGACTTTTATCAGGTGCCCAGTATTTTCTTCCCTTTGTTGGATGTTCATTAGGTTTATGGTCGAATGTGTTGGGATATAGTGAGTTTTTGTGGGTCATGTAGAGGTTTTATAGGATCTATTTAGACTTCTATTTTATATATCCCTATTGTATCAGAAATTTTTACCATTCATGTTTTATATTGTATTATTTTTTTATTTTTTTGTTGTATTTTATAAAAGTATGTTTGATGTTTATTATTTATTATGGGATGTTTGGTTAGTTCTTTTATCTAGAATTACTAATTTTATTTTCATGGATGTCCAATATATAGATAGGTTATACCATATTTTTAGTAGTTTTAATTGTTTTTTATATACTTTTACAATGGTGAAACCATTCTCAAGTGTTCTTTATTGAGACCTGGGAACTAGTTTTCAGCCTATGGGTATCGGGAACTCCCTTCAGGTTAAGTGGCGATTTGGGTCGGGTGACGTGTCGAGTCATCCCAAGATACTTCATTAAAAATTCTATCAGATCTTAGGACCATCTAAAAGGGGCTTAGGTTCTTAAAGAACACTATTTTTACTTGGGTGTGTCATGGTAGTATGGAGAGTGCTATCATTGTTGTGACTCATGAGTTTTTTCATGAGTAGGTTCCTAATCACCACTTTCTGTGATGAAACTTGAGTTATCATGGGTAGTTGGGATTTGGATTTTGTTTTGATATTTTATTAGATTTTGGTTTGAGATAATAGTGTTTAAATCCTCATTATCATAGTATTAGTTTCCTTGGGGTTATTATTAGAGTTTTGGGGTGAAAATGGAAAATAATAAAAGGTTTTAGGTTGAATTATATTCCTCGAAGAACCATGTCATGAATAAGCATGTGATTTTGGAAACATTTTAGGAATTGTTTCATGATTGGTGCATGGTTTATAAAACCAAGAATCAGAGTCATGTATAGTTCTTCAACTCATTTGGGTTTGATATTTAGACTACTCTAGACTGATTCCCGGTAATGGGGGAGAACTCAAGGGAGTTTTTTTATACATTGATGATGTTGGGTTGGGTATCAGTTGAAATTGTTGATGTATTCTTTCTTATGTGTTTTTTCTGAAACTATTTATTTAAACAAAAAATGGGTTTCATAAAAAACATTTTTGGAATGTAAAAAATGACTTAGGACATTTTTTTGAAATAAATTTGCATTTCAGGAAACTTTTTGAGAAATGGTTTATTTTTTATAAAATTTGGGTAGTGTTTTGGTTTTAAACTAGTTTGGTGTTTTTTCTGTAAATATTTTGATTCTCTTGGGGTGTTATTTCAAAGAGGGTTGATTTTAAAATAAAAAGTAAGAATTTTTTTGAAAAAATTAAAGGAAATTTTTTTTGAAAAAAATTATAACTTAAAAAAGTTTAGGTGGGCTTCTTATTTTGAAATAATTCAGTGGTTTTTAAAGCCAATGTGAGTGTTTTGAATCCATATTAGGGAAGTTGGTATTTTTACTCATAAAGGAGATTTGAAATGTAATTATTTTAGTTTTCTAAGTGAAGTGGGATATTTTAAAATGGTTTTCTTATTTTTCAAAATGGTGATGGATTTTGAAAATATTTTGGACTATTTGTCAAGAGGTTCATGGTTTAAAAGGGGATGTTTTTTAAAGTGTTTTTTTATGATTTATGTATTTAGATTTGTCCCTTTCCTAGTATTAGGACCGTTTGATGTGATTTGGGGGACATAGATGGGTTGAGTTTATTTTTTATGTTTTTTAAGAGTATGACACCTAATAAAGTCTTGAAAAGTATGATTTTTATCTCTAGTTGATTGTCTAGTTCTTGATCCTACCCAGAATCTGAGTAGAGTAGAGGATGTTGATTTCTTCTCTTGGTGGTGTTGTGGTGCATATTGAAATTATCCAAAATGGTGTTTTCTTAGAGGGTTTGTTTTGGGACTATGTGGGTTGATTTAGGTATACTAGTCCAAGTGATAATTGGCTAGCTAGTTGGGTTGAAGAGGACTGGTCTTCTTTGAGTTTCAGGTGATGATCTTTTTTCAGATTCATACTCAGTGAGTTTTTAGAGGTTGTTGTTTTTATTTGATTATCGGTTAGTGTATTATTTGAGTGCCTTTGTATGGTACTTTATGAGATGTTGTTTTTTTGTTATATTCATACACCATTTATTAGTTGTGATCGTTTTTTTGTGAATGGTGTTGGCCATGGGTTGATATTTGGTCTGACGGATTGAACATGGGGAAGCCATGGGTGTGTGCATGGGAATATGGGGTGTGTGTTTTATTTTCAGTTGTACCTTTGGTGCCACTGGGTTGAGATATTTTATTATGATCACCATCAGATGGTGATTCTTGAGCTTGAATCTCAGTTACCCACTGATGCAGTTTCATGACCCAAGGTTAGAACCATGTTGTTTCTTACTGAGGTATTTTTTTTTATTATTATGTCCATTGGTTGTCTTAGGATGTGAAGGATTTGATTAATTGGTTTTGTGGTCTTATGGATGACCATTTATGAGTTGTTCTCTCTTGTGGTGCTTTGAGTTGGATATCTTTATGGTTTTCTATGGTTGATGGAATTTTTCCATTCCCTTTGAAGATTAATGGAAACGAGGTTGTTTCAGTGATTCTCCCTTTATAAGAGGGTTTTTATATTGTTTCACCATTTTAGATGAATTAAAACTGATGGGGATAACTATTCTAGGTATCCAATTTCTTAGAGTTTCATGTTATATGGTTGTGTATTGGATCATTCTTGTGGTGTTTTGATGATTCTTAAGGATTCTTCTCATGATCTTCAAGGATCTATGTTATGTGTGTCATGTTCATTTTTATAAGAGATTCTCTAATTTTTTCCTTCCATCCCACCTATTTTTTCTCGGTGCTGAGGTTGTGCTTTTTTATTTTTTCTACCTTTTTCAATGAAATTTTGAGGTAATAAAGTAGCATGGTGGGTAGAATTATGACACCCTTTCATCACTTTGGTATTTAAATTATTTAATTTTTGGTTATTTTGATATTTTCTGGTGTTCCACACATTTTTCATGTATTTTAGGTAGTCTTGGAGGGTTTTTGGATTAGGTGGAAGTAGACCACATCATGGTCTAGGGAGAACATGCCATGGCCAGTCTTGTTTCCATTGAAATTTTTTCAGGTGTTGAGTGAGCATAGTGTGGCATAAGGGTTGCGTCATGGAGCCTGGTGGTGGTGGTGCTCTGCATCGTGGGTTGAATTAGTTGTGTTTCAAGATCTAGGGCTTGGGTTGTAGGGTTATACCCTAAGAAGACACCCCACGTTGTGGACTGGGAGGCTATGTTGTGGTCTATACACCATACCATAGGGGGTTTAGTGAAGGGTTCACCATGACGTAGTGCATAGGACCAAAATGTGGAAGGTGTCTACCCTAGTTTTAATTTTGGATAATTTATCATTTTTCCCTATCGAATTCTTAGGGGTTTTATCACCCTTTCTAACCTATCTCTCATTTGTTTGGACTGGAGGAGAGATCATATAGATCCTCCACTCCTTTCTTCTTCTACCTTGTTTTTTTTCTCTTCCTCTATTGATTCCAACAAAAATTTGAGGTTGGTTATTCCTTTATCCTTCCTCTCTTCTCCCTTCTCATTTATTCTTTATTTTCCCTTATCTTTCAAACCCTAATCATTCTTAAGGTCAATTTTAGGTTTTTAAATGGAAAAAATCATGGATTTTTTTATGTTTAGGGGTTTTTGAGAGTGTCTTCTTTCTTGATTTTTCTTTTTCCTCTAAAGGTGACATATTGTGATTGGTTTCTTCTTGGATTGAGGTACATATTTTTTGTCCCTCCTTTATAATACATGCTATTATATTCTTATAAGTTTTTAAAATGAATTTATTTAAAATTTATACTTATATATATTCCATTGAGTAGTTTGAAATGGTTTTAAAATGGTTTCTTTACTTGGTATGGAATTTTTTGCATGCCAAATATTTATGAAAATGTCTAGGTGGATCGTTAAAAGAAATTCAAGTGTTTTAAAGGGGTTTTTGACACCGATTTCATTTTTGAAGGGGTTTTTGGTGAATTAAAGAATTTTATATGAAAAATATGGAATTGTATCATGTTTCAATTATTTGGATAATATTAGATCTTAATGGTGTTTTGAAATGTTTTCAAAGTAAAGTGCAGTTTTCCTAGTGATTTTCAAGAAATGTTTATATGGAATTTATTGGCATTACAAGTGTGTTTTCAAAGGCCTATTAGGAACATTATTGAAAATAATTAATTTTTAATTGTGATTTACCTCAATTGAGCCCATTTATTATATTATAATTGTTATGGATTATGACCATGTGGGGGTGTTTATTATTGATTCTTATGAATGGATGTGAAAAGGGGTAGTTTCTTGAAATGTTGTTTTAGGTGAGATGAGGTTTATTGTTTATGAATCTTGATGCATGTGTTGATAATTTTTCTTGATTATTTTCTCACATTTTTTAATTTTTTTCATGGAGATCCTAGGAATTTTTAGATGGTATAGATAAATGAAAATCCCTAGTTTGTATTGTGTGATGACTAAGAAGTGTTTTTAGGTTAGATTGGGTTAGCTGACATGATAGATTATGTGGAATGTGGTATGTTGAACACTCCCAAGATGGATTATATACCAAAAATAGTCCAATTGGACTACTAGGGTCGTATAAAGATTCATTGGGGCCAACCTAGAGTTTTAATCATCAAATTAGTTTCATGATACTTAAGTCCTAGGGAGTTACCCATGACGCTTAGTTACTATTGAGGATTGTTTAGGGGGTCTTGTTTTTGCCTCATGTATATCCCCTAACCCTTTCATGGTTGGGTGGAACTATTTCTTGGTTGTATTTATTTCTTTCCATTGATATTTTAGTGTCTTATCATGTTTATAACATGTTTCTGTTATTATATTGGTTTGTTTACAAACTATTCTAGAAATTGAGTTTTGTGGGTGTGCCTATTTTAACATAAAGTGATGTTTTTAAAATGGTTATTAGAAATATTTTGAAGAGGAATGAAATGAAAAAAAAATTCTCATAGATTTAAAATTCATATTTTTATAATTTAAAATAAATTTAAAAGGAAAAATTATAAATAGTGTTTGTGTTTCAAAATGAAGGTTTTAGGCCAGATGAACCATGATTGTTATTTTAAGGTTTTACATTGTTTTTTGGAATGGAAAGGGGTGAGGGGTGATATTTTTTTCTTATAATTTCCCATGTAGAAAGCATAGTTTTATAAAATTATGTTCAAACTATAATTTATGGAATTTATTATGAAAGTAATTACATATAATTTATGGTGGAATCCTCCTAGACATGTTTGTGTGCAACTCTTATGTATTTTCTCAAGTTCCCAATATTTGATTCTATTAATTGGATGTTAATTGGTACCATGATAGGATCTATTGGGATATAGATATTGGTTAGGGGTTATGTGGAGGTTTCATTTTAGTTGTTCAGGATTATATTTTATTTTTCTACATCCCTGTTGTATCGGACATTTTGGCCAAGCGTGACTTATTTTAGATTCTTGTTGTATTTTATTTTTCTGTATTTTATAAAATCACGTTGGATGTTTATTGTTTCTTATTCCATTTTTGGTTAGTTCTTTTATATATAACTAATTATTTTTTCATGGATTTCTAATATATGGATAGACCATCTAAAAATACTTATTATTTTTTCATGGATGTCCAATATATGGATAGTCCATGCATATTTTTGGTAGTTTTCATTCTTTTTTATATGATTTTATGAGGTTGAAACCATTTCCAAGTGTGATTTCTTGAGACTCGAGCACTGGTTGTTAGCCCATGGTGATCAAGAACACCCTTTGGGATGATTTTCGAGTCAGGTTGGGTAATGTTTCAAGACAAATTGAGTCGATTTGTTACAACTCGACTCCTCTTAAAACACAAAAAAAAACAAGGAACCCACTGAATTCAAATAAAAATAGGATAATTGGAACTTGAATAAAACCAAATCTTTCCTCCTATTCACTAGATTATAGGATTATTTAATTGCTTATCGATATGAATACAATGTCATCGATGGATTGAAAATATTAGTTGAAATGAAGGAGAAATCATTCCTTGGAGTTTGAAGATGAATGGGAGCCATTAGGATATTCAAGGTTCGTAAAAAAATCACACCCAACATGAGGAATCCTTGATTAAAGCCCAAAATCAATGATAACATAAACAACATAATGACCCCTCTTTAAAAAAATCCCCAGAAAACTATTGGGTACCCAGTCACCCACCATCGAGTACATAGTGGAAACTCAAGTGTTTCACCCCACTGTCACCTCCACCATGTACCTGATACCCCATACTGAGTACCCGATGGTGCCCACTATTAAGATTCAAGTAGGTTCCAACTTTAAACCATGTTACTTCCCCCTATTTCACTTCCATCCAAGTCCTTTTATTTTATTTTTGAATAAATCTACTATTTTAATTAAGTGTGAACCATACAACCAACCAAAAAAATGCAAATAGACAAATTTTAAAAGGAAAAAATTCAAAACAATATTAAAAAAGAAAAATAAAAAATCCAAATTGGGCTAGATGGAAGGCAGTTGGACTGCCAAGTAGGGGTCCTGATGATGACAAGTTTCCTTGAGCTCTGCACTATGTGACAACCAAAGCCACACTTTTAGAAGTCAATCACGTCGTCTTCATCGTCATTGGAAACATTATTGCTGCAAAATCCATCTTTTTCTGGAACAAGAACTCCATTGTATCATCACTAAAACAAAACCTTCCAAAAAAATACAATCAAAGAACATCAAGAAACCATAGAAACACCTCATAATCAAAATAAACCCATGTGTTTTCAACAGTCCAAACACCATACCACCAAACCAAAAAAATAATCTAGGAGAAATTTCATGAGGAAAAATCTTCAATAGAAAAATGCAATGAAACCTTTATAACATCTGTCACATAGACATAAAACCATATCCAAAGAATTCAATGTTGAGATAAAACATCAAGAAGTGTCACCAAAAACAACCAAGCACTAGTTGTGCCATTATTTCCTTGAACATGATCATCCAGTCAGATGAACAACATTATGATCTACAAAAAATAGAACCACCTTCAAGAAAACCAAGAAAACAAGTTATGATTTTTGGAACACTATAAAATTCTCCACCAACACATCCCAAACCACCTTAAAAAATAGAGCACCAGACCAAAATGGGGTCTAGTATAATGAATCGGGTTTTAATAGAAGAGGTATAATAAGACTTGGGTCTTAATAGTAAATGAAAACTGTTGAGCTCAAAACCGCTGAAAGTGAGAATTGAAGCTCCCAAACAAATTCCTCACTAAAAAAAAGATCTATCTTCCACAAAACCCCATCATTCTAGACCAAATATGGGGTCTAGTGTGATGGTTTTGATATAAAGATAAGATATAGGGTTTAATGAGCTCCTTAGTTGCAAATAAAAACTAAAAATTAACATGTGTTTTTCAAGGTTGTTACATACAAATTAAAATCAATTCCATTAAAAATTAAATCAACCACATGCCACTATTATAGGGTCATTACAAATAGCCCCTTCCAAATTTTGAGAAAATATAATATCATGTTGATGTCTTAGTCTAGTCACCCTATCATACCATATATTGGGTATACTAAGTCATCTCATCATAGAAATATGTAATTTTTTTATTTTGATTAATGTTAGGTAAATCATGCTACACACACACATTAACATGTATGATATCTTAAGTAGTAATAAATCATTCCAAGAATCTCATTCTATCCATACATCAACCAGTCATCATTATTAAACTATAAACATGATAGAATTAGGTTATAATCCCCTTAAAACAATTACACACATGATAACATGTCATGTTTACCCCATTCCAAGAATATATTTCCCTTTTGATAATTAATTATTATTTTCCCAATCTTACTTTCCCGCACTCAATGACACTTAGCTCAACCTAATTCATTATCAAAATATAATCCAAATAATCGATAAATCATGATAAAATATAATTTCCCAAACTACTCTGGTCCATTATTTTGTGAAAATTCAGTGTTTGGAGTGTTCTGGGAGGACTTCACGGTGACTCATTTCAAGAGTTTTCTAAAAATTCTATTTTCCCAATGGTAGCTCATCTGATGGTTAGTCTTCCAATGGTAACCCGTGATGGTGAGTCAAAATGGATACTCATGAAGGTGAGTCATCCACCGATGAGTTAGGACCAGTGAGTCAGGACTGTTGAGTCAGGACCGGTGAGTCAGGACCAGTGAGTTGGGACTAGTGAGTCAGGATTAGTGAGTGAGAACGGGGACATGCACTAGTGACTCGTAGCGGTGAGTCGCTGACGGTGGGCCACCAACGGTGAGTCTCTAATGGTAGTTCATGATGGTGAGTCACCCAATGGTGACTCATCCAATGGTGAGTCACCCAATGGTGACTCATCCTCTGATATCTTTCCAGTGGTAGCTCGCCACCGGTGACTCACGATGGTGACTCACCCAACGGTGAGTCATTTTCAACAGTTTTTTAAAATTTCAATTTTCCTCCAGTTTTTCCAGTTTCTCCCCTTTAACATAAAATGAGTTTAAACCATATTTAAGTGGTTTTGGACCTGTTTCAAGGGTGGTGAATCATATCCTTAATTTCCTAAAAAACCCAAGGTGTTTTAAATGGTCAAACTGTGTGATTTTATTGAGATCTGACTTTAATGGAAAGCCAAAATTGTTTCATATTCTATGATTCTTGGATATAATCCTTCAAATTTAGACACCTTACCTTCATTTATTCCTTCTTATTTTCTCTTGGTGTGCCCTAAACCTTTCTTCCCTGAGGAGTTGTGTGTTTTGTTGTCTCCCTTGGATCTCATTTTCCCTAGAGGTTCTTCTTACTGCATGCACACCCCCTATTTTGGCGTAAGGAGGAACTGTTGATATTATTTTCTTTGAGGTATGGATTCCTTCATCTCTATTTTACATGTTTATCATGTGGGGTGGGTGTATTAGTGTCTCCTTGTGAAGATAGCATAAGTCCAAATAAATAAAGACAACTAAGTGGATTTAAGATCAACATGTGGGTCTGGGGAAAAGTGAATTATGTTCTACTTTGTTACCTGTTGATATTGTGAATTGTATGGGATATATGCCTATTGAATATCATGGTCGTTGGTGGTCTTTTGTTTCACATAGGATGATCTTTTGAATGAATGATGTTTGTTCTTGGCTGAATGTTTCAACATGAAAATAGTTAACCACGTATACCACTACCACAAAATAGGGCAAGGGAAGCACTGCCCTTTATCAGTGCTAATCAGAAAGCGCTGATAAAGGGGTATGCCTTTATCAGTGCTAGTTAAAAGCGCTCTAAATATAACCTTTATCAGCACTAAAATAATCACTTATAAAGGTATACCCTTTATCAGCGCTTTTTTAGCACTGATAAAAGGGTACATTTATCAGTGCTTATTTTAGCACTGATAAAAGTTTTTATTCTTAATTTATATAAAATTATAATATTTATCAGCGCTAAAATAAAAGCACTGATAAAACATACCTTTATCAGTGCTTTCAACAAGTGCTGATAAAGGTTCCAATGGTTTCTATTTAATAACCCTAACAGGCCCTCCTCTCTCGCACGCGGTAAAGCTTTCACGGAAGCTGAACCAGGACCCTCTTCCACCGCGACTTCTCCTCCTCATTCTCCTCCTCTTATGCATCCTCGTCTTCCTCCTCCTCCTCATCCTCCTCCTCCTTTGTCGTCTCCACCGCCGTTGGGTTTTTCTCCTCCACCGCTTCCTCCGCGTCGTTGGTTTTTGCTCCTCCACAGCGACCGCCGCTGCCTCCGCCGTCGCGACCGCCGATGCCTCAGCCGCCACTGCCTCAGCCGCCGCTGCCTCCGCCACCACCTCCTCCACTATCACTGGTCAATGTGGGAGTATTTTTCCTTCTCTTGGGTTAATATAAATGAGAAATGATGATCCTTTAATGATTATGATGACTTATAGTTTTTTATAAGTGATTTGAACCTATGTATGGGTAGTTGGGGAAAGAGTGAGAGCCCAGGTGGTGAGACCCTTGTATTATAGGTTGTTTTAGATAGCGGGTGTGTGAGAACCTATAGTAATTGGTTGGTTTGGTTCACTAGATGATGTGTGTTTTGAGGTGGGGATAAGAGTGGCACCCATGGGCTAAGGATTCTGTAAGAATTGATGTAAGGGGTTTGTGTGAGATCCCAGTGGTCGTTAGCATGTGACTCAGGATGGTAGCGAGTTAGTGAGTTTTGGTGGTTGGGGGAGACTAATGGGTGGGGTTATCTTAGTGTTATGAATACCTTAGATACATAAATCTAGGGTAGATTCATTGACATGAGTTATTGGTGCATATTAGGTGTTATCAAGTTGATAGCGAAGGAATGGTCATGCCTTGGATTTGTATAAGGGAAGCACTCTCTATTCTTGATTTTTGGTGTTATGACTGGGTTGAGGGACATGATCATTTGGATTCATAACCCTATTGATTTATAGCATGGTTTTAATGTGACCATCACTATTGAACATATATGTATGGGTTTAGGGTAATGAAGCATGGGTATATTCCTTTGGTTTTGGAATAATTTTGGGTAACTGGTGATTGTGTGGTGAGTTTTGGCATGGTGTGATGTTAAGATTGGAAAAGAGTACCAGGGGTGTCCCATTGGAAATATGTTTGTTCCCCCTAATTTTTGTCAAGATGTATGGGTAGGCTCATTGAGTTTGAATAGGGATATGATCTTACTCACTAGATACCACATGTTGTGTTGAAAAGATTGTACCATGAAGCTTAAAGTCATGCGATTAGGATGTATGTGTCGTGAAAGGTGTGATAACAGAGGATTGATCAGGGATTACTCATTTGGTATATGCTATCTATAATAAACTTGGGGATTATACCTAGTAAGGAGGACCTATTGGTCAAGGATTACCCATTGTATGTTCATCTTTTATATTTTAAAAAGTCTGTTGAACTCGTTCTATCGAAGGTGGGTTCTATAATTTCTTGTTATCTTATGGTGTGTTTAACCATGGTGTGGGTTTATTTCGGTTTTAGTGGGTTCTTGGGGTTTGTGGTATGTAGTAAATGGTTTACTCGGTTTTAGATTATTTTATTATCATGAGTTTCCCATATTTTATGTTTTCTTTTCAGTTGGAAATATCCTCTATTGTGCACCTATCCTATGCCACGAACGTACCTCTGTCGTGTGCTTAACGACACCTTCGTAGTGATTTTTCTCCTGTTACTCATTGGTTTCCTCTTGTTTTCATGTTATTATTGTTTGATATTGATGGTTATAATGTAAAATGTATGGGCTAAATGCCCTGCTGAAAATTGTGGACGTTGGTCGTCCTTGTTTGCGCACTAAATGAATTGCATGTTGGTTGGTTCTTGTTGAACATTTGAATATAAAAATTGGTAATTTATGTATACTTGACATATGAATGAATGCCCCAGGATGATAAAACTTATGTGATAACCCCTGAATTAACAAACAAAATTGAATAAGGGATGCTTTGTAAAATCTAAAATTGTGATTGTTTGGTTTGTATGGTGTTGCGATTGTGAGCACGATTGTGTTTTTGTATGGTGTTGAGGTTGTTGGCATGATTGATATGCCATTTGTTTTCCATGTTGTAGTTTTTTCACCATTGAATATCAATCCAAACTTTACCCATTTCAATGGCATCACCACTTTGTTACTAGTGCAATTCCACTGAATCCTAAAAAACCACTTCTAGAGGACTATATGAGACACTTTATAGTGTGAAGATGGTGTTTTTCAGATTCTATATATTTTTAAAATACATGGTATGTAGTCTTGTTAAATGGAACATGCTTCACCATACATGTATTTCATATATATTTTAATTCCAGACAATAGTTATCTCCAAAATTTACACCACATGACTCATCTTCTGACTCAAACTTGGAATAAATTTTATTTTAAATGTTACATGTCATGTGATCGTAGGTCACACACAATGTATATCCAAGACATATACTTCATCATGAAACCATGTACATGGCATGAAATAATGGTAGAACTACATGATATGTGTTTTACTTCACTCACACCATGCATAGATACCATAGAAACTTGATGTGTATATATTATACACCCCTAGTGGTCATGTAAGGACTACACACCGTGTATTCCACAAAAATGTGATGCATAGCCGGTGATGTGACTCATTTTGTATCTAAAGTACATGCCTTTATCTCAAGTTGTTCTATATGTCATGTATTTTCAAAGGCATCATTCAGTATTTGTAAGACTAACTTGGAATTAATTTGATATATGTCAGATTAAATCAGGTATCTTATCCATAGACGATGTTCACCCTACTGGACACACTATGTATATGGATTTCACATGAGTTTAGAAATGGTAGTATACAACCAACCTTTACTGAGAACCCTACACATTGTGTATCCATTGAACAAATTGTGCGCTATGTTAATTTCATTATTATTATTTATTTTTCACTTAGATGATAATATTTCCTGTATGAGTAGCCCGTTATAAATATCTTCTCATGTAGATCACAATATTATGATTCCCTCATTCATTATAAATTGCACACGATGTGGTTTGGATATTTTAATTATCTTCACTCTGCTTGAGAGTTGACAAGTGACAAGTGAGATGTTTGGAGAAAATATTGAGTATGGTACTCCCCCATGTTTCGGTGAAGAGTCCTCCATGTATATATTTTAGGTACTCCATGGAGATATAAAAAAGGCAGGGCACATTCCCCCATATATAGATAGATTTCAAGTACTTTCACATGTTTTGGGGTAGGTTCCTCTATTTCATTGTAGAGGAATTTTTACCATGATTTTTTTATAAAACCCAAACAATTCTACTTGATTAATTAAAACATAATATTAGGAAAGTTTGAGATCGAACCCATAAAGACGATGAATATGAATAAAGAATGGATGAATTCCAATCGGTTGACAAAAGAGTATGAAAATGGCGTGAAAGAGTTTATAAAGTTTGCAAGAGATCATGCATGTGACCCTTCTCAAATCCTCTGTCCGTGTTTATACTATTGTTATTACAGACAAATTAGTCCAGAGGAGTTGTAAGAACACCTGATCTATCACAGAATAGATCGAAGTTATACATGTTGGAACAAACACGGGGAAAACAAATATAGGTAGTGACTCAGATAACATGACATTTTATGGAAGATCTGATATGATTACAAGAGTGAACAGTGAAGATGATCGTATGGAGGGTGTGATTACAGATGTGAATGATGACGAAGATCGTATTGAGGAAATGACAAGGACATTTGAAGATGAACTTCGTGATTGCCCAAAATTGTTTGAGAAGTTAAAGAGTTGTGAAAAAATGCCATTGTATGCTGGTTGCACTAAATATACAGCATTGTCAGCCATACTGAAGCTGTATAATTTGAAATCAGGCAACGGGTGGAGTGACGCCAGTTTTATGGAACTAATTGATCTCCTGAATGACATGCTCCCAGAAGATAATGAACTCCCAATCCGAACATACGATTCCAAAAAAATGCTACGATCGATGGGTATGATCTCTGAAATAATACATGCATGTCTGAATGACTGTATATTGTTTCTCAAGGACCAAAAATCACTTAAAGAATGCCCAAAGTGTGGTTCTTCTCAATATAAGAAAGATGATTCTAGTACTATGAAAGTTGTATGGTACTTTCCAATCATTTCAAGGTTTAGGCGCCTATATAGAAGTGAGGATACTACAATATAATTAACATGGCATGCAGATACAAGAATTAAATATGGGAAACTACGTCACCCGGCAGACTCTCCTCGGTGGAAGAGAATTGATCATGAGTATCCTGAATTTGGAAATGAGCCGAGAAACCTTCTTCTGGAGTTATCTACAGATGGGGTGAATCCTTTTGGTTTTCAAAGAAGCAGTCACAGTACATGGCCAGTTATGTTGGTAAATTATAACTTACCACCGTGGTTATGCATGAAACAAAAATACATCATGTTATCTATACTTATATCAGGACCAAAACAACCAGGTAATGATATTGATGTTTATTTGGCTCCATTGATTGAGGATTTGAAAATATTGTGGGATTCAGGTGTTACGTTGTTTGATGCTTACAAAAAAGAAGATTTCACTTTGAAAGCCATGTTGTACGAGACGATAAATGACTTTCTTGCTTATGGAAATTTGTCAGGATATAGCATTAAAGGAACTCAAGGGTGTCCCGTTTGCGAACAAGGTACACAGTCAATTAGGTTAAAACATTCATCAAAAACCATGTTTTTAGGACATCGCAGATTTATACCCCAACGGCATAAGTACCGATCTTGGACGACATCATTCAACGGAAGTTCAGAAGAATGTACAACACCATCTCCACTAACAGGTGATCAATTGTTTGAGAAGGTAAAAGATTTGAACACTACTTTTGGTAAACCGTTTTCGAAAAACCTTACAAAAACTGGTTGGAAAAAGAGATCAGTTTTTTTTGAATTACCATACTAGAATTGTCTGTATATCAGACATTTTCTTCATGTTATGCATATTGAAAAAAATGTATGTGATAGTGTCATCGGCGCGTTGCTAAATGCACCCGGAAAAACGAAGGATGGAATTAAGGCTAGATTGGACATGGTTAAGATGGGAATACGAGAGGAGTTGTCACCAATGAAGGGTGAAAAATGAACATTTCTTCCTCCTGCTGCTTACAATCTTTCCAGGAAGGAGAGATATCAGTTTTAAAACTTCTTAAATGACATAAAGGTTACATAGGGGTATTCATAAAATATCAATAACATCGTGTCAATGAGTGATTTAAAACTAAAGGGTCTGAAATCACATGACTACCATGTTTTGATGCAAGATCTAATTCCTATAGCTTTACGTTTCATTTTTTCCAAGAATGTCCGCCATACATTAATGAAGCTCTATTTCTTCTTCAAAGCTATATGTAGCAAAGTTATAGACCTGGAAAAATTTCCAACTATGGAAAGAGAAATTTCCGTCATATTAGGTGAATTGGAAATGTTCTTCCCGCTGACATTATTTGATATGATGGTTCATTTTATGGTTTATTTGGTGAGAGATATTTGACTATGTGGTCCTATAAATAATAGATGGATGTACCCCATTGAACGGTATATGAAGATTTTGAAAGGGTATGTCAAAAATCGAAGTCGACCAGAGGGTTGTATTGCGGAGCAATATATTGTTGAGGAAGCCATTGAATTTTGTACCGAATACCTGTCTGGTGTGGAAAACATTGGCCTACCAAAATCTCGTCACACTGAGCAGCTTGAGGGTGAAGGAATTTCTGGAAGAGAGGTTGTCACAATCAATATTACATATCGAGAGCAGGCTCACCTTTACATTTTGCATAACAGTTTTGTGTTGACCCATATGTTCAAACCCACAAAGAAATACTTAGTCATTTGAATCCATCTAGGGATGAAAAATGGATATCAGATACACATAATAGACAGTTTATAGGATGGTTTCAGGACCATATTTTGAAGCATTTAGATGAAAATCTAGACTCAATTTCAGAATGACTTCGATGGCTAACCAGAGGAGCAAGTGTGTATGTATTATCTTACAATGCTTATGCAGTTAATGGTTATACATTCTATACTAATGAACATGATGAAGATAGTACCATGCCAAATAGTGGGGTTACACTTGTGGATGAGGCAATGAATGTTTCCAGTGCTAAGGACAAAAATCCAATTTATGCGAATATGTCATACTTTGGCATCATCAAACAAATATGGGAGTTGGATTATACGAAATTCAAAGTGCCGATTTTTCAATGAAAGTGGGTTGATAACAAGAGTGTTGTTAAAATAGATGAATTAAGATTCGTGAAAGTTGATTTCAGTAAGGAAGGGGAGAAAGACAAACCATTTATAATGGCATCACAGGCAGTACAAGTATTTTATGTTCCAGACCCCGCAAACCGAAATTGGTCAATTGTTCTGTTATCGACCAAAAAAACTGAAGGGTTAGATGAAAGTTCAACGGAGGGTGACCCTTTTATAGGGACTTCACAATCATTTCACAGCGGTCCCAATGTAGATGACATTTTGTATGTCAGAGGAGACCGCAATGAAGGGATTTACATAGTCGATAGAGGAGTCAAATCTCTCCAGCCTTTAAAGAAAAAAAATAGAGAGTACAATAATCAGGTTATTCGTTTATTGTAATATACATTGTGTTACGTTATGTTATTATCTATCCACTGCTGCTTTTATGTAATCTAAATTAAATGTTAAACCACTTCTGTAGATAATGACTTCTGCACCTGCTGATGTACCCAATCCCGAGGCACAAAAGTTCTCTCAACCACCTGCTGGTGGTCCCAGTGCAGAGCAACAACAGGTTTCTAAACCAGCTGGTGGTGGTCCCAGTGCAGAGCAACAACAAGTTTCTCAACCTATTGCTGCTGGTCCCAGTGCTGATGTTAGTTCTCCAGAGAAAGATATTGATGATAATTCTGAGTAAATGGTAGGAAATGAAACCCAAAAGGCATAAAAAAAATCAAGAGCATCGTAGTTTGACAATGTTATCCAAAATCTTTAAGGCAAAAGAAAAAGTCATCAAATTTGAGGTGGGGTGGAATAAGCGAGGCCAACATGTTAACCCCAAAAAATCCATATTTAGTAGCTACATTGGAATTTTCACTTAGCAACGCGTGCCAAATGATGTACAGTCATGGCACCATGTTGTCACCGGTCTTAAGACACTAATGTGGGAAGATATTATGGTAACATTATGATATCATTTTTTTAATTTATTAAAATAAAATACCAAAACATTGACTTAATATTCATCATCCATTGTAGAGTGCATTTATAGTATATGCCTCACACAAGGAATATGTATTAAGAGTTGCAAGAAGGATTCATAGAGGTTTCCACACAATTTTAACAAAATATCATCTTAAATATGCTGAAGGGAAAATCAAGCCGCACCCACCTCCTCTTTATGCACACTTGATATCCCAAGGAGTGTGGGACGCATTTATCAACCATCATGGGGAGCAGACTTTTCAGGTACATTGTGTGGGGTAATACGTTGTTTGACGTTTCTTGTATTCATCACTTTGATTGACAGTTTTTTATTTATGAAACAGTAACTGAGTGATGAAAATAAAAAACACATAGTAGAACCAGTGTACCCTTACCGTAAAGCAAGGATGGGGTACGCTTTACTTGAGAAAAAATTGGTACATCTTTTAAATCTACCGTACTACTTATATGTGACATAAAACAACACCATAACCATGTTTCTCTGTTTATATGCAGATTGATGAATCAAAATCGAAATCCAAATCCATCCCATGTCATGTTCTATAGAAGGAGGCTCGTGTAAATAAAGAGGGAATACTGATAGATGAAAACACACAAAAAGTGTGGAAAACAAGTGTAAGTATGACATAATATAAATTTTTTTGTTTTAAATCGCTATTGTATTAGAATGACTACTTTTTTCTATATTTTCTATCTGACATAGTCACAGGAATCAACAACACCCGACCAGATGAAGACATACTTTCAGAAGCCTTGAAGTGGCCAGACAAGTATGGACGTGTCAGAGGTGCGGGTTTTGGGGTGACACCCCGAACATATTTTCAAAAAAAACAAGCGGAGGATAAAAATGAAAAAAATGGAAAAGCTGCAAGAAAAATTAGCTATTTTTTAGGAAGAATTAAAATACCAGAGAGATATGGTAGAAACATTGATTGGGGAGAGTCAAAGAGAAGAAACAACTCAACAACAACCCGTGCGTGACGATCCTGCCCCCCCCCCCCCCACTAGCTTTGAGGCAAGTCATTCCCCTAAAAAACCTGACTTAGATAAGGTAATCAATGTTTTAATAATTGTTTCTGTGAAATGTGATTCACATAGACACTAATGCATTTCCTGTACTAATATTATACAGGGTGAAAATGATTGTGATTTATATCTATCAACTCCCACCTATCGCCTTGTAGCGAGGGATACAGTGTTCAATACGCAGAACGACATGCTACACAACAGACAGCTTCCAACAGATCATTTAAGAGTGTCAATTAATGTAGCTAATGAGCCAAGAGCCGAGCTACCTATTCCAAATGATGATGAAGACAATCATACAGTTGAACAAGTTGTTGGAACATTCATCGCATGGCTGTCAGTTCTTGTAAAAAAAACATGTCAACAAGGAGGTATCCATTTCCAAGTTATTTTTCAAGCTGGACCTTTAACATTTAATGAAAAAAGGTCTGAACCGATGAATTTTATTACAGAACGACAAAGAGAAGGGGGTGAAACGAAATATCAGCTCAAAACTATCTCAAGGATCAACCAAACAATTGAAACGGTCTACTGAGAGCACCTTCACCTCGCCCGTTCTATATCCACAGTTAATATCATTGCAAGCTCATGTGGATACAAAGTTGATAGACAACAATGCTCACATAGTTTATTTTGAAAAAAATATGTACAGAGAGGAAACATCAGATTTCATTAGTGATGAAAATGTAAATGAAATCCTCAAGTATGAATGTCTAGGCACCTCAGTTGTAAATGTATACATGAGGTATGTTTTCATGATTTGATTTTCCAAAAGGCTGATATACTCTGATAATTATGACTAAATACATTTTATATTTTTCGCAGGCGTATATATGAAAAACAATTGAAGGGATTTCCCCATGAACAAAAATTTGGACTCATTAGTCCTCACACCACCTCTTCAAAAAAAGAAATAGATTCTGATAAAGAGGCTTCAATAATTTCATCCCTGCTCAAATAGTTTGAAAACAAAATTACGGATGACAGACTCTTTTTAATACCAACAATGCAGGGGTAAAACTCTACAATTTAATCATATCAACTATATTTTCATTTATTTATTTACTTATTCCTTTTTGTATTTTTATGGAGTATTGGATGCTGATTGCAGTCAATTTGGATACTCCAAAGATTTATTTTCTGGATTCAACGCATGGATATCCAACAAACCGACCACGCATGATGGCATTTGTTAATTTTTAATACACTAGATCCAATATTTTAAAACTAAACATCTAGTTATATAATTTATGTTATCTTTTAATGAGGATTCTGTTATGATAGGGTGGTGCATCAATATCGTCTAATGCATGGAATGAATCCAGGGCATAAGGATGAGCAAGCCTACAAGATCTACAACTGGAAAAGTATCCGGGTATATATAATAACATTGAACTATCCAAACACATATCAAAACAAATTACTTATTGTTGTAAATGTTTCTGCAGTGTCCAAAACAAACAAACGGAAAGGACTTTGGTTATTATGTTTGTAAATTTATGAAAGAGATCGCATTTCATCAACAAACTAGCATCCCTAATGAGGTATTTTTGAAAATAATTATGAGTTCATTTAAAATATTTATTAATACTTTGTGTATTTATATTTTTTTAGTACTACCATGACTATCGAAAAAACTCATATTCAGAAGATGATATAGATGTGTTTAGAAACGAATGGGAAATATACCTGATGGAAGATTGTACACAAATAGAATGAAGGTGAATTCATACTAATGTTATCCATATATGATCATTGATATCTCCATTTTTTAAACTTATTGAGCGTATATGATCACCCTTTATTATGTTTTATATCCTTAGGTTATGAATAATAGTTTTAGATATGATTTTTCTTTCTAGCAAATCATAATTCATTAGACTACACTAGTCGATAGTGTGGAAGTCGACCGATGCATAGTCATTCAGTCCACTCACGAGCATCTTAAAATCTTGATGGGAACCAATATCTTGGATTTTCAATTTTCTAATTTTAGTTTCCCTTATATGTGGGTGGGGGTGTCCAGGAGGGAGGGGGTGTCCAGGAGTGGGGGGGTGTCCAGGAGGGGGTGTTTCCAAGAGGAAGGGGGTGTCCAGGTGTGAGGGGGTCCAGGAGGGGAGGGAGATCTCTTAATCCAATTATAAGAAGTAAATACTCTATGTCACACTTCACTAATCCCTATATGGAATATAATACTCATCACACACACCATAACTCTTATATATCCTTAAGAGGGTTTTCCCCATCATACGTGATATATAAAACTATATTATCCATCTTCTTTAGGACTAAGACTCTAATACCTACTAAAATAGCCTTAGAAAACCTAACTAGGCTATAAAAATCTCATACCAAACCTGATCCTCTCATAAACACAGCTAGAAACCTCACCTTCATAGAGACATAATCTCTGGATGATCACAAAATTACAAACATTCAATAGAACCCTCACTCTATCTCTTGGTGGATCAAAAACACCCTATTTATTTACCTAGGTTGATCTTGATTTCTATCCCTTTCACTGGAACACATATACTCATGAATAAAACAACAATCCATGAGTCATTTGTGAGGTGTACGAATTGACCGCACCTCAATCTGATGCATGGTGTGACCGGTATGGCTAAAAGTGTCTGATATCAGTTTCAAATTGACATATACTTTAGAAAACAACACAAGTGACATACGAAAAACTTAGAAAACGCATTCAGATTATTTTGATACTTTAGGAAAATGATCCATGAGTCATTTTTGAGGTTTATGAATTGATCGAACCTCAATCTGACGCACGGTGTGACCGGTATGGCTAAAAGTGTCTGATATCAGTTTCAAATTGACATAAACTTTAGAAAACAACACAAGTGACATATGGAAAACCAAGAAAACACGTTCAGATTGTTTTGATACTTTAGGAAAATGATCCATGAGTCATTTTTTAGGTGTAAGAATCGACTGCACCTCAATCCAATGCACGGTGTGACCAATATAGCTAAAAGTGTCTGATATCAGTTTGAAATTGACATAAACTTTAGAAAACAACACTACTGACATAAAGAAAACTGAGAAAACACGTTCGTATTGTTTTGATAATTTAGGAAAATGATCCATGAGTCATTTGTGATGTGTATGAATCAACCTCACCTCAATCCGATGCACGGTGTGACCGGTATGGCTAAAAGTGTCGGATATCAGTTTGAAATTGAAATAAACTTTACAAAACAACACTACTAACGTACGGAAAACTGAGAAAATGCATTCTGAATTTTTTGGTACTTTAGGAAAATGATCCATGATTCATTTTTGACGTGTATGAATCGATTGTACCTCAATGCGATGCACGGTGTGATCAGTATGGCTAAAAGTGTCTGATATCAGTTAGAAATTTACATTAACTTTAGAAAACAACACTACTAACATACGGAATACCAAGAAAACGAGTTCGGATTGTTTTTATACTTTAGGAAAAATATCCATGAGTCATTTGTGAGGTGTAAGAATTGACCGCCCCTCAATCCGATGCACAGTGTGATCGGTATGGCTAAAAGTGTCTGATATCAGTTTGAAATTGATATAAACTTTAGAAAACA
This sequence comes from Viscum album, assembly GCA_963277665.1. NCBI lineage: Eukaryota > Viridiplantae > Streptophyta > Magnoliopsida > Santalales > Viscaceae > Viscum > Viscum album. The sequence continues at coordinate 1,679,353,898 of OY728132.1, read as the reverse complement.
ACACTACTAACATACGGAAAACCGATCAAATGCGTTCGGATTGTTTTGATACTTTAGGAAAACGATCCATGATTCATTTTTGATGGGTAAGAATCAACCTCACCTCAATATTATGCACGGTGTGACCGGTATGGCTAAAAGTGTCTGATATCAGTTTAAAATTGACATAAACTTTAGAAAACAACACTACTAACATACGGAACACCGATAAAATGTGTTCGTATTGTTTTTATACTTTAGTAAAATGATCCATGAGTCATTTGTGACATGCACAAGTTGACTTCACCTCAAGCTGATGCACAGTGTGATCGGTATGGCTAAAAGTGTCTGATATTAGTTTGAAATTGACATTAACTTTAGAAAACAACACTACTGACATACGGAATACCAAGAAAAAACATTCGGATTGTTTTGATACTTTAGGAAAATGATCCATGAGTCATTTTTGACATGTAATAATTGACCGCACCTCAATCCAACACACGGTGTGACTGGTATGGCTAAAAGTGTCTGATACCAATTTTAAATTGACATTAACTTCAGAAAACAACAAAAGTCACATAGGAAAACCAAGTAAATGCATTCAGATTGTTTTAATAATTTAGTACAACAATCCATGAGTCATTTTTGGTGTGTACGAATCAACTGCACCTCAATACGACTCACGTTGTGATCAGTGTGGCTAAAAGTGTCTAATATCAGTTTGAAATTGACATTAACTTTAGAAAACAACACTACTAACATACGGAATACCAAGAAAACACATTCGGACTGTTTTTATATTTTAGGAAAATGATCCATAAGTCATTTTTGACGTGTAAAAATCAACCGCACCTCAATCCGATGCACGGTGTGACCGGTATGGGTAAAAGTGTCTGATATCAGTTTGAAATTGATATTAACTTTAGAAAACAACACAAGTGACATACAGAAAACCGAGAAAATGCATTCGGATTGTTTTTATACTTTAGGAAAACAATCCATGAGTCATTTTTGAAGTGTACGAATCAACCGCACCTCAATCTGATGCACGGTGTGACCGGTATGGCTAAAAGTGTCTAATATCAGTTTGAAATTGAAATAAACTTTACAAAACAACACTACTAACATACGGAAAACTGAGAAAATGTGTTTGGATTTTTTTGATACTTTAGTAAAACGATCCATGAGTCATTTTTTGACGTGTATGAATCGATCGCACCTCAATCCGATGCATGGTGTGATTTTTATGGCTAAAAATATCTAATATTAGTTATAAATTGGCATTAACTTTAGAAAACAACACTACTAACATACGGAATACCAATAAAATGAGTTCAGATTGTTTTGATACTTTAGGAAAAATATCCATGAGTCATTTTTGAGGTGTAAGAATCGACCACATCTTAATCTGATGCACAGTGTGATCAGTATGGCTAAAAGTGTCTGATATCAGTTTGAAATTGACATAAACTTTAGAAAACAACACTACTGACATACGGAAAACTGAGAAAATGCATTAGTATTGTTTTGATACTTTAAGAAAATTATCCATGATTCATTTTTTACATGTAAGAATCAACCGCACCTCAATATGATGCACGGTGTGACCGGTATGGCTAAAAGTGTCTGATGTCAGTTTAAAATTGACAAAAACTTTAGAAAACAACACTACTAACATACGTAATACCGAGAAAATGTGTTTGGATTATTTTTATACTTTAGTAAAATGATCCATGAGTCATTTGTGACGTGTACAAGTTAACTTCACCTCAAGCTGACGCACAGTGTGATCGGTATGGCTAAAAGTGTCTGATATCAGTTTGAAATTGACATTAACTTTAGAAAACAACACTACTGACATACGGAATACCAAGAAAACGGGTTCGGATTGTTTTGATACTTTAGAAAAACGATCCATGAGTCATTTTTGACGTGTAAGAATCGACCGCACCTCAATATAACACACGGTGTGACTGTTATGGCTAAAAGTGTCTGATACCAATTTTAAATTGACATTAACTTTAGAAAACAACAAAATTGACATACGAAAAACCAAGAAAACGCGTTCAGATTATTTTGATAATTTAGGAAAAAGATCCATGAGTCCTTTTTGGCATGTACGAATCAACTTCACCTCAATACGACGCACGTTGTGATCGTTATGGCTAAAAGTGTCTGATATCAGTTTGAAATTGACATTAACTTTAGAAAACAACACTACTAACATAAGGAATACTGAGAAAACGCATTCGTATTGTTTTTATATTTTAGAAAAATGATACATAAGTCATTTTTGACATGTACGAATCAACCGCACCTCAATCTGACGCACGGTGTGACCGTTATGGCTAAAAGTGTCTGATATCAGTTTTAAATTGACATTAACTTTAGAAAACAACACAAGTGACATACGGAAAACCAAGCAAATGCATTCAGATTATTTTTATAATTTAGGCAAAAAATACATGAGTCATTTTTGATTTGTAAAAATTTACTACACCTCAATCTGATGCACGGTGTGACCAGTATGGCTAAAAGTGTCTGATATCAGTTTGAAACTGACATTAACTTTAGAAAACAACACTACTAACATATATAATATTGATAAAACATTTTCATATTGTTTTGATACTTTAGGACAATGATACATGTGTCATTTCTGACGTGTACGAATCGACCGCACCTCAATCCTGTGCACGGTGTGACCGGTATGGCTAAAAGTGTCTGATGTCAGTTTGAAATTGACATTAACTTTAGAAAACAACACTACTGACATAGGGAAAATCGAGTAAATGCATTCGGATTGTTTTGATACTTTTGAAAAACGAAACGTGAGTCATTTTTGAGGTGTACGAATCGACTGCACCTCAATCTGATGCATGGTGTGACATGTATGGCTAACAGTGTATGATATCAGTTTGAAATTGACATTAACTTTAGAAAACAACACTACTGACATACAGAATACTGAGAAAATGTGTTCGGATTGTTTTGATACTTTAGTAAAATGATCCATGAGTCATTTGTGATATGTGCGAATCAACTGCACCTCAATCTGACTCACTGTGTGACCGGTAAATATTTTCATTAGATAAAGAATCAGTATTTATTAAATGAGATAAATCATCCAAAAACATATTTCTTTTACATTATTCCCTTTCATTTTTATCAAAATGAAAACATTTGAGTTTATCATTTCCATATTTTAGTTTTAAATTTCCATATTAATGTATTCTTTCGTATTAATGTTTTAATTTATTTCATTATTGTATTACTAACATAATATTTGTTTTCTTATATAGTTGAATTTTCTTCCTTGACTTTGGATGCTTTGTTCGGAAAAAAATACCATGGACAAAAAAATTTGAGAGAGGATCACGGATATCAAAGGATGAAACATTAATGTTTATAACTGTTGTTGGATAATTGTAATTGTAACCATGTAAAACATTGTTTGAAATGTATATAGTAGTGTGTTTTTTTTCTATTCATGATGTAAAGTAAATGTATATAGCACTGTTTGTAAAAATATTGTGTATGGGTGCTGTTTTGTACAGGTGTGCAGGTGATATTTTGTGCAGGTGTGCAGGTGCTGGTTTGTGCAGGTGCTGGTTCTGCAGGTGTAGGGGAAGGTTCCTTTATCAGCGCTTTTTTGAGCGCTGATAAATGACACCTTTATCAGTGCTATCTTGAGTGCTGATAATAGGGCTCTTTATCAGCACTCAAGATAGTGCTCATAAAGGCACCCCTTTATCAGTTCTCAAGATATCACTGATAAATTCACCACTTTATCAGTGATAAAAAAGCGCTGTTAATGCCGGCATAGATAAAGGGGACCCCCCCCCCCCTTATCTTCATTGGCATTAACAGAGATTTTCTAGTGCTGTTAATGTCGGTTTTTAGCACTGATAAAAGGCCAAGTTGTAGTAGTGTACATGGATAATAAACGGATGCCCCAGGATAAACCAATTTCTGTGATAACCCCAGATTAACAAGTGGAATCAAAGAACGGATGGCCTTCTAAATCTGAATATTTTTGTGCTCTATGTGGTTTTTTTGGTTTTTCTATTGTAAGAACGGTTGTGTGTTGTGTGTGGGTTATTGGTTTGTGCCCAGGGGGTTGGTTATATAGATATGGTAATCTGGTCGTGGTATGTTTGAGCAGTGGGGCTACAGGTTCAGGTTGTGCTATGTTTTTATTGCTAGATGTGATGGGAGTGGTGTTCTTATATAGTGAGGCTACTGAGATGGTTGTGATGAGATGTGTTTCTATATGCAGTTATGATTTGGGGGTTTTTTTGGTTGAGATGGTGGTTTGGGTGGAATAACTTTGAAGAATGATGATAGGAGTGGTTAGTATGGGTATTTTCACCCAGAGTATCTCCATGAGTAGCATGAAGAAAGCTTCACCCCATGTTTCAGGATTAGTATATGTTATATTATGAAGGGTGTTAAATAGAGAGGAATGTGAAGCTACTTTATTTTATATGGATCTTCTCCTTCTAAGATGACTTTGGTTTTGTTTCCTATTGTGACTTTTGTTTAGTAGTTGTCGGAGTAGTTATGGGATAAATAAATGATTTATTAATAGAGAATGATAATTTTCTTTGAGGTTAAATAATGAAATAAATGGGTGTTGAGTGAAAAATATTTGTTAAGACATTTTAATTTATCAACTTCTAAAGTGACTATTGTTGATACTAATAAATACATTTAGAGGTAGCAGCAGAGGTGGTATCATGAGTTGGTTGTTGGTTGAAAACTCATAGGTTGGGCTAAGTGCTTGGTTATGTGTGTGTGTGCGTGTGTGTGTGTGTGTGTGAATGTGTGTGTGTGTATTTCTGTTGTAATTTCTATATGCACCCCACCCTATTTGAGCACTATATTCCAAACACCCCCATTGTCATGGGAGTGTCTTTCCCAAACATCCCAATGTGAGGATAGATGGCTAGCCACCCACTCTTCCCTACCCCCTCTTTCAAGTGGTGAAAGTCCAAGACTCTTCGGGCATGTTGTGGTTTGTGAGGCCTAGGTGTGTGTGGGCGGGTTGGGTTCCCCAGGTGTCTTTGGGATGAGATGTATTGTGTTCCCAGGTGTCTTCAGGATGATATGTGTTGTTTTCCTATATGTCTTCAGGATGTGATGTAGTATGTGGACCAGGTTTCTACGGGTGAGAAGCTGTTGTGAGGCCCATGTGTCTGTGGGTGGGATGTAGTTGTGAGGTCCATGTGTCTATAGGAGGGATGCGGTTGTGAGGCCCAAGTGTGTGCAATAGGGTTGTGACATGGGTATTTCAGAAGATGTGGGAACACCAGGATGTATGTCGTTAAGAATTGAGAGTGGCTAATCAGTGGGAAATTAGTGTGGGGTGCCCTATCATTGATGTGCTTACTTTATTACTTTACTTGACTTGCGTTACTTAGTGAGCGTGCCTTGGTGAGGTTGGGATGGTTAGTATACCTTGTTAGGTGTTGTTGGTTATGATACTTTCTCACAGGATCATTAGTATGCTTCTCCCATTTTTTGTATGAGAGACTTTGGTTTTCCTACTGGGTATACTTCTATGTTCACCCTATGTTATAAATCTGATTTCAGGTTTCCAGGAGGACTGGGTGTTACTAACTCAGACTTTGGGACAATTGTTGTGTTGCTTCTTATCTTTACTTTTGGTACTTACTTTGGAGATTATTATTTTTAGTAGTTTTGTTTTAAACATTCATGTGGGATGGTTTTAGTTTTTCTTTTACATATGTATATCTTAGTGTTATTTTTAGTTTGATATATCTTATCATCCAATATTTTACTATAAAAAGGATATTGCCTCCCATTTTTTTGAGATTTTTATACCCTTAGTGTTGTTCGACACCAAGGGGCCTACTGGAGGTAGGACTCAGAGTTCATTATCTCTCTTCCTTCATTTCTAGATTAAAAGGGGCATCTTTGGAGGGAGGGGTTGTGAAAGAATGGTATCAGAGGCTGATGGTTGAGAGAGATGATGGAGTTTGGAGTTAGGCATAGTGAGGATTTCATGTGTTTTTAGGGAAACAATTTTAGGAGATCTTGGTGTGTGAAATAGGCCAGGGAAGACCGGCTAGGACATGGGATTTTAGGTCCCCCTATGATCTGATGTAAGGAATATGAGCCTACCTAACGACCAAGTGAGGATATACCGTTTACAGGGTAGAGACCCTAGGAAAGGTACATGCATCATAATGACTTCTGTTCCTATTTTAATTTGGTTTTTGTGTAATTTGAAATAAATAACGAGCTAAAATTAACCTTGAGTAAAATTATATACTACTCAAGCTTAGGAGTTCCTTATTTACTTTTTTAGTTATGGAACTCGATCATCGTCTGTGTGTGGATCAGGAAGTTGAGGCTCAACAGGCCAATCCATTTGATTGGAAGAGGTTTGATCTAGTGGAGGAGGAGGACCAGTATAAGATAACATTATGTGCTTTCTAGCGATGGTATTTGGGAAAGTATGAGGGTAGTGTTTCATACATGGAGAGGGAGAGCTGGCTTGAGGATCTTGAGATCACCTTCATCTTGATTCAGGCTTTGACAGAGTACTGATTTCCTTTGGTATTGATCCAAATGAAGGGATATGCACATCAGTGGTGGACATTTTACCTGGGGGAGCAGAGGGAGGTTGAAGTTCTATGGGTCAATTTTGAGAAGGAGTTATGATCATAATTCCTTTCATCAACCATGAAGGCTGAGAAGAGGTAGGATCTACTCTCCCTCCAATAGAGGAGTATGTCAGTACGAGATCTAGGGATGAAGTTCAAGGATCTCCTTCATTTTTTCTAAGATCTATTTCTAGATGAGGATTCCTGTGTGAGATGCCTAGAGGATCTACTTCATCCTTCTATCTAGTACATAGTCACCCCCTTTAAATTTTTGGCATACTTTGAGGTTCATAAGATGGTGTAAATGATTGAGAGGATTCACTCATGAGGAGGTATACCATGAGAGGGGATCCAGTACGATTTTTTAGGGGTATGTTTTCTATTAGTAGATCTCATGCACTAGGTTCTTTGAGGTTTTGACCGGTGTTGAGTCGACCTCAGCAGTTTCCGTATTTACATTCTGGTCCTCGTGGCTTTCCTCTGGGCTTGGGGGTGATGTGTTTCATTTTTGGATTTTATGGGAATATTCAAAACCAGTTTCTAGTGGCCGTTTGAACTCAGTGTGGTGGAGGTGGGAAGGTTTAGCACCCACCTCAGCAGCAGTTTTCAGCCAGGTCATTTCAACAGCAGGGATAGCATGCTCATGCTCCAACAAGGGTAGATGGAGCAGGTTGAGTCCATCCTTAGGTTGTTCCTCAAGGACCTGGACCCATTCATGGTTGTGGAGGTGGTCATAAGTAGAGGGGTAGAGGAGTTGGGTGTGGTAAGTTTCATGCTATATAGGCAGCAGTTCCAGTAGGTCTAGAGATCATTAGAGGTACGATCGGCTTGTTTATCACCCTTTCTTTTGCTTTGTTTGATTCAGGAGATTCTCACTCCTTTGTTTCCCCTAGTATAGCCCGTTCTATAGGACTATAAGTAGAGAGGATTTCAGTTCCCCTATTGTTGAGTATGCTAGTAGGAGGCCAGACCAGCTTGTTTTATGTGTGTCGGGGATGTAGATTGATGATGGGATCACATTAGTCCTATGGGGATCTATTCTTGCTACAAATGCAGCCATACGATGCCATTCTTATCATGGAATGGTTTTATTACATGAATTCCATTATTGACTGCTTTCTGAGAATAATCGTGTTTTCAGACATGGATGGTCATCATGCAGCTTTCATTGGTGAGTGGAGCTGTCATTTGGTAAGTCGGCATGTGGAGCCTCTTCTTTCCTTGTTGGATGAGATGTCAGTGGAAGTAGTGGATGCTGAAGTCACTAGGGTTATTGGGGAGTTCTTGGATGTTTATTTTTTAGGTGGTTGTGACTCTACCCCATCGATGTGATGTTGAGTTCTTGATAGACCTACAGCCTGATGTTTCTATGATTTTGAGGGCTCTTTATTGGATGGAACCTTCTGAGTTGCAGGAGTTGAGGATACAAATTGATGACCTGATGAATAAAAGATTTATCCATCCCAGTGTGTCACCATAGGGTTCTCTAGTGTTGTTTTCAAATAAGACTGATGTTGGTATGAGGTTGTGCATAGACTACCATAGGGTGAATCTGGTGATGGTTAAGAACTATTAACCTCTCCCAAGGATAGATGATATTTTCGACCAGCTAAGAGGGGTGAGTTGGTTTTTTAAGATCGATTTACAGTTTTGGTATCACTAGTTGAGGGTAAAGAAGGGAAATATCCTAAATAATTCTTTCATATGCAGGTATGGGCACTTCATGTTTTTAGTCATGTCATTCAGTTTCACAAATGCACCAGTCGTGTTCATGGGGCTTATTAACTCTGTCTTCCATGAGTTCCTGGAATGGTTAGTCCTAGTATTCATAAATTAAATAATGATTAACTCGAAGTCAAAGGAGGAGAACACTGAGAATTTTAGGACTATATTGTAGGTCCTTTAACGCCACCATCTCTATAGAAATTTTTTCAAGTGTAAGTTCTGGAAATGAGAGGTGCATTTTTATGGACATGTGGTGTCACAATGGGGTGTAGCAGTGGACCTGTCAAAGGTCGAGGAAATTATTTCATGGGAAGCACCCATGAATGTTTTATAGTTTCACAGTTTTCTTGATCTAGAGGGCTATTATCATAGGTTAGTACTCAATTTTACTCTAGTAGAAGCTCTGTTGATAGCTCTGGCCAAGAAAGACCGCACTTTTGTGTGGAGCGAGCAGTGTCATGCATCATTCATCAATCTGGAGGGGATGTTGTTCACTACTCTAGTGCTCTAGTTTCCATAGGAGGGTGTGATATTTGAGATTTTTTCTGATGCTTCTTGTCTGGTCTTGGGATGTGTTTTGATGAAGTAGCGGAGATTTAATTCTTATGCGTATAGGTTGTTATGTCCCCACAAATGTAATTGTTCCACCCATGATCTGGAGCTAGAAATGGTTGTGTCTGCATTAAAGTTGTAGTGACATTACCTCATTGGGGAGAATTTTTTGGTCTTCACAAATCATAATAGTTTGAGGTATATATTTTCCCAACAAGATCTGAACTTTCGACAGTAGAGGTGGATGGAGTTTCTTCAGGACTATGATTTTGAGATCTCATACACCTCAGGAAAGGGAAATTCCATGGATGATTTCTTAAGTAGGAAGTTTCAGAAGAAGGTAGTTTAGAAATATACGCATGCTTGAAAGGATATAGTGGAGTTGGAATCCTTGCACTTGGATCCAAAGGTGGATGGTAGTAGAGGTTGTTTGTTTCAAATGACAGTGTAGTCTTCTCTGATGCAGTAGGTTGATGAGTCTCAGTGGGGAGACTCAGAGGTATAGATAATGCGTGATCACGTTTTCCATGGTAATACTCTGGAGGGATGGTTGGAGGATGGTTAGAATCAGATGTTGTTTTGTGGAAGGATGTTTGTTCTAGTTTCAATGTATGAGGGAGTCCTTTTTTTGTTTCATAGCTCACCCCTAGTGGTACGCTCAGGAGTTTCCAAGATGTAAGGTGGCTTGAAGATTCATTTTTGGTGGCCTGGGATGAAATGGGTAGTGGCAGAGTTTGTGAAGAAGTGCTTAGTGTTCCAGTAGGTGAAGGTTGAGAACTATGTTCCCGATGGTTTATTGTAGCCCTTAGATTTCCCTAAGTGGAAGTGGGAAGATATTTTAATGGATTTCTTCATAGGGATACCCAGGGCTCAGGGAGGCAGTGATGATATTTGGGTAGTAGTGGATTGGCTGACAAAATCGGCTCACTTCTTAGAAATTAAGAAGTCAGGCGTAGTGGACACCTTGGCAAAGAGGTATATAGATGATGTGGTGTGGCTGCATGGAGTTTTTAGATCCATTATCTTGGATTGGGATACATGCTTTACCTAACAAGTTTGGAGGGGATTGCAGCATGTTTTTGGCACTCAGTTGCACCTCAGCTATCACGACCCGTCCTCGAGGCCCGTGCTGTGACTACCCCAAGCCCGCATTCCATAGGCCAGGGGCTGACGACTAGCACCAAAGGCGTAAATCCCTTTAAAAGGGAAGGCATTGCCTTTATATAAGAAAACAAACACCACAGAGTATGCAAGCTGAAGTAAACACTAAGTAAACTGGGGACAAAAGTAAGTGCTGGAAAGTAATGGGCCAGTATACAAACCCAACTGAAAGTACAGTACAACTGAGGAAAGAAAGTACAACAGCTGAAAAGTAAATCAGCAACCACCAAGATGTCCTCCGGAACTCCCACCTGAAGGGTGAGTACAGATAGTTTCGTCGGATCCTCGAGTCCAACCATCCACTATGTGTATGTATCTCTTGACAATCCACCACCGTATATCATCCCGCTCCTCAGGCCTCAACCACGATCAGTGCTGTCTGTCGTCTGCAACCAACATAACGTAGTGCGGGCATAGCCCGTGCAGGGGTGAGTATATGATACTCAGTAGGGACCCCGAGACCCCCGAAGGCCTCCCAGAATCCAAAAAGGATAAACCACAAAGGAAAGATACAAATACTAAGTATCAACCAACACTACTTAGGTATATGCCCATACATATACCTAAGTCATCAATTCCAATTCGGCTCCAACTTCTGAGCCCAAGTTCAACCCAGTCCACACAGGAAAGTACAACCCAATCCACACAGGAAAGCACAACCCAATCCACACAGGAAAGAAAGTCAATCATATTGAAGATAATGATTGAAAGTCAAGACTCAGCTCACACAGGTATACTACTCACGAAGAGGGGTGGAGATGATTGATGTAGCCTCTAAATCATCTCCTCTGCCGAACCCACGTAGGATCCAAGTATAGATGTTGTCGCTACCGGACCCACGTAGGATCCAAGTACATTAACCATCACTACCGAACCCACGTAGTATCCAAGTATAGTCTTCATCACTGCCGAACCCATAGAGGATCCAAGTACAGTCGTCCTCGCTGCCGAACCCACGTAGGATCCAAGTACAGACGTCATCATCATCGCAGTCGCAGCCAGCTCTAGGGTTCCCGCACAAAGCATGCTCGATTTCGGGAGGGTCCGCTCCATGAGCCAAGGGGTCGATACATCAACTGTCCCTAATTCCATAGTTTATGTATCACAAAGTTCTGTCTCGTCAATAGGAACTCAAATCAACAGACAGCGCGTCAATCGGACGCCCGATATGAGAGTTATTGGCTTTTTTGTCCAAGGGGGTCGGTTGGTTTATGAGCTAAAACCAACCCGACCATACTTCAGCTTCATCCAAACCTCAAGAGGAGTAATAAAACAGAACCATCTAACTAAGAGGAAATCAACGTAACAGATGGCACGTCATTTGGACGTCCGGTCGTTAAGTTATAAGTGTTTCCGCTCCAAGGGTCCGGTTGGTTACGGGTTCGAACAAACCCGGCCATACCCAAACTTTACCGAAATATTGATTGTAATATACTGAAACGACCATCTCGATCCAAGGATCCCAACGAAACTAACAGTGCGTAGACTGGAGGTCTGTAGCCCAAGATATGGGCGTTTGAACGAATCTGTCCGAAAAATAGGTGGTTTGGCCCCGGTCTGACCCAGCCCAATACCCCCTGGATCAGCCAGAACCAGGTCGACCCGACCCGAGTCTGGGTCCGGCCCAATTGGGCGCGGCCCGGCTCAATTGGTGGCCAGGCCCGGCGCTGGCGACCCGGCCCGCGTGGCCTGCGGCCCGGCTTGGAAGCCGGCCGCGGTTTGGCTCGGCTCTCGGCCGAGCGGAGTGCGAAGGGGGGGGGAGTGCTTCCCCCACTTTTTTCCGAAACGGCCGGCCTTTGTAACCGAGGGAACCTTCGGGTCTCGCCTTTAGGTGGTGCCGGCGGCTGGCTCAGCCGGCCGCCCCTTTGGAAAACTGGTGTGGCCTTAGGCCGCGGTTTCTTTCTGACCAGCATGGCGCGACGGCGCCGCGCCCCTCCTCCGCAGCCCGCTCCTGGTCGTGGCCTCCTTCGGTCTCACCGGCGTAGCGCGACGGCGCCGCGCTCCTCCGTTGTGGCCCGCTCCGGCCACAGTCCTCTTCGTCCCCATGTAGTGCAACGACACCGCATCGCCTCCATTTTAAGCCATAATGAAGATAAACAATAAAAGGGGAGGAGGATCAGCCGTGTTTGTGCGGTCCGATCTCCTCCTTTTATATCGATAACAAGCGGCCAATCATTAAACAATGATGATCATTAAATAATACTTGAATGAAGAATTAACTCCTACCTCGATAAACGATGACGTTTGGCGGCGTCATGGAGTGAGGTTTCAAAGACGGCGTTGGCGCGCGTCCAAGGAGGGGACGATGTCTCACACTAGCTGTGGAGAGAAGTAGGAAGAATACGTCTTCACTCCTTGCGGTGATGGCGTTCTTCGTCAAAGTGGATATGTTCTTTGCGGAAAGATGAAGTTCTTCAAAAATAACTCAAGTTCTCTCTCCCCTTTCTCTTAGCACAACAAAAGCAAACCAAAATAAAATAAGGCTTTGCCTTATTTTATTTACTCGTGCCAAGCATTTCAAAACTTCAAAATTCAAAAACAAAAATCACTTAATTAATTAAAATTGAATTGTCTAATTAATTAGGTGTTATGTTTACAAGATTAATGAGGGAGAGAGAGAGAAGAGTTACTCACATAAAGGGGGAGTTAGGAAATGTGAAGAGTTTGGGGCTCATGTGGGCCCCACCTCACCTTTATCCTCTCAATGGTAGTTAGTAACTAGTGGGTCCCACCCCAACTCCCACATATAGGATTAAACTACTTAGAATAAACAAATAAAATTGTAACACAATTTTATTTTACTTTACATTTAATCCACATTTTTTATACAACTCCTCCCAAGAAAATGCACCTTCGGTAAGGGTCCTCTTAAGTAAATACCGGCGTTGCGGTTCCATCGGTGCCCTCGGATTTCAATTCCGAGTTCCAGTTCAAAAGATACAAAAACTCGCTCGTTTGTTCACTGAACGTACCTGATCTAAACTTCAGAAATTGATTTCGGGCACATCGGGCCTCGGAATCAAGTGCCGTCAGAAACTGCGTACTCATAAAATCACAAAGAATTTAAGAAAAAAAAATTCCTTGAAATTTATGGGTTTTTAGATTACTCCCACCTCAGGGATTTACGTCCCCGTAATGATACAACATAAACTTGGGAAACAAATGAGGGTATTGAGAACGCATCTGAGCCTCCCACTCCCATGTTCTCTCCTAGAGGTTCTCGTGCTGCCACCTGATGCATACTAGAGGAATCGACCATCCATGTAGGACCCAATCCTGTCGATCCTCAATCTCCATTGGGACCTCCACAAAATTTGCCCCGTCATTGATGTCCAGCTTCCCATGATCAATGATATGCGTTGGTTCGTACACGTATCTCATCAGTAGAGATACGTGGAAGACATCGTGCACCCAGTGCAACTGAGGTTGAAGAGACAGGCGATAATCCACCTGGACTATCCTTCTGAGAACCTGGAATGGTCCGATGAAGCACGGAGATAACTTTCCACCCCGGCCAAATCTCCGTAATCCACGTTGAGGTGAGACCCGTAAGAAAATGTGGTCGCCATCCTCAAACTCTAGTGGTCTCCGCCTCCTGTCAGCATCGGACTTATATCGGCTCTGAGTAGTCCTCATCCACTCCTGGATGATCTGCACCTTCTCTGTCGTGGCCTAGACCATCTCTGGTCCAACATGTGCTAACTCCCCAGGGTCTGTCCAGTACAGAGGTGATCTGCAAGGTCGGTCATACACTGCCTCGTATGGTGCCATCTCGATGTTGGAGTGGTAACTGTTGTTGTACGCAAACTCCGCCAAGGGTAGATGATCCTCCCAGCTGCGAACAAAGTCAAGGACACATGCACGGAGCATGTCCTCGAGATTCTGAATAGTCCTCTCCGTCTGACCATTCGTCTGAGGGTGAAAGGAGGTGCTCAGGCGTAGCTGCGTCCCAAATGCCTCCTGCAACCCTTTCCAAAGTCGGGAAGTAAAGAGAGCATCTCGATCGAAGACGATAGACGATGGAACACCATGAAGTCGTACGATCTCCTGAACGTAGAGGCGTCCCAAGCTCTCCACTGAGCCCTGCTCTCTAACAGGTAAAAAGTGGGTTGACTTGGTGAGTCGGTTTATGATCACCCATATGGAGTCGTGTCCTCTAGAAGTACATGGAATCCCAGTCACGAAATCCATAGATATCCCGTCCCACTTCCACTCCGGGACCTCCAAGGGCTGTACCAAGCCTGCTGGTACCTGGTGCTCTGCCTTCACCTACTGGAAGGTGTGGTATCATGAAACAAACTCTACCACAGCCTTCTTCATACCTAGCCACCAGTGCTGTCGCCTGAGATCCTAGTACATATTCACTACTCTAGGATGTACCGCCAATGGGGAAGTGTGAAACTCTCTTAGCACCTCCTCCTATAATGAAACCGGTACCATGGTACGTCCTCTGAAAAGGACAACATGCTCTCCTCCAACAGAGAATCCATCTGGTGCCTGTTCTGAGGATATTTGTGCACGTCGGTTCTCACAGTCAACGTCTCCATGTTGTGCCTCTATGACTCACTGAAGTAATGGTGGAGTGATTGTGAGTGACTGTAGAAAGGCTACCCCATATCTATCCACAAAGGATATTTGCAACGCAGCTAGCTGCTCTGTCGCCTCTCCAAGTAGCTGAATTCCCGACCTCCTTCTAAGAGCATCAGCAACTACTTTCCCCTTCCCAGGAGTATAGACTATCTCAAAGTCATAGTCCTGGAGGAACTCGAGCCATCACCGCTATCTCAGGTTCAGGTCCTTCTGCGAGAAGATGTACCTGAGACTCTAGTGGTCAGAGTAGACTTTAAAGTGCTTTCCCATCAGATAGTGATGCCACATCTTTAAGGCGAAGACCACTGCTGCTAACTCCAGGTCATGGGTAGCGTAGTTCTGCTCGTGCTGCCTCAATTTTCGTGATCCATAAGATATCACTACCCACTCCTACATCAGGACACACCCGAGTCCAGTCCCTGATGTGTCACAGTAAACTACGTACCCTACGCCCTCCTCTGGTAGCCTCAAGATGGGTGCACTGGTCAATCTATGTCTCATCTCCTGGAAGCTCTGATGGCATCTATCTGACCACACGAAGGGTTTCCCCTTCTTCACAAAGTTGATAGAGGTGCTGCAACTCTGGAGAAGTCTGGCACAAATCTCCGATAGTACCCAGCCAGACCCAGGAAACTCCTCACCTCCGTCATGCTCCTGGGTGGCTCCCAAGCTAGCACTGCCTCGATATTCACAGGATCCACCACAACTCCTGCCTCAGAGATAACGTACCCCAAGAAGTGGACCTCTCAAATCTAGAACTAGCACTTCAAAAGCTTACCATAAATCTGGTGCTCTCGGAGTGTATCCAGTACAACCCGTAAGTGGTAGGCGTGCTCCTCCTCAGTAGTCGAGTAAATCAATATGTCATCGATGAAGACTACGACAAATCGATCAAGGTAAGGCTGGAAGATCATTTTCATGAGACTCATGAACCCTTCTGGAGAGTGGGTTACTCCAAAAGGAATAACCAAGAACTCATAGTGTCCATACCGACACCTGAAGGCTATCTTCTGCACATCCTCGTCTCAAACTCTAAGATGATGATAGCCTGACCAGAGGTCTATCTTCGAGAACCATCATGCTCCCTTGAGCTGATCGAAGAGTTCATCAATCCTCGGAAGTGGATACTTGTTCTTCATGGTCACCTAGTTCAGGCGACAGTAATCGACACATAGTCGCAAGCTCCCATCCGCCTTCTTGGCGAACAAAATCAGGGAAGCCCAGGGTGAAACACCGGGTCAAATGAATCCCTTTCCCTACAAGTCCTCCAGCTGTACCTGTAGCTCTCGAAGCTCAGCGGGATCCATCCAATATGCTGGAGTGGATATCAGGGTTTTCCCAGGGTACAGGTCAATATAGAAGTCTACCTCTCTGTAAGGAGGTAGTCCTGAATGTCGTCAGGAAAAACGTCTGCATACTGATCCACCACAACAGGAAAACTCGGACTCCGCACATCAACTGCTCCTAGGATGAGACTATCCAACTAATGGGTTATCGGCTGTCCACTCCTCTATGTGAGTCCATCTTGCACTGCAAAGGATCCCTTCTCGTCGGTGAAGGTGAACCTGCTCCCATCGATGCAGACACACCGCACCTTGCGCCTAATACAGTCGATCTGAGCATGGGACGTAGATAACCAATCCATGCCCAAGATGACGTCGTAAGGCCTCGACGTCGATACAAGAAGATCACAGCTGAATCTCTCGCCTCATAGAGTAATATCACACTGCCAGCACCAGTGCGTAATCACCGAGTCTACTCTCGTAGGAATCTTTAGCCATAAGGATCGAGCCAACGGCTCCGTCGGAATCTCCGAGCTCCGAACAAGGGTAGTGGCAATGAAAGAATGACTCGCTCCTGTGTCTATAAAAACTACAGCAAGGGTGGAGTAGACATAGATAGTACCTCGAATCATCTTAGGTGCACTGTGGTCGTAGGCCTCCACTACTTGAAGCTGAGCCTACCTCTGCCCGCCAGCTCCCTGTGGTCGGGGTGGACCTCCAGGTGGTGGTGGTGGTAGATCCTCGAAGTGTCCTCCACCACCTGCTGCTCGGCCAACTCCTCTACCTCACCCTCCTGCTCCCTATAGACCACCACAGTCGAACCTATGCCTCTTCCTGGGTGGTCCCTCAACTATCTGTTTCTCCTCTGTATGGCGGGTCGGGCAGTCACGAGCCATGTGGCCCTGCCCGCCACATGCATAGCACTGCCTGCCTCTTGAATGACTGGCTCTGCTGTGTGTGTTCTGCACCTCAGAACCAGTATCCTGAGGTCTCCCACCTGATGGTCAGGTCCGCTTGGACCCCTGTGACATTCGTCGACTACCAACTATAGAAGACTCCGCTACTTGCCGCCCTGTAGTAGGTCTCGCTGCTGGTGTAGGCTCCGCAAGAAAGCTCCCTACAAGAAGGGATCTCTCTAATACTCCAGCCTACGTCGGAATGATGAGGGAGATCATTAAAGCCCTGATCTCATGCCTCAGTCCCTGCTTGAAGGTCTGAGCCCGGAAGAATGGGTCTCGTACCATGTCCGTGGAATAGCGCGAGAGGTCGGTAAATCTCGCCGAGTACTGGGCTACTGTCATGCTGCCCTGTCGCAGCTGTAGTAACTCCTGAATGCGCACCGCACGGAGGGTGGCTAGAACGAACTTTGAGCGAAATAGGTTCTAAAAGTCTGTCCAAAGTAGATATTCTTTGTCGTTCACCTGGAGCATCAG
This sequence comes from Viscum album, assembly GCA_963277665.1. NCBI lineage: Eukaryota > Viridiplantae > Streptophyta > Magnoliopsida > Santalales > Viscaceae > Viscum > Viscum album. The sequence goes on along the minus strand of OY728132.1, from coordinate 1,679,336,540 downwards.
GCTCCACCATCTACCTCCTGCTGCGTGCAGGAGACTTGCCGCAAAAATCACCATGAGGTCAGCTGGTGTCCCTACTAACCGGAAGACTCAGACAACAGCCTCTAGCCAATCCTCGGCTGCCTGAGGGTCTGTCTCTCCGAGGAACCTGGGCGGCCTCTGACGCTGAAACTCGTGCAGTGCACTAAGGTGACGTGCACTCTCAACTGCTGGGGTTGGTGGCATCGGTGTCTTGGTGGGTAGAGGTATCGTCGATGCCTCTGCTGTAATGGGACCTTGCACCGAGGCCTCATCGCTCGGTGGGCTACCATCTCACACAAAGCTCGGAACCCTAGTTGGCTGCCATAATGGGTCTATCCTGAAAAGAAACAGGTGCTCCATGGTTAATACAGTATACCTGGTGAGATAACACAAAGTAATCACAAAGAAAACTTTGAAACACACATGCAATCAATGTTTTCATACACTAAGTCAGAAATCAGAAGTCAGGGTCCTGGTGTGTGGATACGTCGGCCACTGCACCAACACTGGACTCCCTGGACTGATAACCACACTCAATACCCTTAACATTATTGCTTCACATAGAATAAATTATCAGAGTCCTGAGTTCTACGGTAGAACCGACTCCTATGATACCAATCTGTCACGACCCGTCCTCAGGGCCCGTGCCGTGACTACCCCAAGCCCGCCTTCCATAGGTCAGGAGCTGGAGACAAGCACAAAAGGCGTAAATCCCCTTAAAAGGGAAGGCATTTCCTTTATATAAGAAAACAAACACCATAGAGTACACAAGCTAAATTAAACACTAGGTAAACTGAGTACAAAAGTAAGTGCTGGAAAGTAATGGGCTAGTATACAAACCCAACTGAAAGTACAGTACAATTGAGGAAAGAAAGTACAACAGCTGAAAAGTAAAGCAGCGACCACTAAGATGTCCTCCGAAACTCCCGCCTGAAGGGTGAGTAAAGATAGTCTCGTCAGCTCCTCGAGTCCGGCCATCCACTCCGTGTACGTGCCTCCTGATAGTCCACCACCGTATACCATCCCACTCCTCAGGCCTCAACCATGATCAGTGCTATCTGTATTCTGAAACCAACACAACGTAGTTCAGGCATAGCCCGTGCAGAGGTGAGTATACGATACGCAGTAGGGACCCCGAGACCTCCAAAGGCCTCCCAGAATCCACAAAGGATAAACCACAAAGGAAAGATACAAATATGAATTATCAACCAAAAATACTTAGGTATATTCCCATACATATACCTAAGTCATAAATTCTAGTTCGGCTTCAACTTTCGAGCCCAATTTCAACCCAGTCCACAAAGGAAAGTACAACCCAATCCATACAGGAAATCACAACCCAATCCACACAGGAAAGCAAGTCAATCATATCGAAGATAATGATTGAAAGTAAAGACTCAGCTCACATAGGTATAATACTCACGAAGAGGGGTGGAGATGATTGATGTAGCCTCTGAATCATCTCCTCTACCGAGCCCACGTAGGATCCAAGTACAGATGTCGTTGTTGTCGGACCCACGTAGGATCTAAGTACAGCAACCATCGCCGCCAAACCCACATAGGATTAAAGTACAGTTGTCATCGCCGCCGAACCCACGGAGGATCCAAGTACAGTCGTCCTCGCTGCCTAACCCACGTAGGATCCAAGTACAGTCGTCATCGTCATCGCAGTCGCAGCCAGCTCTAGGGTTCCCACACACAGCATGCTCGATTCTGGGAGGGTCCGCTCCACGAGCCAAGGGTTCGATACATCAACTGTCATGAAGTCCATATTTGATGTATCACAAAGTTCTATCTCGTCAATAGGAACTCAACGCGACAGACGGCACGTCAATCGGACATCTGGTCTGAGAGTTATTGGCTTTTTCGTCCTAGGGACTTAGTTGGTTTCTGAGCTAAAACCAACCTGAATGTACTCCACCTGCGTCCAAACCTCAATCGGAGTAAGCCAAAAGAACCGTCTCAATAAGAGGAAATCAACGTAACATACGGCACATCATTTGGACATCTGATTGTTAAGTTATAAGCATTTCCACTCCAAGGGCCCGGTTGGTTTTGGGTTCGAACCAACCCAGCCATACCCAAACTTTACCTAAAGCTTGATTATAATATACCGAAACGACCATCTCGATCCAAGTATCCCAACTCAATTGACGGTACGTCGATCGTATGTTTGTAGCCCAAGATATGGGCGTTTGAACGAATCTGTCCGAAAAATAGGGGGTTTGGGCCCGGTCCGACCCGGCCCAATACCCCCTGGGTCGGCCCGAACCAGGTCGACGCGACCCGGGTCCGGGTCCGGCACAATTGGGGCAGCCCGTCCCAGTGCACGCGGCCCGGCCTGGACCGTCGCTGGCGGCCCGGCCCGCCAGCATGGGAGGCTGGCCCGCGCGGCCTACAGCCCGGCTCGGAAGCCGGTCGTGGTTCAGCTCGACTCTCGGCCGAGCAGAGTGCGAGGGGGGGGCTCCCCCCTATTTTTCGAAACGGCCAGCCTTAATGGTCGGCCTTTATAACCACGGGACCCTTTGGGTCCTGCCTCCAGGTGGCACCAGGGGCCGGCTCAGTCGGCCGCCCCTTTGGAAAACCGACGCGGCCTTAGGCCGCGGCTTCTGTCCGACCGGTGCGGCGCGACAGCACCGCGGCCTGCCCCAGCCACAGCCCCTTGGTGCTCCGGCGCGACTTGACGGTGCTGCGCCCCTCCGCTGCGGCCCGCTCCTGGTCGCGGCCTCCTTCAGTCTCACTAGCGCGGCGCAATGGCGCCGCGCTCCTCCGCCGCGGCCTGCTTCGGCCACGGTCCTCTTTGTCTCTGCACGGTGCAACGGCACCGCGTCGCCTCCATTTCAATCCATAATGAAGATCAAAAATAAAAGCGGAGAAGGATCATACATGTTTGTGAGGTCCAATCTCCTCCCATTATATCGATAACAAGCGGCCAATCATTAAACAACGATGATCGATAAATAATACTTGAACGAAGAATTAACCCCTACCTCGATAAACGATGACGTTTGTCAGCATCGCGGAGTGAGGTTTTGAAGACGGCATTGGCGCGCCTCCAAGGAGGGGACGATGTATCACACTAGTTGTGGAGAGAAGTAGGAAGGATACGTCATCACTCCTTGCGGTGATGGTGTTCTTCATCGAAGTGGAGACATTCTTCGTGGAAAGATGAAGTTCTTCAAAAATAACTCAAAAGATCTCTCCCCTTTCTCTTAGGACAACAAAAGCCAACGAAAATAAAATAAGGCTTTGCCTTATTTTATTTACTCATGCCAAGCATTTCAAAACTTCAAAATTAAAAAACAAAAATCACTTAATTAATTAAACTTGAGTTGTCTAATTAATTAGGTGTTATGTTGACAAGATTAATGAGGGAGAGAGAGAGAGAAGAGTTACTCACATAAAGGGGGAGTTAGGGAATGTGAAGAGTTTGGGGATCGTGTGGGACCCACCTCACCTTTATCCTCTCAAGGGTAGTTAGTAACCAGTGAGTTTCACCCCAACTCCCTCACATAGGATTAAACCACTTAAAATATAGAAATAAAATTGTAACACAATTTTATTTTACTTTAAATTTAATCCACATTTTTTTTACCACTCCTCCCAAGTAAACGCACCTTCGGTAAGGGTCCTCTTAAGAAAATATCGGCACTGCGGTTCCATCGGTGCCCTCAGATTTCAATTCCGAGCTTCGGTTCAAAAGATAGAAAAACCTGCTCATTCCTTCACTGAACGTACCTGAGCTAAACTTTGGAAATTGATTCTGGGCACAACGGGCCTCAGAGTCAAGTGTCATTAGAAACTACATACTCGTAAGATCCCAAAGAATTTATGAAAAAAAAATTCCTTGAAATTTACGGGTCTTTACATCATCACTACCTTCCACCCTCAGATAGATGGGAAGATAGAACAGACTATCTAGAGAGTGGAGGATATGTTGTGAGTTTGTGTATTGGACCTTGGCAGATCTTGGGTACGACACTTGACCTTAGTGAAGTTTTCTTATAATAACATTTATCACTCTTCCATTGACATGGATCCATTTGAAGTTTTGTATGTAAGACTACATCATTTTCCTTTATGATAGACATTGGTTGGGGAGACATCTTTTCTTGGTCTTGAGGTAGTACAGAGCACAACAAAGAAGGTTCAACTTGTTCGTGAGAGGATGAAAGTGGTGTAGGACCAGCAGAAGTTGTATGTCGGTCGTAGGAGGAGGACCTTGGAGTTTGAGGTTGGGGACCACATATTCTTGAAGGCTTCCCCTCGATTTGGGAAGAGGAGGTTTGGCAGAGGGATCAAGATTCCCCTCAAGTTCATGAGACCCTTTGAGGTGTTGGGGTGAGTTGGCGAGGTGGAATACTAGTTATAATTGTCATTGTAGTTGGATCGGATCCACGAAGTCTTTCACATATCTCTACTTCGTCGTTATCTTCAAAATGAATTCCATTTCATTGACTAGGGAGAGTTAGATATAAAAGACAATGTGATGTATGTGGAGCGGCTAGTAGAGATCCAGGATCACTGGGAGAAGGTGTTTCATGGGCTGACCATTCCTTTGTTTCTTGTTTTTAGGAGGCATGGTGTCTTTTAGGAGAGTACTTGGGATCCATAAGTGAATATGTGTGCCTAGTACCTAGGTTTGTTTTGAGTTTTTTCCTATTCTATTTTTATTTGAAATGTAATGTTTGAACCTTATTTTCTATGAGAGGAGTTATTTCCTTGTTCTATGATGTGTGATAAAGTCCTGACATGTGAAAAATGAAGGACCCAATTCCTAATCGAGATGAATTAATTGTGATGCGATTAAACCCATGCGGGCAAGTCAGTGCCGCCTAGAGCGGATAGTATCCTGACATGGAGGAAGAAATTCCCCAATTCACATGTTTGGATAGTGTGGTTATTGTGTGTGTACAGTGTGCCTTGGCGTTTTTTGGGTTAGTAGATGTTGGAGGTGGTGTTCTTGAATGTTGAGGTTTCACTCCAGCATTCAAATAACACTGGGTGGTTTATCGTTGAAGCTTTTATGTGTTTAGTCGGTGACAGTTATAACACCCCAAAAATTTTGTGGTATGTTTCTCTTAAATACTTTCAATTCACTAGATAGCCTATATTGCATGAAACACTAAGTCTCTGGGAAACAAAACTTGGTTATTTATAGGATAAAGTCATAACCTAGCCATTAAACTTAAATTTTCCACTTATTTGTTTTGAATTTCAAAAAATGTTCATCTACAGTTGTGATCAGTAAGTTATTTAGAGTCTGATAGAACCAACTTGTTTTTTTTGTGAATAGTAAAATACCCTTATGAATATTAATATGACCCTTATGAATAGTAAATCATATTATTGTTTTATTTTCTTTAGGTTATATGGTAATGATATGTTGATTAATTTTTCAAGGTGTTAAAAATGAGTTATAGATTTAACATTGTTATTTTTGAATAAATTGTGATTTTATTTAAAAATTCATTTAATAATATTTATAAATTTATTTTCAAAAAATGGAGTTCATTTTTGAATTCTACACATCTAAAAATGGTTAGGGTGATTTTTTTGGTATTTTTCTAAAATTCTAAAAATTTTGATGAATAGTAAAATACAATAAATTACGATAAATTATAAATACTTGTTTTACTGCATCATAGGTGATTTAAGGATGATGTAAGACCATTTGGTTCGAAATCACATGAAATTATTACTATTTTGGATCACATTATTTAATACTATTCATAGTCTTGAGAAAAAAATATTAAAATAATGATTAAAATAATGTAAAATCCCCCCTCCCCTCCATTATATAAACCACCCCTTGCCCCATCTTCCTCGCACACCACTCAAGCTTTGATCATTGCCTAAGATCTACCAAATACACTTCACAATCCCTCCCACCATGTCAAAGACCTTATGTTCTTACCAAAAGGCCAAAAACAAAGTCCTTAAGGAGATTTTCAAGGAGGAGTACTCAATAGGTGAACCTCTCTGCCTTTTTCTTTCAAATTCTTTTACAAGTTCTATTCTTTTGTTTCTATCCCCTCACCTCCCCAAATCAAAATTCTATGATAATTCCATTACCTTACATGGAATATAATTTTATTATGCTAATGTAATATTTCATCATCATCTCTCTTTTCCCCCAACTCTTATATTAAAAATGAATATACCATCTCAGATGTGTTAATTTATCACATTCAAGGAAGACGGGTTTTAAATTTATATTACTATATTCAAGAATACTCATGAAACATTTTTAATGGTTTAAACAGATCATAATATATGTATTTTACCTTATTCAATGTTTCTTAATCATTACACACTCATAATATAAAATAATAATACAAAACAAGTTCATTATGCACAAAGCCGCCACGTAACCTAAGCGTTTATCATTATCTTTTATCAAACAAGTCATCCTCATGGTATGTAACCAAAATAATTATAAGATCATTTATATTTCTTTAATTTCACTAATAATATATATTAACAATTCTTGATTCTTATCTGCATTACAAATGAACTTCCATTCATGAATACAAGTAAACTGATCATGAAAACCAAGGAAGAAAATACTTCCAAAACAATAAAATTGAACCTATTAAACCCATCAAAAATGAAATGAATGAACCTAATAAGGTAATAATAAATAAATTAAATGCATATTAGGTTATTTAATTATTAATTAATGAATCTAAATTTGATTATTCGTGTCTTTAAGATCAATATAAGAACACATTTGGGCATAAGGTGAGGGGTTTCTCATCTCACTTTTATTTCTGTGATATTTCCATTGTTTGCCACTTATTTCTTGTATGTGGTGTATTTTTACTTCCATTTGATATATAATATCATTATTATCTTTATATTCATGGTATTCAGTGATTCAGTTGATGATTATTATCTCAATTGATTGTAATGTTGTAAGTGGATTTGTTTTGGTTTCCATTTCATTGTGATTTACTTGGTATTGTGCACCTAATCATTCTTATATGGTGTACCTAATTCCCCTTTTAGATAAAATTTAACTTGTAATTTTAAATATATTATATATACATATTCTTTTTTCATGGATATGATTATTGTCTTAGGTTGTATACCCTTTTACATACGGTTTTTATTTGGAATGTTGTTTTTACTATGGAAATATTGATGAATCTGTATTCTATACTCTATATGGATATTGATAGGGCATATTATACTTGTATTAATTATATGTATAAATAATGATTTTTACTTACATTGAATTTTGGGGCCCTCTATATCCCCTCGATGCATCAACGGGTCTCATGAGACAAATCAGTTGGTGACAAGCCCTTCAAGTTTCTTTCTAAAACAGAATCAGATAGGTATTTACCCATAGACTTAAACTATTTCAAAGGTATAGTGGTATCATATTCCAAATAAATGACATCTAATTAATAAGTATTCTCTTTGTTCATTTTTAGTTATTACTGTATATGAGGTTTTCACTATGATAGAATCTATGGATGCATTTTCATTTTCAGTTTATTAATGGTGTGTGTTTTTTATTTATTCACCATGCCATATTGACTATTCCAATTTTTTTATCATTTAGTTATTTTTGATTCATGCTTCTGCTATTTGTAACCCTTACTGAGCATTTGAGCTCACCCCTTTCATTTTTTACCTTCAATGGGTTATGAAGAGGAGACTATTTATTGAGTTATCATGAATTCGGTTTATTAGTTTTTGTTATGTATTTTATTTTGTTCCCTTTCCCAATATAATATAAGTTACATGTATATATCTAGTTTCTCCAAGACTACTAAACTAATCGTTCCTTTCAGATTTCATTACTTTTAATCATGCCAATGTAATAAGTAATGCACCGCCTCCGGGCTTTTGGGGTCGGGGTGTTACAGTTGGTATTAGAGGAAGTTTAGTAGAAAACTTGGAAACTAGATTTAGAAAATTTAGATTATGGAAGAAACCCCTAAGATATTATTTGAGGATTAAAATACAAGAACATCTTGGTATTTTTGTAAGGAATAAATTATTTGGATCTTTCTAGAAAATAAATCTCTTTCTGAATACTAAAAGTGGATGTGGTTCTAGAATAGATGTACCTAGGAGTGAAAACTCTGACAAGGAGTTTTGAGCTTGACCCAGGTTATCCTGATACACGACAAAAGGACTTACTGCGCACCTGGTTTGACACTCTCAGGGGATATGCTTAAGATAATTCACATTTTATTACCAACAATTATGATAGATTTAAAAGTAAATATAAACAATTTTTATGATTATGAGATTCGTTGTGCATAAATTTTCATATTATCTTAAGTGTTTTCTAGTTAGAAATTATGAACTATGACCTAATTTGGTGTATGTCATTGTTTAGTGATGGAGCCTAATGGAAGAAGGGGAATCAATACCCACATACAATGTAGGGATTTCCCTACTAAGAAAGTCAACATAGTTAATGTTGGAGCAGATCAGATCATGAATATATTGGGAAAACTTACTCAAGTTGTGACGAATAATCATGTTACACCTGTATTGGATCATTTCATGTAGAATAAGCTCCCATATTTTAGTGGGACTACTAATCCGATGGTATCTGAGTAGTGGATCGATTCCCTTGAAAATATATTTCTAGAATTAAGATGCAATGAAAATGAAAAGGTAGTACTGGCAGTATATTGCCTCAAGGGTGATGTTGAACAATGGTGGTCCTTGATCCAGAATACCATTGAGGAAGAATAAATATAAGATATGGAATAGAGATATTTTAATAAAATATTCTTTGTAAAATATTTCCCTCGTGAACAACGAACTTAAATGAAGAGTAAATTCCTTATCCTAAAGAAAAGGGGAGAATAGAGTGTTATGGAGTATGAGGCTACCTTGACAAGATTAAGCCAAGTCTTCAAAGGGTACTGGCTTCTCAAAAAATTTCATCATATGATGAAATTGTATCAAGTTCCATCAAAATATAGAAGGAATTTTCTAGATCAAATTTGAAGGGAAATCGAAATAATAATAGGCATTCAAATAACCATGGAAAAGCAGAAGCACCAATTAATAAGAAGGGAATGAAGCAATTTACATTATGCGAGAACTACAGAAATAATCATACTGGGAAATGCTTGAAAGGCTTGGGAGTTTGATATAAGTGTGGAGAAAAAGTTCATTGATCTAGTGAATGCAATGGGAAGATACAAGTCAATGATGTTCAATGCTACAATTTTAGAGATATGGGACACTATGAAAATGAGTGTCCTAAGCACCAATGAAACTTGCCTCAGGAAAGGCCATGAGAGAAAGGGAAAGCTTATGCAATTACAACCATGGAGGTTGAAGTTCCTAGTGATATGGTGGTAGGTAATTTAGTGTTTACTCAAACTTAGTCAATTGTTTATTTGATTTTAGATCATCGGATTCATTTATATCTTCTCAGTTTTAAAAGAAAATTAGACATGTCCAGTTTTATTTAATAAAGGATTTTTCAGTCAAAACTCCTAGCGGATGTATCATTGCAACAAAGATATGTCGATCAGCCCCCATCATGACACATAAACGTGCTTTAGTTGATAAAATTTTCATCATACCAATGATTTACTTTGATATAATTCTCAGTATTATTTGGATATCAAATTATGATGCAAAGATATATTGCAAGGAGAGGGAAGTTACAATTTTTTGAGAATGGTGTAGAATCCCTTATCTTTAGAGCAGAAATCTCGCCATATGATTCTTATCTAGATCTACCCCCAGTATCTCTTCTGAATGAAATTCTTGGAGAGGAATAGAATACAATATCTATGGGTGAGGATAGAAATATTCAAATTGAAGACGTACCTATTGTGCAAGAATACATTGATGTATTTATAGAGGATTTACCTGGACATCCTCCAGAGTGAGAAGTTGAGTTCTTTATTAATTTAATTGCTGGTGTAAAACCTATATCAAATAATACCTACAGAATGGTCACTATGGAATTAGTGGAGCTAAAGAAACAACTATATTAATTCAATGACAAAGGATTTATTAAACCTAGTGTTTTTCCATGGGGAGCCTCTATCCTATTTGTCAAGAAGAAAGATGGATCCACAGGGCTATGCATTGATTATAGGGAAATAAATGCTACTACAATAAAGAAAAAGTATCCTCTTCCACGAATTTAAGATTTATTTGATCAACTTCAGGGAGCCCAATATTTTTCAAAGATTATCCTTCGATTTGGATATCATCAGCTATGTGTGAGGAACGAAGATATTCCAAAGACAACATTTAGAACTAGGTATAGGCATTACGAGTTTACAGTAATTAATTTTGGACTAACTAATGCACCCTCTGTTTTCATGGATCAAATGAATAGAGTTTTCAAGTAATATCTTGATGAATTTTTTGTGTTATTTATCGATGATATCCTGGTATACTCCGAAATCTACTAAGACCATGAGAATCACTTGTGGATTATTCTGAAAACTCTTAGAAAAAATGAATTATATGGGAAGTTTAAAAAGTTTGAATTTTGGAATCAATCAGTTTCTTTTATTGGCCATATTATCTCAATGGATGGAATCTTAGTTGATCCTATGAAGATAAAGGCAACCCAATAATGGCCCACACTAATGAACATAACTGAGGTATGTAGTTTTATTGTCTTATCAGGTTACTATCGGTGTTTTGTTCAGAATTTCATCCGACTGGCTAACCTACTAACCAAGCTTATACGTAAAGGGGTTAAGTTTTTATTGATGAAATAATGCACAGAATGCTTTGAAGAATTGAAAAAAATATTGGTCAATGCTCCAATTTTAAATATTCCATCTAGAAATGATGGATTTGTTTTATACGGTGATGCATCAAAGAATGGACTGAGTAGAGTCCTTATGAAAAATAATAAATTTATTGCTTATGCATCAAGGTAGTTAAAGAATCATGAGAAAAATTATCCTACTCATGATCTTGAGTTAGCAGTTGTAATCTTTACTCTGAAAATATGAATACATTATCTCTACGGTGAAAGATGTGAGATATATACGGACCACAAGAGTTTGAAATAAATCTTTACACAGAAAAAACTCAACATGAGGCAAATGAGATGGATTGAGTTACTCAAAGACTATAATTTTTCAATACACTACCACATAGAAAAGGAAAATAAGGTGGAAGATGTATTAAGCAGGAAATATCATGGACTTATAACCCAAATGAGGATTGAGAGAGATCCTATATTCATGGATCTACTAAATATGGATATGGGAATTATTATGGAAGGGGAAACATATTTCCTATTTCAAATGATTTCTAAACCATATTTACTTGAGAATATAAAAAATCACTCAATTTGATTATGAGAATCTACAAAAGAAAATTAAAGCTGTTAAGGATGGAAGATTGGCAGACTTTGTGTATATGGATGGAGTTCTGAAATTTGGGAAGAGGTTATGTGTTCCATCAGTACCTGAGCTAAAAATGGGACTATTAGATGATTCTCATAGCTCAAATTTCTTTATACACTCTAGTAGAACTAAGATGTATAGAGATCTAAAGGAACATTTTTGGTGGGACAACATGAAGCGAGAAACTACTGACTATGTGTCAAGGTTTCTAGTTTGTCAATAAGTGAAGGATGAGAGACAACATATTATAGGGGTCGTGAAACCTCTACCTATTCCTATATGTAAGTGGGATGATATTATGATGGATTTTGTCATAGGACTACTAAAGACACCTAAAATGAATGATGCAATATGGTTAATTGTTTATTATCTCAAAAAATCAGCACATTTCCTTGTTATAAGAGAGGATTTACCACTTGAGTTCCTGGAAAGACTTTATATTAATGAGGTTGTAAGACTTCATGGTGCACCTATATCAATTGTGTCCAATCAAGATCCATAATTTACATCAAAATTCTGGAAAAAGTCTCCAAAAGGATTTGGATACTGAGCTTCATATGAGTACTGCTTATCACACCTAAACTGACGGACAGTCTGAAAGGACTATTCAAACACTGGAAGGCATGTTGAGATCATCTTAAATTTCAAGGTATGTGGGATCAATACTTTCCTTTGGTGGATTTTTTATACAATAATAGGTTCCATTATAGCATTCAAATGGCTCCATATGAAGAATTATATGGTAAGAGGTGTCGAACTTTTACTTTTTGGGATGAAGTTCGTGAGAGGAAACTTATAGGCCTTGAACTTATTGAAGAGACAACTGCAAAGGTAAAAAAATCAGACCCATATTAAAGTAGCCCAAAGTAGGCAAAAGTGTTATTCTAACCAATGTAGAAAGTATTTGGAATTTAAATTAAGAGATTATGTCTTTCTAAAAGTATCTCTGTAGAAGGGTGTCTTAAGGTTTGGTAAGAAAGGGAAATTGAGTCCTAGGTACATCGAATTGTTCGAAATTTTGGAAAGAATTGGAGCTATAGATTAACTTTTAGCAATGCCACCAAGTCTCTCCAAATTTTATAATGTGTTCCACATGTCATTATTAAATAAATACACGCCAAACCCAATGCATGTACTCACCTATGAAGAAATAGAGCTAGAACCTGATTTGTTGTACTTTGAAGATCCTATCAAGATTCTTGACACAAGGGAGCAGGTATTGATAAATCAGACAACTCGTCTAGTAAAGGTTATTTGGAGAAACCATAAAATAGAGGAAGCAATGTGGGAACCTAAGGATGTTATGAAGAAGAACCACCCACATATTTTTTAAGGGATTTATACAGGAAAATTTTTAAGGGAGAAATTTTTGAAGGTGGTAATAATATAACACCCCAAACATTTTATGGTATGTTTATCTTAAATTATTTCAGTTCGTTAGATAACCTATATTGCATGAAGAAATAAGTATCTATGAAACAACACTTATTTATTAATAGGAGAAAGTAATAACCTAGCCATTGACCTTAAATTTTTCACTTTATTGTTTTGAATTTTGAAAAACAGTCATCTACGGTTGTGATCAGTAAGTTATTTGGAGTCTGATATAACTAACTTGTTTTTTTGTGAATAGTAACATAAACTTATGAATAGTAATATGAACCTTATGAATAGTAAATCATATTATTATTTTATTTTCTTAAGGTTATAAGGTAATGAGATGTTGATTAATTTTTTAAGGTGTTAAAAAATGAGTTATAGATTTAAAATTGTTATTTTTGAATAAATTATGATTTTATTTAAAAATTAAATTAATAATATTTAGAAAATTATTTTCAAAAAATGGAGTTCATTTTTGAATTCTACACATTGAAAAATGGTTATGGTGAATTTTTGGGATTTTTATGAAATTATTAAATTTTTTATGAATCGTAAAATACGATAAATTACGGTAAATGCTAAATACTTATTTTACTGCATCATAAGTGATTCAAGGATGATGTAAGCCCACTTGGTTCAAAATCACATTAAATTATTACTATTTGGGATCACATGATTCAATACTATTCATAGTCTTGAGAAAAAGTATTAAAATAATGATTAAAATAATGTAAAATCTCTCCTCCCCTCCACTATATAAACCACCCCTCACCACTCTTCCTACCACACCACTCAAGCTTTAGACCTTACCTAAAGTCAAAAAAATATACATCATAAGCCCTCCCAATATATCCAAGACCTTATGGTCTCACCAAAAGGCCAAAAAATGTCCTTAAGGAGATTCTCAAGGAGGAGTACTCAAGAGGTGAACCTCTCTTCCTTTTTCTTTCAAATTATTTTACAATTTCAATTCTTTTGTTTCTATCTTCTCACCTCAAAACATCCAAATTCTATGATAATTAAATTACCTTAAATTTACTATAATTTTATTATGCTAATGGAATCTTTCATCTCATCTCTCTTTTCTCCCATCTCTTACACTAAAAATTAAAATACCGTCTGAGGTGTGTTAATTTATCACATTCAAGGATGATGGGTTTTCAATTTCTGTTAATATATTCAAGAATGGTCATGAAACATTTTTAATAGTTGAAAAGGATCATAATATATTTATTTTACCTTATTCAATGTTCTTGAATCCTTACACACTCATAATATAAAATAATAATACAAAACAAGTTCATTATGCACAAAATTGCCAAGTAATCCAAGCGTTTATCATTATCTTTTATCAAACAAGTCATCCTCATGGTTTGTAACCAAAATCATTATAATATAATTTATATATATTTAATTTAAATAATAATATATATTAATAATTCTTTTTGCTTAACCACATTACAAATGAACTTCCATTCATGAATACAAGTGAACCGATCATGAAAACCAAGGAAGAAAATGATTCCAAAACAATAAAATTGAAACTCTTAAACCCATCAAAAAGGAAATGAATGCACAAAATAAGATTATAATAAATAAATTAAATGTATATTAGGTTCTGGAATTATTAATTAATGAAGCTAAATTTTATTATTCAGGTCTTTAAGATCAATAGAAGAACACATTCAGGCATAAGGTAAGGGGTTTCTCATCTCACTTTTATTTCTTTGAGATTTCCATTTTTTCACCACATATTTCTTGTATGTGTTGTATATTTAATTCCATTTCATATATAATATCATGATTATATTTATACTCATAGTATTCAGTGATTAACTTGATGATTATTATCTTGATTGATTTCAATGTCGTAAGGGAATTTGTTTCAGTTTCCATTTCATTGTGATTTACTTGGTATTGTGCACCTAATAATTATTATGTGGTGTACCTACTGCCCCTTTGAGGTCATTTTTCACTTTAAACTGTAAATATATTATATATCCATATTCTGGTTTCATGTATATGATTATTTTCTTAAGCTGTATACCCTTTTACATATGGTGTTTATTTGGAATATTGTGTTTAATATGGAAATATTGATGAATTTGTATTCTCTACTCTATATGGATATTGATAGGTAATATTGTACTTGTATTAAATATATGTATAAATAAAGATTTGGAATTATAGTAACATGTGGGTTCCACTATATCCCCTTGATGTATCGACGGGTCTTATGAGACAAATCAGTTGGCGACAAACCCTTCGAGTTTGTTTCCAAAACAGAATCAGATGAGTATCTACCCACAGAATTAAACCGTTTAGATGGTATAATGGTATCATGTTCTAGATACATCATGTCCAATTAATATTAATCATATTTATTCATTTTCAATTATTACTATCCATGAGTTTTTCACTATTAAAAAATCTATGGATGCAGTTTCATTCTTAGTTTATTAATGGCGTGTGTTTTTCATTTATTCACCATGCCATATTAACTATGCCATTTTTTTGTGATTTAGTTATTTTTGATTCATGATTATTCTATTTGTAACCCTTAATGAGAATTTGATCTCACCCCTTTAATTTTTTTACCTTAAACAAGTTATAAATAGGATATTATTTATTAAGTTCTCATGGATGCAGTTTATTAGTTTTTGTTATGTATTGTATTTCATTACCTTTCCCAATATAATATAAGTTACATGAATGTATCTAGTTTCTCCAAGACTAATAAACTGATAATTCCTTTGGGATTTCATTCCTTTTATTCAATCCAATTTAATATTTAATTCACCGGCTCTGGACTTTTGGGTTGGGGTGTTACAACGGTGTTTCAAGTGTAGCGAGATCCTTGAGAGGTATCTCACGGGGTAGTTGTTCGGACCCCTATTTATTCTAGGATTGGTTTTGAATTCTCAAGGTAGAGAATAGTTTAAAAGGTATATGATATAATGGTTCATACCTCTTTGGTCCATTAATTTGTGAAAATCTAATGTTTGGAGTGTTCTGGGTGGAGGTCACGGTGACTCGTTTCAAGATTTTGCCAAAAATTTCAGTTTTCCAACGGTTGCTCATCTGATGGTGAGTCATCCACCAGTATCTCGCGATGTTGAGTTGAAATGGTGAATCACAATGTTGAGTCATCCACCAGTGAGTTAGGACCGGTGATTCAGGACTGGTGAGTTAGGATTGGTGAGTCAGGAATAGTGAGTCAGGACCAGTGAGTCAAAATGGTGACCTGCACCGGTGACTCGCAACGGTGAGTCACTGACGGTAGGTCGCCAATGGTGAGTCACTGACAATAGGTTGAGGCGGTGAGTTGCCCAATGGTGACTTGTCTAATGATTATTCACCCAACGGTGACTCATCTGCTAGTAGCTTTTCAGTGGTAGCTCACCACCGGGGACTCACGACAGTGACTCACCCAACGGTGAGTCATTTTCAACAGTTTGTCAAAATTTTAGTTTTCCTCCAATTTTTCCAGTTTCTCCCCTTTAACATTTTCATTGATGTAAAATGAGTTTAAAACCATATTTAAGTGGTTTTGGACCTGTTTCAAGGGTGGTGAATCATATCTTTAAATTTCTAAAAAACCGGAGGCGTTTTAAATGGTTAAACCGTGTGCTTTTGTTGAGATATGGCTTTAATGGAAAGCCAAACCCATATCATATTCCATGAGTCTCAGATCTAATACTTCAAAGTCAGATACCTTACCTTCATTTATTCTTTCTTGTTTTATCTTGGTGTTCCCCGAACCTTTCTTCACTGAGGAGTTGTGCCTTGTGTTGTATCCCTTGGATTGCGTTTTCCCTGGAAGTTTTTCCTACCGTATGTGCACCCCCTATTTTGGTGCAAGGAGGAACTGATGATCATATATTCTTCAAGGTATGTATTCCTTCATCTCTCTTTTACTTGTGTATCATGCGGGGTGGATTTATTAATGTATACTTCTTAAGATATCATAATTAAAAATAAATAAAAATAACTAAATGGATTTAAGATCAACGTGTGGGGTTAGAGAAAAGTGACTTATGTTCTGCTTTGTTACATGTTGATATTGTGAATTGTATGGGCTATATGCCTTCTGAAGATCATGTTTTTTGGTGGTCTTTGGTTTGTTCCTAGGATGATATTTAGAATGAATGATGTTTGTTCTTGGTTTAATGTTTCAGCATGAAAACTATTAACCATGTATACATGGCTAATAAATGGATGCCACAGGATAACCCAGTTTCTATGATAACCCCTAGATTAACAAGTGGAATCAAAGAACTTATGGACTCTTAAAACTGAATATGTTTGTACTCTATATGGTTTGTGTGGTGCTACAATTTTAAGCATAGTTTTGTGCTATGTGTGGGTTGTTGGGATTTTCATAGGGGTTTGGTTATGTAGATATGGTAATCTGGGCATGGTATGTTCGAGCACTATGTTCCGAACACCCCCATTGTCATGGGGGAGGGTGTCTTTCACAAACATCCTAGTGGGAGGATGGATGGATGGCCACCCACTCTTCCCTGCTCCCTCTTCCAGGTGGTGATAGCCCAAAACTCTTTATGTAGGTTGTGGTTTGTGAGGCCTAGGTGTGTGTGGGAGAGTTGTGTTTCTAATGTTTTTTTGGGATGTGACGTGTTGTGTTCCTAGGTGTCTTTGATATGAGATGTGTTGTGTTCCCAGGTGTCTTCGGGATGTGATGTGGTATGTTTTAACGACCCAAACTTTTATTAATGAAAATTCCTCTTGATCTAAATAATTGACTTATTATGTAAAAGGGTTATATAATATATGAACTTACTTGGATTTATGTTTTTGGATTTTAAAATACCATTAATAATTTTTACCATTGCTAATTTAGCTGTTGAACAATGACCACATGATTAGTATAAATATAGGGCTCTAACAAATTCAATTTAATCAGACAAAGGAAGCGATGGCCTCATCCAGTAGAATTACTCCATACGAAGCCCATTTTTCAGAGCTCAAAAAGGAGGTATCATCACTGGGATTCTCTCTTGACCAATCCCAATCCAAGATTAAACATGTTAATTTTGAATGGAACCACCTATAGGAGAAGTGGAAGTTAATAGATATTACCACCTAAGCGATGTTATCTGAGCCTCCCCAAGAGTCAGTCACCATCGCACACCTTATCCTTGGGTCTTATGTGGGTGTTATAAGGGGTTATGTAACAAGACCCTAGCACTATGATTATGTGAAATATTTTTGTATAGAATAAAGAATATACATTCATTTTATTATTGTTACTTTGAAAAAAAAATAGTATTTTTTAGTTTATATTGAAATTCAATTAAGAAATATATTTTGATGAATTAATATATTTTTAAATTAAATAATATTTTCATAAAATATTATCACTAAATTACTTTTTATTAAATATAAATGATTTTATGATTTTTATGAATACAATTGTAATTTTTATTAAGGTTTGAAAGCTATTTTTGTCAAAATCCATGAATTTTTTATAAATATCAGTTTTTATTTTAAAAGTAAAAATTCAAATATTTAGAAAATTATTTAGTTAAAATGAATATTATTTTTGTATTTGGGATGTCTAAATTATCAAACGGTGATTTTTTCATAATTTTCTGAGACAGTCGAATTTTTGGGTAAAAATTAAATATCGTTTAAATATATAAAGTGTTTTATGACATCATAATAACCGAAGAGTGATGTAATAAAATAATATAAAAATTATTCTCATCTAATATATGTTTTACCTTTAAAATAATGTGATTTTAGATTTTTTTGATTAATTTTATGTTGCCTTAGTGGACCCTCCAAGACTTATAAAACATTTTAACTTTTTAAAATGATTTCCTTGAGATCGTGACTCACCTCCACATAATCAAGCCTAATATTTTAATAATTTCATCCATGGGAATTATAAAATAATTTTTTTCAATCACCTTTGGAAAAAACCATGGGCAAAAACCATGCGTTGGTTTGTGGTTTTGATTAGTTTAATGGTGGTGTCCAAAACCTAAATAATAAAGAATTCCATCTCCTTTCCTATATAAACCCACTCAATATCTCATTCCTCTTCACTCAAACCATTTGGAGCTCGACCAACCCCTGCCACCTCTCTCTATAATCCTACCAAGGTTCCCCAAGCTCCCAAGAAGCCTCTCTTAATCCTCTCACAAGCCTTTGGGATCACACTTCCACGTAAAGGATTTCTTCCTTTCTCATTTTTTTCCAAATTTTTTTATGTGGTTATGCCCTTTTATTTTCAATTAAAAATGTTGGGGTATGATTTTTCACCTCCCTTGTACTTACCTACTTATTTTTGAATGAATATAGACCCCTTTATCTCTCATTAATACCTCCCATGTACACCTGTTACCATGCCGAAATTCCGTAAGGGATTTCTCTCTCCTCATTTATATTCAAACAATTATTTTATATTATGTATCTAAATTTCATTACATATGTTGGGATATTATGTTAACTTACTATCCATTTCATGTATAAATGATGAGAGACCCCTTTCTCTCTCATCAAACAATTTTAAAATTTCTATTTGATGTCATTATGCTGCTGAAGTTACACCAAAATTTCCCATGCCTAAATCATCATATATGTGAATACCGGCACATGAGCCTTAGCCCGGTTGGTAAGGTCTCAATAAGTGAATCTGGGAGACCCTGGATCAAATCCAAGCGGAGACATTATTTCTGGGGGTACTGTAGCAGTACTGTAGCAAGTACTGTAGCAGTACTGTAGTGGGAACTGTGCAGTACTGTAGCAGGTACTATAGCGGGAACTGTAGAAGGTACTGTTTGGCACTGTAGCAGCTAGGAATATGCCCATGTTTGGGACTTTGGGCCACTGATTTGGTCTCCGAGTCCTTTAAGGCCTTCGGGCCACCCAGGCCTTCGGGTCAGTAAGGCATTCGGGCCACCTCAAGGCCTTCGGGCCACCTTAAGTGTAGATGCAAACCAAACGACCTATGAGGAACAAGCTCTACAAAGAGGATGAGCAAGGAGCTTTCACCATAGAAGAAGCTAAATGTATTGAAAGAATGATAGGGTATGGAACCTGCCATCGGGACAAGCCTATTCATGCATGGGAATTCCTAGCCGAACAGCCATGCGAAGGTGGAGAGCTGATTTCACGATGAAGATGCTGGGGAGCAGCAGTTCCAAGTAGTGAGTTTGGGTTGTATGTAATGTTTGAAGCCTACAATCAAATGAATTCCTATAAGGCCTATGGGCCATGTAATACTTACGCCTATGGGCCTTGTAAGGGTTCCACCTCACCCCTTGAAAGTTTTATTATCAAAATCAATAAAAATGAAGGTCTTCGGGCCATTGGATGGATAAGTGAATACCATACCAATTTCTCCATCAAGGGTATTCAAATTTATGCACATGTACTTTCTGATTGAGGACTTACATTTATGTATTCCACATCTATTATTCATGGAATAAATTGTGATGTTTAATGAATCCATGTTGTATGATCTATGTAGCACACTTATTCATGAAATGAAATGATTAAAAAGGGTGCACCCTGATAGCACTCCAATGCATTGGGTAAAGAATAGTATCATGATAAGTGAATCCATGTTGTATGATCTATGTGGCACACTTATCCATCCAATGGTCCTTGTAAGGGTTCCACCTCACCCCTTGAAAGTTGTATTATTAAAATCAATAAAAACGAAGGTCTTTGGGCCATTGGATGGATACATGAATACCATACCAATTTCTCTATCAAAGGTAATAACCTTTATGAACATGTACTTATTGATTGAGGACTTAAATTTATGTATTCTACATATATTATTCGTGGAATGAATTATAATGTTTAATGAATCCATGTTTTATGATCTATGTGGCACACTTATGCATGATATGAAATTATTAAGAAGGGTGTGCCATGATAGCGCTCAAATGCATTAGGTAAAGAATAGTATCATGATATGCCATGTGAAATTAGGGTTTACTCATTGTAATTCAAGTGCAATTAGGGTTTACTCATGCTCCATGTGCAATGATCCTTGTCTCATGTTAATACCATGTTAAATTTTGATGTCACATTTCCATGTTATGATAATCATGTTATATCATGCCTTTATGTTAATGTTTCTCTTATGCTCCATTGATATACCTATTTCCTAACATGTACTGTATTATTCATGTTATGCCTGGTTTACTATCTTACTGGGATTTATAACTCACCCTTTTCTTATGAATGTCCTCAGGTTATCTCATGAAATGATAAGTACAAAGGAATGGGTGTGATCATGTAAAATAAGTTTTCAATAAAGATGTGTATTTCATGTTTTAAGTTGTTATGTAATGTTCCTAATCCCCAAAGAAACTATAACTCTTTATCTTCTATGTTGTACCAAGTAAAGATTTTATGTAATAAATTATGTTTATGTTTGAAATAAAGAGCAGGTTTGTTATAGTTGGTATCAGAGGATAGGTTTAGTTATTTTTGGGATTAGGATTAGAAAACCCTAGTGAAAGCCCTAGGGATAAGACTAAGTATAATAAAAACATCCCTAAATTTTGTTGAGTATTGATTAAGTGGTTTATCAAGAAAATACATCCATGTATGGATATGATCAGGTAGAGGCAGCTCTGGCATAGATGTATCTAAGGGTAAAACCCAAAAACACTGCTTTGAGCTATAATCGAACGAGAACTAGTGCACGAAAATGGGACTTTCTTCACTCTTGGTTATGACACTCCCGGGGGATATGCTTTGGTAAATTCATAAGCTTAGTATGAACCATTATTAAGGTAATTAAAAAATTTCCCTAAGAATATATGTTGGGAAGAAGATCATGGATAACATAGATAAGTTAAGGAAATAAATGTAATTTATAAGTTATCCCTTTTTTCATTGGATTCCCCTTTATGTGTTACCCCTAACTTTCATTTTATTCTAGACAATGGCTAGTAATAGGAGGACTCAGGATAACAACCAATACAAAGATCAATGAGAAGACTCTTTTAATGAGATACTCAATCCAGTGGGATCAGGAATCGCAAACTTTGTCATGATACTCTCTCAGTTAACTCAAGTTTTGAATAGAAACATGGGTCAAGAGGAACGTTCAACCCCCCCCCCCCCCCAGAAAGAACAATCTGCAATCGAGAGCTTCTTGAGAAAAAGTCATCCTATTTTTAATGGATCATTTGATCCCTCAATTTCTGAAAAATGGATCAACTCCATTAAAAAGATCTTCTCTATCCTTAAATGTTATGAATAAGTAAAGGTAATTATGGATACTTATTTTATGGAGGGTATAACTGATCAATGGTGGATTTTGATCAAAAATACAAAGCCTGAAGAGGATATCGAGGTGTTGAAATGGAAGGATTTCCAGAAAATTCTTTTCAATAAATATTTTCCTCGCACCCTCTGACTTAAGATGTAAAGAGACTTCCTTTACCTTAAGAAAAAATATAATGAATCCATCAGAGTGTATGAGGAAAATTTAACAAGGCTTTCATGATATGCCTCCGGCTTTGTGGTTACCCCCAAATGCAAGGTTGACCGCTTCTTTGGTGGGTTAAAAACTATCCTACAGAAATCCCTAGAGATATATGACTTAGAGAGCTATGAAAAAATTGTATGATGTGACCTCAAAGTTGAAATGAAGATCAGCTAATCTTAGGGGTATCATGGGGATAAGGAGAATAAGGTGGACTTTAATTTTTTCGATCCAATGGATAAATCCAATGGTGATAATAAATTATAGCACCCCACTTGCCAAAGGTGCAGAAAGAAGAAACCCAGAAATTGCCTGAAGGGGATACGGAAATGGTTTAGCTGTGGAAGATAAGGGAACCTGGCCATTAACTGCCGATAAGAAAAACACGCTGTTGTGAAAGAGGAGAGGAATGCTCTGTTCGATGCTCAATCGTTGTGCATTTCTTCGACTACAAAGAACCAGGGCACTATGCAAGACAGTGCGCTAAGTCAAGGGTTTTCAGAGGCAACCAACAAACTCTTAGGTAGCAAGGGTGAGCTTTTTCCATCACTTCCACCAAAGTGAACCCCAACAATGAAGTGGTGATAGGTACACTAGTTATTCATTCAAGAATAGAGAGTGTAATTTTTTATTCTAGTTATAAGAATTATTTTATATCCCGAAAGTTTAGTAGAACTATCCCAACACCGCCACAAATCTTGGAAGTAAAGATGTCTGTGAGAATGGAAAATTGGGAAACTGTTGCATCCCATGAATATAAATCCTTCCCTATCATAATTTGTGGATTGAACTTCCCAGAGAAACTCTTCATACTCCCTCTAGTATAATTTGATTAAATTATTGGTATGTATTTTCTTTCCTTATATATATTCAACATAAATTTCCGTGAGAGGGAAATCACTCTCCATATGGAGAATCGCCCCCCGATCCTGTACAAATGAAAGGAGGAGGATGAATCTTCTTTAGCACCATCATCTCAAGTGTGGATATTAATTCCCTATGAGCACTCATATCTTTCTCAGATGATTGAGTCTAAGGAATCAACCATCCTTGAAGACATGCCTACTGTGAGGGAATTCGTTAAATTTTTTCCTGAGGAATTGTCTGATTTTCCTCCAAGAAGAGATGTTGAATTATAGATTGATCTTATACCTGGGGCATTACCAATATCCAAAACTCCATATAGAATGGCTATTTTGGAGCTTTAGGAGCTAATAAACAACTATAGGAGAATCTGGATAAAGGGTTTATACGCCCAAGTGCTTCACCATGGGGTGAACCAGTCCTCTTCGTCAAGAAGAAGGATGGGTCAATGTGCCTTTTCATTTATTATCATGAGCTCAACAAAATCATGATAAAGAAAAAGTATCATCTTCTCCTAATTGATGACTTATTCGATCATATACATAGAGCGCAGTACTTCTACAAGGAGGATTTGTGGTCGGGATATTACCAATTAAGGGTGAATAATGAGGATATCCCCAAGACTATTTTTCATACAAGATACAGGCACTATGAATTCATAATAATGAATTTTGGACTCACTAATGCTCCAACAATCTTCATGGACTTGATTAATAGAGTATTTAGAGATTACCTAGACAAATTTTTGGTAGTCTTTATAGAAGATATTCTAATATACTCTAAAACCAAGGAGGAGCATGAGGATCATCTAAGCACTGTACTAGAGACCTTTTGAAAGGAGAAGCTCTATGCAAAGTACATCAAGTGTGAGTTCTGGTTGAAAGAAGTCTCATTCTTGGGTCATATCATCACAATCAATGGGATATCTATGGATCCCTCTAAGACAGATTCAATTTAGGGATGTCCAAGGCCAACATCAGTGATGGATATCCGTAGCTTCCTGTGGTTAGCTAGATATTATTGTCGATTTGTGAGAAATTTCTCACGATTGACAAACCCTCTTACTAAGATAACTCAGAAGGGAGTCAAGTTTTCTTAGAGTGATGAATGAGAAGAGAGTTTCAAGGAGTTGAAAAGGAGTCTTATCAATGCATTCGTGATCACATTACACACAAGTGGATAACTTTTTGTGGTATTCAGTGATGCTTTGAATAAGGGAATGGGCTGTGTTTTGATGCAAAATGACAATGTTGTTTCCTATGCTTCAAGCCAATTGAAATTTCATAAGAAAAAATATCCAACACATGATATAGAGTTGGATATAGTAATCTTCACTTTGAAAATTTGGTGTCATTACCTCTTTGGGTAGAAGTGTGAAATATATATAGATCACAAAATCCTCAAGTATATATTCACACAAAAGGAGCTGAATATGAACCAATGAATATGGTTAGAGAAGATCAAATACTATGACTGCTCAATCCATTACCACCCTGGGAAAGTGAACAAGGTGGAGGATGCCCTAAGTATAAAGGACCCAAAAATTCTATAATTGATGAGAATTGAAAACAATCTAATCTTCTTTGATTTTATAAATATAGACATGAGAATCATAAAGAAGGTAACATCATCAATCCTTTCACAAAATATTTCGCAACCGTATCTTTTGGAAAGGTTAAAGGATGCTCAAAAGGATGATGTGGGAATTCAGAAAAAAGTGGAAACTATCATAAAATTTAAATCCTCATAGTTCAATGTTAATGAAGAATTAATTGTGAGATTTGGGAAAATATTATGTGTTCCATCAAGTTCGGAGTTGAAGAAATAATTTTTGGATGATGCACATAGTTTAAATTTCTCCATTCACCCAGAAAACACAAAGATGTATTGAGATATCCGACAACATTATTGGTGGGATAACATGAAGAAGGAGAACACTGAGCATACATCAAAGTGTCTGGTATGTCAGTAAGTGAAGGCTGAGAGGCATAATTCTAAAGGGATGATCCAACCATTACCCATACCAACATGGAAATGGGAGAACATCAATATGGAGTTTTTCACTAGACTTCTGAAGACATCCAAAGAAAACAATGATATTTGGGTTATTGCGTATTGTCTTATAAAGACTGTACACTTCATTGTAATTCGATAGGATTTCTCATTGGATCAACTAGTATGAATATATATCATAAAAGTGGTAAGACTGCATGCAGTACCACTATCTATTGTATTCAATCGAGATCCAAGATTCACCTCTAAGTTCTGGAGGAGTCTTCAACAAGCTCTAAATACTATGATGAACTTCATTACAACTTATCATCCTCAAACTAATGGCCAATATGAGCAGAATATCTGGTCTCGCCCAGATTTACCCCAGATTTTAGGGTTAAGCGGTCGCTTGTAGTTTATCTTGGGTTGTCGAATCCTTAGAGACCTAAGAAAGTAACCTACAAACACGTACATTCTATGGATTGTTATTGGATATAAATTGGAAAACTTTGGTTGATTTTATATAGGTTTAAGTGAATTATAAAAGACTTAATTGAATTCAATTTAAAATAATGAGTTGATCTTAGGTTATCACTTAGGGTGGATTGGATGCATTCCTTTTTCAACTATTTCAATTTTTTATATTTGAAGTGAGTTTATTTAATAAGATCAAACAACATCATAACTTCCTGGTTTAATACCTACACACCCTAATACTAATCACCTATACACTTGTAGGATCAAATTTTTGATCACTCCAAGGTAAATGTTCGTATTAGCACTTGAAGTGTGTGGCCTTAGATTCAACAAAGACAAAGGAGTTTAAAGATCTTCAAACAAAATTATCAATTAAAAGAAGTGATTAGACATTAATGGATTGATAAATAACATCCAATAAATATCCTTTATACTCCCTTGGATCAACCCATAAGTGATTTATCCCTCCATTGATTCTATGGATTCAATAGAAGCAGGATGTATACTCGTGAGGGAGGAACTTAAGAAGTAAAAAAAGACGATGAAATAACGACCACTCCACCGTTGTGTGAAAATTTCACAATTTTTAGTGTGAATAAATTCACAGCTTGAGCCAACAGTATCAATGTGATATGAATAAGAATATAATAATAGGATAAGAATAACTTTTATTAATAAACTAAGATGAATTAGAACAACTTACATGTGAAATAAAAACTTGAGACAACAAAATCGCAGCATAACATTACAATGAAAAAAAGCACCAAATTTGCTCAACTCCTTCACCACCAATTTCTTAAATAATCATATCAAGAGTCATGGGTCTATATCCTAATATTACAAAGCATCCCACTTGAGTATGGTATTCCTAGTGTGGTGGAAAGTAAGGAAGAGTGGACTTCTTTATCCTTGACCCGAAGTGGAAACCAGCTTGTATCCAATGAACATAGGCGCCTAAATGACCTTCTAGATGGCCAAATTAGAGTGGTCTATAGAAGAAGAAAATGTATCCCTATATTTATCCTAACATCCTGTAAAAGTTTAGCTCAAATAGAATTTTTTTTGCGATATATGTGTAAAATGGTGGACTGTTTTTTTGGGTCGTAGAATCTGGCCCATAATTTTATCTCCAAATTGGGCCACCTGTAACTCCATTAAAACATCTGAATTATCTCTTGTAACTGTTTCATGAAATGTTCCCCATGATTTAATCTATATTAATATAAATTTTTAGAATCATTGGGCTTGGATCATGGCCTCTACATTCTATTTATTGGGATGATTTCTAGTTTACTTTTCCCAGAATGTGTTTCCATGAAATCCCATTTTGGTGGTCTTCCAATATGAATCATCAAGTACTCAAAAATTCTGAATTTTTCCTTATATAATGATATATCAGAAAATAAAATAAAATCAAGACCATTTTTTATTTTAGAATGTGTTCAAATATATACCAATTAATAGTGCACTTTAATAAATAATTACAATTATAATGTGAAATAATGTTCTAAGTGTAAAATGCACTAAAATGGTGCTTATGAATAGTGAATAACATGAATATTATATATATTAAAATTAATATTAGACTCATTCAGTGGCTAATCACACCCCCCCCCCCAACTTAAGTTTTTCTAGTCCTGAGAAAAATATATCTCAAAAATATGAAATTCGAATTCCCTTTTCCAAAAACATTTTATTAAAAAATGATCACCAGAAACCCTTATACCAAAAAATCATGAAACCCATCAAAATATTTTAATACAAGATAGTTTCATAAGAATATCTCAATTCCAAGACCATTCCTTTGTTCAAACTCATCACCATATTTCATCCTATATCAATTAAGCGTGATGATGTGTTGTGTATCACAATAAACATGGGGGTTCATCTTTATTCAAGGGGGAATGATGGAAGAACTAGGTGGAATCACATTTCAATATTAATATGAGTATTAAATATATATATATATATATATATATTTTAATTTTTTCATGGTAACTAAAATTGCACTAAACAATGTCAACCCATATAGTGAGACTTTTCCAATGACTCCCAGACTCAAAGATCTTAGGGCACCAAGTGAAGCCCACATACTCAAGAATCATCTCAAGTTAACTTAGTCAAAAAAAAAAGTCAAATTACCACAAATAGAGATAAAATTACTAAATCTAGGCTAGAAAACTATGGAGTCACGATCCCCAAGTTCTGAAATCCATGCATTAGGTCATTTCATTGCTCTACGTGCAAATTTATTGTTTTTTATTGAATATTCATATTAAAACTAAAATGATAACCAAACCTATTCTATTTATTTGGGGTACCCCATGAACTGAAATTAATACCCCACTATCCATAGGATGTGTGCTGTGGATTTTTTTTATTTTATTTGGATGAAAATATAAATGATGAAATATCACATTAGACAGCCACACTTTCCAAAATCTATGATCATGAAATTATACATGGATTAAAATCATAATCAGGGCATGATAAATTATTTGATATTCAATTTCAAAGTGTGAAATATGTATTATCATGTTCAAGGTTAAAGAAATTTTTCATTCCACACATTTGTTTAGGCACACAAAATTTTAAAAAAATCATTCTTTTCAGCCCCCCCCCCCCAACTTATAATAAAATTGTCCATAGTGTTTAAATAAAATAAAAATTAGAAGGGGGTAGAGGAGAGAAGTTCAAATGGGAAATTGAAAATTAGAATCATGAAATGAATTCACCTGGTGGTTGAATTTGACATTCGTACTACTCCAATTTAGTCCTTTGATATCCATGTCACTCTCAGAGCTCCATAGTAGAACAAGGAAAAGACAAAAAAAAACACTATAATATATATATAAGTAAAATATATTTATATATAACAAAATTATAGAATAATAAATCACTATAATCTGTAGGTTAGTGGAAAGCACGTGCCCCTATCTCCCTTCGGTCCCAGGTTCAAGTCCCTGCAGCTTCGCCGGTTGTGACAGGGTTTTCCCCACAACCTATGACGTGTCCTTTTATTTATTTATTTATTTATTTATTTTAGTTTTCTTTTAACCTACAAACGCATATAAAATAAAATAAACTGATGATACATTATCTTCTTTTAAAATTTCTAGATAAGGTATTACTCAAGGATCACACCACGTGACACAGATAAATATGGTGCTCCCCTTTCATACCCATACATACTCATAATAGAAGAACATGTCAATAGTATAAGGTAGTATCATATTCAGAGTTGATTGGTTAAGTGTTTTTTTAAAGAAAAATGATTCATTAATCCTATTTTTAAAATAAAGATGATTCATAATGATTGGAACCATGAAAACCACAGGTGGCCTCCCATGAAGTACTTTTTTTAACATCATTATCCCAACTTAGGCCCCTAGTTGTTTAAGTATTTTCCTCATCTAAGGTTGGTTCACATGAGTCTTCATCAACTTCATGTTTTTGGAATGGTTCAATGAATGTTTTGAATCTATGACCAGTAACTTTACAGGTTTGACCATTGGTGGGATCTTGAATTTCTTCAGCCCCATGGGGGTACGCCTTATACACTATGTATGGACTTGACCATCTGGACCTCAACCTTCCTAGGTGTAAATGAATTTTAGAACTATTCAAAAGAATAGGTTTACCCGGTACAATGTGTTTGGTTTTAAGATTTAAATCATGGTAGGCTTGAACTTTATCTTTATTGATCCTTTAATTTTTATAAGCCTCCATCTTAAGTTCTTAAAGTTCATTGAGATCTAATTTCCTTTTTGCTCTGGCCAATGAGAGGTCATAATTCTTTTTCTTAATTGCCCAAAAGGCCTTATGTTCAATCTCCACTGGAAAATGGCATGCTTTACCATAAACCAATCTATATGGAGACAATCATAAAATGGTTTTAAATGCGGTTCTATAGGCCCAAAGAGCATCTAAGAGTTTTCTAGACCAATCTTTCCTAGATGGATTAACATTTTTCTCAATAATTTTTTTGATTTCTCGATTGGCTAACTCAGCTTGATCATTGGTCTGTAGGTGGTAAGTAGTGGACACTTTGTGAGAAATTTCATACTTTTCCATGAGTTATGAGAATGGAATATTGAAAAAATGAGTTACATGATCACTAATGATAGCCATAAGAATTCCAAATCTAGAGAGGATGTTTTACTTGAGAAATATAATCACATCTTGATGATCATTAGATTTTGTAGGATTAGTCTCAATCCATTTTGAGACATAATCGAAAACTAAAATAATGTACAGATATCCCTTAGAGTTTGGGAAGGGACCCATGAAATCGATTCCCCATCATTCAAAGATTTCAATCACTAAAATGGGAGTTAGTGTCATTTGATTCCTTTTTGTGATGGACCCTACTTATTGACACCTAGGATAGCTTTGAAAAAATATGTAGGAGTCCCTTGAGAGGGTGGGCTAGAATATACCACACTGAATAACCTTAGAAAAAAATTTCTTATAGGAAAAGTGACCTCCACACGCCTCACTATGATAGAATTTAAGGATGGACTCTTGTTCAGATTCTGGGACATGCCTTTTTATGACTTGGTCAGGGAAGAATTTATATAGGTATAGATCATCAAACACATAGTGCCTAACATCAGAAAGGAATTTCCTTCTAGCTTTAGTCCCTAAGAATTTTTCAATTACTCCTATAACTAAGAATTTTTCTATGTCGGAATACTAAGGGAATTCACTCACAGAGTATAGGTGTTCATCAGGGAATGAATCAGACACATAAAGGAGAGATAATTTGTCATTAAATTCTATCCTAGAGAGATGATCATCTAAAACATTTTCAACACACTTTTTTACTTTATTATGAGGTCAAATTATTTTAAGAGAAGGACCCACCTAATCAGTCTATCCTTAGCATCTTGTTTCTGGAAGATGTATTTCAGGGTAAAATGGTCAATGAACACGGTGATGGGGGATCCTAAGAGATAGGACCTAAAATTTTCTAAGGAAAACACAATAGTAAGTAACTCCTTCTTAGTGGTGGTGTAGTTGATTTGGGCATCATTTTAGTATTTTATTTCATAAGAAATTACATAAGGAGTTTTATCACAACGTTTCCCTAACACAGCTCCTAAATCAAAGTCACTGGTATCACACATGATTTCGAAAGGAAGGTTCCAATTTAGGGATTTCATGATAGGAGGAGAGGTGAGAGATGATTTGAGGGTTGAGAATGAACCCTCAAAGTTTTTTGTCCAAAAAATGGAGAATCCTTTACTAGAAGACCACAAAGGGGACGAGCGATTGAACTAATGTTCCTAATGAATCTTCTATAGAAACCAGCATGTCCTAAGAAATGACTCACTTCTTTGATTGTTTTGGGTGATGGAAGGTGATGAATGATTTCAAACTTGGCTTTATCGACTTCAATCCCCCTACCTGAGACTAGATGGCCAAGGACTAGTCCCTCTTTAACCATGAAATGGCATTTTTCCCAGTTTAGGACCAGATTCTATTCTTCACATATTAACAAGACTCTCTCCACATTCCTCAGACATCCCTCAAATGTATCCCCAAACACAAATAATTTATCTATGAAGACCTCTATAAAATCCCCCACCATGTCTGAGAATATTCCCATCATTCACCATTGGAAGGTTTTAAGGGAATTTCATAACCCGAATGGCATGATTTTGAATGGAAAGGTTCCAAACGGACAGGTAAATGTCGTCTTCCCTTGATCCTATAGGGAGACATCAATCTGATTGTACCCCGAGTACCCGTCTAAGAAATAGTATAAGGCATGACCTTCCACTCTCTCAAGGACTTGGTCAATGAATGGTAAGGGGAAATGGTCCTTCTTGGTAAATGAGTTTATCTTCCAATAGTTGATGCATACTCTCCAACAACTAATCACCCTAGTTGGAAGAATATCTCCATCCTTATTGGTTATCACTATGATTCCAGCCTTCTTTGGAACCATTTGGATTGGGATGACCCACTCACACTCAGTTATGGGATAGATTATACTAGCTTTTAACAATTTTAGAAGTTCTTTTCTCACTACTTCCATGATATTAGGATTGAGTCGCTACTGAGGTTGACAACATGGATTTGAATCAGATTCTAAAACAATCCTATAAGTCCCAATAAGTGGGATAATCCCAATAAAATCAGATAGGGTCTATCCAATGGATTTCTTATGTATCCTAAGGACATCTAGAAGCATCCTCTCATGATCGGCTTGAAGATAAGAAAAAATTACAATGGTATGTGTTCAATTTTCTCTTAGGAAGGAATACTTAAGTGCAATAGGAAGTTCTCTCAATTCAAGATCAGGTTGGTTCAAAATTTCAGAAGAATATTGGCACATTGGCTCAAGATAAATTTCTTTTTTTATAGTTTCAAATAAAATTGATTCCTCATGTGTATAAGTTCCATATACTAGATTGGTTTGATCAGTGTTAGGGAAGGGAGATAGAGTGGTCTCCATAAATTTGGTTTCTTGAAAGATTTCACTAGTTGTTGGTCTTAATATTTCATCATAGGAGCAATTTGAAAGTGATTCTAGACAAGGAGATAAACTTCCTTTATATGAACAAAGGAAATTAACCTTTCCCTTACTTAAACATTCCTCAAATATTCCTTGATGTTATATGGATTCATTATCAACACTTCCTATCATGTTTACTTCATGAATATCCTCATCATCTCCTGTTTTTGAGCTTGAATTATAGATGTTCAACTCTAGACTCATGTTTCCAAAGTTTATGGTCATGTTCCCATTTCAGACTCGAATAACAGAGTTGATTGCTGCAAGGAAGGGACATCCAAGTATAATTGGGGTTTTTTCATTATTTCCTAAGTTTGGATTGTTGTCAAGGAAAATGAAGTCAGTAGGGTAGATGAAGTTTTTTACTTTTACCAGAACATCCTTTAAAATTACCTTTGGAATACTAATTCTACGATTAGCAAGTTGAAGTGTGAAAGATGTGGGTTGGAGCTCTTCTAGGCCTAACCTGGAAATAAACATCATAGGGAATGAGATTGACACTGGAACCTATGTCACATAAGGCTTTGACAACTTTTTTCTTTCCTAGTTCAACATTGATGTAAGGGTATCCTGGGTCTTTCATCTTTGGTGGAAGGGTTCCTTGGATTTTTGTTATAAAATTTAATGCTAGATGTGACAATTTCCTCTTAAATGTGCATAGGTCCTTTAGTTATTTTGAGTATTCAGGAATGGTTTTAATAGCATCGAGGACTCTAATTTTCAACTTGACTTGTGCAAATATTTCCCTCAATGTTTCATTCAATTTAGGATTGGTTTCCCCCTCATGCGTTGAGGAAATGGTGCAAGTTGTGGGATTGTTTGTTGAAGGGTTGTTTATTTCACATTTTTATCAGTTTTATCAGTTTGATCATGTGGTTAATTTGAATTTTCATTAGAGTTTTAAGCTTCAGATGGTTTCTGGCTTATTTGTTCAGGTTTCTCAATTGATTTCTCACTTCTTAAAACTGTCACAGCCTTTATTTTTTCATGAGGTTTTTGAGTGAAACTTGACTCTCCCCTTAAATTTTATGATGGTACCACCTGAGTAGGCATGGATGCCTTCCCAATTTTAATTTTTTTTAGTTCATTTTTAAGGGATGAGACTTTTGAGTTCATTTTCTCCATTTGTTTACACAACTACTCAAGGATTGGAAGGGGGTAGATTGAGTAGGGGCTTGTGCTGGTTGGTTTATCCCAGGAGGATGCTTTGGTTGTTGGATGGGTTGTTGGTATTGGATAGGAGGATGTTGGTATTGGACTGGTTTTGGTTGGAATTGGTTATGGTTTTGAAAATTTTGTGTAGGGTAGGGGTTTAGTCCTTGTGGTTGGCTGGGTTGTTGGTTATCTTTCCAGCGGAATCCTGGGTGGTCATTATACCTTGGGTAGAATGTGTTCTGGTATTGGGGATTTTGGAGGTTTAGGGAATTGACTTCAGCAGGTGGTCCTCCTAGAAGAACATCCTTGATGGATGGAATGGTTGGGAAGTTGTCTGTTTTGTGGTCATGTTTATAACAAATTGTGAAAACAAGGTTTAGAGTTTGGATTTCATAGATTTTACTAAGGTCTATCTCTTCAACCTTCCTAGTGAGTGCTGCAAGTTTAGCCCTAAGGCTTTCCTATTCTCTAATTTTATGCATTACAATAGTTCTTTGTGGATTTTCAGAATAAGGTGATGTTCCACATGTTTTTTTTTTTGTTCATCAAATCTTTCTAGATACTCGTAAGCATCATTGGGGGTTTGTTTTTAAAGGTCCCATTACACATCATGTTAATGAATTATTTGTTCCTTGGGAGCAACCCTTCATAGAATATTTTCAATTGTTCAGGAATAAAAAACCCATGGTTTGGAACCATGTTTAGGGTTTATTTGAACCTCTCCCATGTTTTATATAATTACTCTCCCTCTTTTTCAAAAAAGTTTTGGATTCTCTTTTTAAGTGAAATTGTTTTGTGGTGGGGGAAGTATTTTTTGTAGAATTATCTTTGTAATTAGTCCCAAGAGTTGATGGATGGTGGTCTCAAATTTTTTAGCCAATTTTTAGCTCTATCCTTTAAAGAAAAAGTATATAACCTCATCTTAGCTAATTCTAGTTGATATGGGGGACACATGGTCTCTACAATGTCATTGAACTCCTTAATGTGAAGGTAGGGCATCTCAAACTCCATTCCATGGAATGTGGGAAGGTGGTTTAGGACATGGGGTTTAAATATTTAGTTGGAATATCCTAGGGAATTTTTTCTAATGCATGAGGGGGAATTGTTCCAGGAAGGTGTGAGGTAGTCATTCGTGGTTTGATCGACTGCATTCTCCAAGTTTGAGCTGCCTCATTTGGATTTCCATTTTGGTTCCCACCTGAGTTTATGAGTTGGTTTCTATGAAGACCCTACATTTAAATGGGATTGTTTTTTGAATTTGGAGTATTTTGGATATTAGGATCTAATGGGAAGATACCCCTAGGTGTTCTTGAATCCTCAACCCTAGGAATTTCCACCCTAACTAATCTGTTTGAGTTATCACAGGTGTAGGTGGACATGCGCCAAAAGAAAAAAAATAAGAAAAGTAAAAGATAAGAGAATTTGGGGTAAGAAAAAATAAATGGGGGAGAATAAAATGGATGTTGAGATGACTTACTTGGGTCCTCGGTAAAAGCACCAAAATTTGGTCTCTCCCAAATTTACCCAAGATTTTAGGGTTAAGTGGTCACATGTAGTTTAGCTTGGGTTGTCGAATCCTTAGAGACCTAAGAAGTAACCTACAGAAATGTACATTATATGTATTTTTTTGGATATAAAGTGGAAAACTTGGGTTCATTTTAGATAGTTATAAATGACCACTAAAATACTTAAATTAATTCAATTTAAAAGAATGATTTGATCCTAGGTTATCACTTGGGGTGGATTGGATGCATTCCTTTTTCAACTATTTCAATTTTTTATATTTGAGATGAGTTCATTTAATAAGATCAAAAAACATCATCACTTCCTAGTTTAATACCTATACACCCTAATACTAATCACCTGTACACTTGTAGGATCAAATTTTTTATCACTCCAAGTTAAAGTTTTGTATTATCACTTGAAGTGTGTGTCCTTATATTCAACAAGGATGAAAGAGTTTAAAGATCTTCAAACAAAATTCTCAATTAAAATAAATGATTAGAAATTAATGGAGTAAGAAATTAAATATAATACAGCCCCTTTATACTCTCTTGGATCAACCCATAAGCGGTTTATCCCTCCATTGATGATATGGTTTCAATGGAAGCGGGAAGTAGACTCATGAGGGAGGAATTCAAGAAGTAAAAAAAGACAATGAAATAACGATCACTCCACCATTGTGTGATAATTTCACAAGGTTTGGTGTGAATAAATTCACACATTGAGCCAAAGGTATCAACATTATATGAATAAGAATAGAATAAGAGAAGAATAAGAACTTTAATTAAGAATCTAAGATGAATTAGAACAACATACATGCGAAATAAATACTTGAGACAACAAAATCGTAGCATAACATTACAATGAAAGAAAGCACTAAAGATGCTCAACTTATTCACCACCACTACCTTAAATAGGAATATAAAGAGGCATGGTTTGAGCTCCAAATAGTAAAAACCATCCCACTTGTGTATGGTAGGCCTAGGGTGGTGGAAAGTAAGGGAGAGTGAACTTCTTTATCCTTGACCCGAAGTGGAAACTAGCTTGCATCCATCGAACAGAGGCACCCAAATGACCTTATAGATGGCCTAATTAGAGTGGTCCATATAAGAATAAAATTTATCCTAGGGTTTCTCCTAATATCCTATAAAATTTTATCCCAAATAGAATTTTTTTTCTAGATATGTGTAAAATGGTGAACTGTTTTTCTAGGCCGCCGAATCTGGCCCATAATTTTATCTCCAAATTGGGCCGCCTATAAATACATTAAAATAGCCGAATTAGCTCTTATCACTGTTGTATTAAATGTTCCCCATGATTTCCTATATCTTAAGTTAATTTTTTAGAATCATTAGGCTTGGATCATGGCATCTACAGTCTCTTTATTGGTATTATTTCTAGTTTACTTTTCCTAGAATGTGTTGCCATGAAATCCCATTTTGGTGGTCTTCCAATATGAATCATCAAGTACTCAAAAATAATGAATTGTTCCTTATATAATGGGAGAACTAAAAATAAAATAAAATCAAGACCATTTTTTATTTTAGAATGTTTTCAAATATGTACCAATTAATAGTGCACTTAAACAAAGAATTACAATTATAATGTGAAATAATAGTCGAAGTGTAAAATGCACTAAAATGGTGTTTTTGAATAGTGAAGTGCATGAATATTATATATATTAAAATATATATTATACTCATTTAGTGTATAATCACTATCCAAACACTTGAGTACATGTTGAGAGCATGCTCAATGGACATCAAAGTAGGATGGGATCAACATCTTCCTTTGGTTGAGTTCTCTTACAAAACAAATTTCCACTCAAGCATCCAAATAGATCCTTATAAGGACATATATGGGAATAGGTTTAGAACAGCGGTATATTGGGATGAATTTGGGGAGGGAAAACTCTTAGGTCCAAAAATGGTCTAAGAAATGGTGTAGAAGGTTAAGACTATCCAGCAGCACATTAAAGATGCACAGAGTCGACAAAAGAGCTATCTTGATAATCATCGACGAGACCTAGAGTTTGATGTTAGAGACATGGTATTTCTCTACATATCACTATGTAAGAGAGTTATGAGATTTGAGGAGAAGGTAAATCTTAGTCCAAGGTATATCTTCCCTTTTGAGATCCATGATCGCAATGGAGCAGTGTCCTATCGACTAGCACTCCCACCGAACATATCTCAAGTACATGATGTATTCCATGTATAACTATTGAGGAAGTACATGCCTGACCCATCACATGTACTCAATCCAGAGTTGGTACCATTGGATAATGACCTCTCCTATGAAGATAATATGATGAACATCTTAGATTGTATGGAAAAAGTTCTATGAAATAAGACAATGCCCCTCATCAAGGTGTTGGAGAGAAGCCACAAGTTTGAAGAAGAAATGTGGGAATAGAAGGAAGTGATGAATCAGAGTTACCCTCATTTGTTTTAGTGTGAGAAAAGGAAATTTCAAGGGTGAAATTTCCTAAGGGGAGAAGATTGTAACGACCCAAACTTTTATTAATGAAAATTTACCTTGATCTAATTAAATGTCTTATTATGTAAAATGGTTATATAACATATGCACTTCCTTGGTTTTATGTTTTTGGATTTTAAAATACCGTCGCTACTAGAAAAGGGGGCTTTGGAGACCCCCTGACACAGGCGGCCACCATTGGCAGTCACTATTGATACCCAATAGTGACTTTCAATGGCGGTCGCTAATCTTAAAAAAACCCTCATCCCCCCCATCCCCCCCCCCCACCCCGCCTCCTCACGCCCTCCGGAACCCTACCCCGCAGCACCGACCATCACCGCCCTCGCGCTGACCACCGCCGCCCTCGCGCCCATCGGTCGCCCTTGCGCCGTCTGCCCTACCCTCACCCCCACCCCCCCCCCACACCCTCACGCTTGAACCCCCCCTCACTCAGCCCCTCGCGCCACCAGAACCGTACTTCGCAGCACTGATCGACGCCACTAAAACCATTCCCCACACCGCCGACGTCGTCCGCCTCCGCCCCGCCCTCCCCCACCATCATGGTCAAACCCCCCTCGCACACGAACCCTACCCGCAGTGCCTATTCTCCCTCGCCACACCGCCGCCACTCATCAATGGTCACCTCCGATACTACACCGCCAATGTCGCGCGACTGCCTCCCCCCCCCTTGCGGTCGAACCCCCCTTATGCATGAACCCTACCCGCAGCTTCTGTTCTCCCTCACTGCAACGCCGCTGCCCATCACTGGTCACCGTCGGCGCCATGCGACCACCTCCGACCTCCCGCCATCTCCCATCCCCTCCCTCTCCACACTGCCTCAGACTCTATCTCCCCTCTGCTGCCCCTCCTCTCTCTCACAGCACCACCTCTGGCTCCCCTCCCTTCCAGATTTATAGCGCTATCAGGTATGCCCTAACTTCTGTTTAAGAGTTTTGATTTTGTGCATTTTACAGCACAAAGTTGGCATGCATGAAGATTATATGAATATTGTCTGTGAATATGAATTGTGGAAATTGAATTTCATGTGTATACAGACTTATATGCATGAAGAATTATGAAATAATGTGTGTTAACAGTGTTTGTATAAGAAGACATCACACTTTACTTGAGGTTGGAAGTTACATAAAATGTACAATCCATGTATATGTTGACTGGATTAATATTAAGTTGTGTTGTTATTTGATTTATATAATTCTTGAGTTTGTGTGTGTATCCCATGATAAAATGTTTGAGGCTTTACCACATTTTTGTAAATGTTTGTTATACAGATATTATTATAGATAAGAGTTGGATTTATCTTCCAAATCAAATGTCTAGAGAATATTTAGAAGGCATTATGTAGTTCATTGAGTTCATTGTAGGATTTAAAAGTGACTATATTAGTTGTCTGTGTAGAAAATGTGCAAATAGTTATCAATTCACACGAGATACCATGAGAGAGAACCTATTCTTGAACGGATTTCTGAAAAATTATAAGAGTTGGACTCGTAATGGGGAAGAATATATTCATTGTCAAAATATAGATGCAGTTTAGATGAATGTTAATGTGATGATGAATGATCCAATGCATGAAATGCTTACTGAAATGGTATGTGGGTTGGGTCCTGAAGGCATTGACATTCAGAACATTGAGAATGATGAGATAAATCTGCGCTCTGGTGAAGATCGTGATTCGAGAAGGTTTTATGATGTACTTGATGATGCGAAAACGGAATTTTATCCTAGATGTACTGCTTACAATAAATATTCGTTTATAGTGGATTTGTTTCATTTTAAGACTTTGAATCAGTGGTCAGACACATCATTCAACATGCTGTTGGCATTATTGAAAAAGGTTCTTCCTTTCGACGCTAAGATTCTTGAGTCATATTACCATGCTCATAAGTTGACAGAGAACTTAGTTTTTACATATGAGACAATAGATGCATGTGCAAACAATTTTATATTTTTTAGAAAGGAAACTGTGCATTTGTATATTTTTACGGTCTGTGGAACATTCAGGTGGAAAGAGAACATGAGAAATCAGACTCATCAAAATCAGACTGTGAAACAGGGAAAACCGATTGTCATAAAGAAAATGTGTTACTTTCCCCTAAATCTGAGGTTGAAAATATTTTTTATGTCATCTAAAGTTTTTAATTTAATGAGATGGCATGAAGAAAGGAATCGGGAAAGTGATATGTTAACCCACCCTGAAGACTCTTGTGCATGGAAGGATTTCGATAAGAGACACCCCGACTTTGCTAAAGATGTTCATAATGTACGATTGGGGTTGGCAGTAGATGGTTTCAATCCATTCAAGTCTATGGTTAGTGAAACTCATAGCACATGGCCCGTGGTGTTGGTTCCATATAATCTTCCTTCGTGGTTTTGTATGAAGCCACAATTTATATTACTTTCCACTCTTATTGATGGACCGAGAAGTTCGAGGGATAAGATTGATGTTTACCTTCAGCCATTGATTGATGAGTTGAATGAATTTTGGGGAGATGATGTGATGAATTATGACTGTGAAATTAATGAAATGTTCAAATTGTAGGATGCTTTATTGTGGACAATCAATGATTTCCCAGTTTATGCAAATTTATCAGGCTGGAGTACGAAAAAGGGATTTTCATTCCCTTTTTGCAATAAAATTAAAAAAATATGTATGGCTTAAACATTACAAAAAATGGTCATACATGGGTCACAGACGTTTTCTCCCCCCTCAGCACAGGTTCAGAAAGGACAGAGTGACATTTGATGGTTCTAGAGAGTTCAGCCCAGCACCAAAGATCGTTACAGGAGTTGAAATGTTATCGCAGATTGAGGAAGAAAACATCTGCATGGTATATGAATTTTAGGATTTAGTGGCTCATCCATTATGTAATATTTGTGGTGTAGGTAGACAATGTAGTCACAATTGAAAAAAGAAAAGTATTTTTTACAATATCTCCTATTAGAAAACTAACATGTTAAGGAACAATTTGGATATCATGCACATTTAAAGAAATGTTTGTGATAATATATTGTGGACCATTTTTAGTGTCAGTGGAAGATAAAATGACCATGTTAATGCACGTCGTGATTTGGAAGAAACGGGTTTAAGGAAACAGTTGCATTTATAGTTAGCTGAGGGAAACAAGGAATATATGACTACTGCATAGTATACGATGACTACAAAGGAGAAAGAGACATCTCTTTCCATTTTTAATATGCTCAAGGTTCCTGATGGTTACTCTTCTAATATTTCAAAGTGTGTGAATTTTAAGAGAAAGACATTTCAAGGGTTGAAAATTCATGACAATCATATACTACTTTAGTGGTTGATTCTGATCACAATTTTTGATTGTTTATCCCCCAATTTTGTTCAACTGTTGATTGAGATGAGTAATTTTTTAGATAGATTTGTTTAAGAAATCAATGAATGAGTGATTTAAAAAGTTTGTAGGACCAAATTGTACTTACGCTTTGTCACTTTGAAAAACTATTTCCCCCCTCATTTTTCAATGTTATGGTTTACTTGATAGTGCACCTAACTGATGAAGTAATGGCTGTTGGTCCAGTGCAATTTAGGTGGATGCATCATATTGATCGGTATCTGAATACATTCAAATGATTTGTACGTAACAGAGCACGTCCGGAGGCATCAATATCCAATGGTTTTTTGATGGATGAGTGTACTACTTTTTGTGCAGAATATTTTATGGATGTTGAAACAAAATTAGATAAGCCCTCTTAGATTCATGATGGTCTGGTTGGATAAGGAACTGCATTTGATATGGACAACATCGAGTAGATACAATCTCATCGATACATCTTGTTCAATACTCCATCAGTTGCACCATTAATGCAGTAAGTGTCTTATCAATTTTATTATTTAACTTTTACATGTTTTGTTTTCATAAGTTTTTCATTTAAACATCGAGATTTTTTATTTGCATAAAATACATTAATGAGATAAAAGAAGAGATGTATCGTGCGACGGATTATCAAATTCAACAATCCCATTATGTGTTATTTCATGATTGGTTCAAGGATTTTGTATGTATAAATTGATTTTCATTATGAGTGAAGTATTATAATAATTTATTTATGCAGAAATCATTATTGAATTTTGTGAATTATGTAGGTTCATAAGCTGAGGGAGTTAGGTGACCCCACGCTAACTGAATAATTTATCCAACTAGATGAGGGTCCATCTATAATGGATTGTCGTTATAAATATATAGATGCTAATGGATTTCAATTTTGAATTAAAGATGTTGAAAACAAACAAGAAACACAAAATAGTGTCATCAGTTTTCCATTCATCTATTCTGTTTATTACTATGGTCAATTGACAAATATCAGTGAAGTTTTATACGCACACGGGTTAAAGTACATATTGTTAAAGTGTAATTGGGTTGATTCAGTGAGTGGAAGTAAAGTCAATCAATATCAGTTTACAATGGTGAATTTTAACAATATGTTATATAGAAATGAACAAGTTGATAATGAACCTTTCATTTTGACATCACAAGCAGAACAAGTATTCTTCATTACTTTGCCTTCGGATCCTAGTTGGCAAGTTGTTGTGAAAATGTACCGGCGAGGAGTGTTTCTGTTTGAACAAGATGAACCCAAGACTGATCCTTTTGTTGCCCAATAGCTTGATCAACATACTGTAGTTCAATATGAAGAAGATATTTATTGGGTCAGAGCAGTTGTTGAAGGAGAAACGGTCGATTTTCAGGTTTAATAAAAGGTGTATAATTGTTTTCCCTCCAAAACCCGGACAGCCCCCCCCCCCAACGTGGACACCCCCCCCCCCACCCAGGACAACTCCCCCCCCCCCACCCCACCCCCTAGACACCCCCCCCCCCCACCCCAGACAGCCCACCCCCCGGACGGCCCCCCCTCACCCAGACAGCCCCCGCTCACCCACCCTGGACAGCTCCCCCCCCCCACCCCAGACATCCCCCCACCCACCCCTCGGATACCCCCCCCCCATCACCCCGGACAGCCCCCCCCCCCCCCGAACAGCCCCCTCCCCCCACCCCGGACAGCCCCCTCTCACCCCAGAAAGCCCACCCCCCCCCATCCCCCAGACATACCCCCTCACCCCCGAACAGCCCCCCCCCCCCACACACACACACCAGATAGCCCCCCCCCCCACCCCTCGGACAGCCCCCCTCACCCCCGAACAGCCCCCACCCCCCACCCCGGACAGCCCCCCCCCCCAACCCCCAGACAGCCCCCCCTCACCCCGGACAGTCCCCCCACCCATCCCCCATACAGCACCCCCCCTCCCCACCCCCCGTACACCCCCACCCCCTGTATATCCCCCCAACCTCGGACAGCCCCCACCCACCACCACCTCGGACAGCCCCCCCCCCACCCCGGACACCCACCCCACCCCGAACAGCCCCACAACACCCCCTCTAAATACAATCCTTTTTTTACATGATTTTATTTATGTTGTAGAGACCCAAATCTTGACGTACTTGGACATTACATTAATTTTTTGGAATACTTAATACATAACAAAAACCAACACTCAAGGATCGTAATAGTTTAGTTATTTGGAAACTCAGAACACAATATTCTAATCATGGTGAAAGATCTTCATCATCTCCCATAAAGATCTTCCCCTTTTGTTTTCTTACCTAAAACCTTTATTTATATCCTGGGGAAAAGAAAACATAAAAAGGGTGAGCTCAAATGCTCGGTAAGGGTAAACATAGAGAACATAAAACAATCCATAAACATTTTAATGTAAAAACATGAGCATAAAATATAAACATCAAAATATTCAGCAATGACATAAAACATTGTAGTAAATAAGGCATAGATCATAAAAGAACATTAATCATGATAAAATAGCATGGGAATAAAAACTTGTAATTGTGGAAAAACATTAAGCACATGATATGATTTCCATAGTATCCAAGTCATTGCTGCCAAGACCATCTTAGTGGACAAAGTCCCTTACTGAACCAGGTTTACTTGTCATTCCAGCCCTGTATTACTGAACCGGATTTACTTGCCATTCTAGCCATGTATATATCATGAGATATAAATCTTTACCCAATGCATTGGAGGGAGATATAGGTCTCACCCATATCATAATGAAACCATTCTTATGTGTGCCACAAAATCATAAATCATATATCCACTACTACAAAAACGGCCTATATCAGCGCTAAAAAGGGCTTTAAAAACACTAAAAAAGCGCTGTAAAGCTCAACGCTAATATAGGGGGGTCCCTTTTATCAGCGCTCCAAAAAGCGCTGATAAAGGCCCCTTTTATCAGCGCTAAAAAACGTTGATAAAATACCCCTTTATCAGCGCTTTTTTAGCACTGATAAAGGTCAAAAAAATTAAATATAATACGGGGGGAGCTCTTTTATCAGCGCTTCACACCCCCTTTATCAGTGCTAGGAGGTCTCCCGCGTGCTGCTCTTCCCACACATCCTCATACACGTTCACCCCCTTCGCTTCCACCCGAACTCAAACCCGGGACCTCCCTTCTTTCGCTGCTGCACCTTTACCACTATGCCATTTCATTTTGTTCTCTATTTAGTGATATAACTATATATATATAGTTATATTTATTCATATATTGATTCATATATTGATATAGATTCATATTGATATAAATATATTTATTCATATATTAGTATATATATATATATATTAATTCGTATATTAATATATTAATATATATATTTTTAGTTATAATTTTTTATACGTATATTTATTTGTATATTAATATATACATTTAAGATTAGTTTTAAATAAATTTACAAAAAATATGTTTTTTATGTGTGTTTATAAATAAATAAATACATGCATACATACATAGATATATACAACACACATACATATATATATACAACACACATACACACACAGATACACACACACACACAAACACATTTATATTTACGAATAAATACATATATATGTGTATTTGAAAATCCATAGAATGTATATATAAGATTAGTTTTAAATGAATTTATGAAAAAAAATATGTTTTTGATGTGTGTTTATAAGTAAGTAAATAAAAAAATACATATATACATATATACAACACACAGACACACACATAGACACCCATACACACACAGACACATATATATTTACGAATAAATACATATATATGTGTATTTCAAAAGCCATAAAATGTTAAAATGCCCATAACTTATAATCTAGAATTTTGTTTCAACTCCACAACCAGTCAAATCGAAGAAAAGTAAACAATATTCGATATGATATGTGGTACAGGCCTAACGGACATCCGAATCGAAAGTTATACTTGTTTGAATGTTAAAAAATCGGGGTATCCTGACTAAAAACTCAGTTTTTGAGGCCTTCTGAGCCTTTTTTGGGCTCTACAAATGTGTCTTAGGCTTTTCCTGGGTTACTAGCGTGTAGATCTCATTGCAGGCTTCAATTTGATATGTTGTAGAGCTCAAACGGACACCCGGATCAAAAGTTATGGCCGTTTGAAGTTTGAGTTACATTTT
The DNA here is from genome assembly GCA_963277665.1 of Viscum album. NCBI lineage: Eukaryota > Viridiplantae > Streptophyta > Magnoliopsida > Santalales > Viscaceae > Viscum > Viscum album. Next base: position 1,679,291,792 of record OY728132.1, on the reverse strand, counting down.
CAACGTATTTTAGATCTTTTATTAATTTTTTTGATTTTTTGTGTCCTCAAATTGTAATTAAATTATTTTTAATCGATAATAATTAGAAAATTATTGATTAATAATATTTTTTAAAAATATTTTGAAGCCATTTTCACTAAATTTCTTATATATTAAATGTAATGGTCTATTTATATGTATCTATAACATATTTAAAATATATATATTGTATTTATATCAATATAAATATACTTATATAACAAAATATTATTTTTCATGAAAAAATATTTTTTTTTGAAACTCAACATTTATCAGTGCTCGAGAAAAGCACTGATAAATCCCCCCTTTATCAGCACTTTTTTTTAGCACTGATAAAGGGGTAGCGATTCCCTTGCCAGTTTTTGGCGTAGTGATCATAGCATAACCCATTAAATAAAAATGGTATTCTTAAACATCATGCCATCATAACATAATCCATATAAGATAAAATGATATAATAAAATTAATTCCATCATAACATAATCAAAACTTATTTCATTTATACATTAAACAAAATCTATACTTAATGTTGTGTAGAATAATTTCCACAAAACGAACTTGAAATTGTGTATAACATGAGCCAAGAATAGTTTTGTGTATACTTCAAGCTAATACAGTGTTTCGTATAGTACAAGATAATCTTGGTGTAGCGTACAACACAAGACATCAAATAAATTAAAAAATAATAATTTTTCTCATAAAATCTTGGGGTGTTACATTCTACCCCCCTTAAAATGAATTTCGCCCTCGAAATTCATCGGGGTTATAAATGGTTTACTACATGAAAGTTTTTTTCATAGAAACCCACGTCGTAAAAAGGAATACTAAAACTTAATTTTAAAAAGTGGAGTATGAAACATAACGGTTACCCAAATTAACTTATCACTGGGTTTCCACATAGGAGAACATAGGTGAAAATATGGATATGGAAGAGAAATATATCCATCAAGGTCTGATGGAGAGTGGTAGAGAACATGGCTATGAAAAATCCAACAATCACAAAGCCATAAATTTTTTATGATCTAAGGTACCATCTGATTCATCGTATATGAGGACACTAGGACAATATTTTTGGTTTTCAAGATCATTTCCCTAAAGTTGAAGAATTTTAATTTGAAGAAATAATTACTTTATTTCGGTACAATCTCACCGTTGTTCGTGCCTTGAATAATTTCCACTTCATCTCTTAAAGAAATGAAGTTGAATTTTTCATTCGTGAAGTGTTAGTAGATCATGCGATAGAATGATAGGTCATTCCATCTGTCTCAAACATAGGATTAGCAAAATTTATATACATAAGTCCATCTTATAGTGAGATTAATCGTATATGGTTAAAAAAATGGACTTATACTTTATCTATCATACCTCTTAATAAAATAAAACTAGTTTCTACTAACCAGGGACTTTCTGTAGGCCAGTGGTAGGTGATAAAGGTCTGTCACACTTCGGTTGTGGGTTCAATTCCCGCAACCTTGTCCAACGCGACGGGTTGTCGCCCATCCTACGGGTTGTCCTTTTTCTAAAACTATACTATTATAACATAACAAAAAGTTCTATCCTTAAACAATATTATCTGATGTCTAAATTAATTGATTCCAATCTTTAGGTTTATCCAAAATACTTCTGTCCAATCTCATAGTATAAATAAAATGATTACTAGAAAGGTCATCTACCAAGAATTGAATACAATCATTTATTGCTCGTATATCATAAGATATATATATCTTGTTGGCCACATTACACACATGTGAATTCCTTAATCATATATTCTATTGAAACATAAATTACCATAGAACCTTACTGAAGACATGAATGCTGTCAAAAGTTAACGCTTTCCACATACCAAAATCCCAAAATTTCTATATACTCAAACCATGATATAACTTTGTCCTTATATCAGTCATGAGCTCATGAATACTATCATACATATTATTTTCTCCTTATCCCTTCATTATGTTCATATTAGGTGCTTTCCAAAAATATCTGAATAACCTTTCATGGTTACTGGTACCATTCAACATATACTTTCAAAACTCAAGCAACGGCAACAATGTAACAATCCTTAGATTTTTCTTTATTCCATAGTACCATACATTATTCTTGATAAACATACAATCATTACACTACCTTCTTAAACCACTGACTGAGCTTCATCATTTCTTTCATATCATATATCATTTGTAGTCTCGTCATCATCATCCACATAAATACTACCCATATGACCATGCTGATTCTCTTTATGATATTTTCCCTTAGGGAATTGGTTTGCATAATGCCCGTACATTCCACATTTAAAACACTTGACTGTTGTTGATGTCTTAGTAATACCATTATCCTTGTCCATGGTGTTAATTGAACCTTTTCCTTTAAAATTAATAGCTTTATGTCCTTCTTTTCCACACCCAAAGAATCTTCCAGTTCCTTTGAAACATTCTCCCTGATGCCTCTTCCCACATGATTTACATGAGGGAAATTGAAATTTCTTTCCTCTATAATCATCATGAAACTCCATCTTTCTCTTATTAGTTGAGTCAGGAAACTTACCAAAGTTGAGATTATTGATCATATTATGAGATTTCTGATTAGGAATAATAACGATATGTGGACTTCTAGATCCAATTTCATTTGGTTTCTCATGAAGAATATCATTCTATTTTCCATCATATCCCCTATCGTGAATCTTCCTATTTCCATCCATTTTCTAAAACCCAAAAAGAATCATGTGAGAGGAAAAAATCATAATCAAGGGGGTGTACCTTCAATATATAGCATCTTAGGTTTAATTCTATGATCGTTACCGTAATCCTATGACTATAACCTATAGTTATACTTAACCATAGGTACATCCCCAAACATACCTTATAAATATCTCTAGGGATCTCACAAAAGTTTTCACATCCTAGTTTCCAAAGGTTGACTAAAACTTTCCTTTGATACCAACTGTAGAGACCCAAAGCCTGACGTACTTGGACATTATATTACTTTTGTGGAATACTTAATACATAACAAAAACCAACATTCAAGGATCGTAATAGTTTAGTGTCTTTGGAAACTCGGAACACAATCTTCTAATCATGGTGAAAGATCTTCAACATCTCCCATAAAGATCTTCCCCTTTTGTTTTCTTACCTAAAAACTTTCTTTATATATTATGGAAAATAAAACATAAAAAGGGTGAGCTCAAATGCTCAGTAAGGGTAAACATAGAGAACATAAAACAATCCATAAACATTTGAATGTAAAAACATGATCATAAAATCTAAACATCAAAATCTTGAGCAATGACATAAAACATTGCAGTACATAAGGCATGGATCATAAAAGAAAATTAATCATGATAAAATATCATGGGAATAAAACTTTTAATTGTGGAAAAACATTAATCACGTCATATGATTTCCATAATAGCCAAGGCATTACTGCCAAGACCATCTTAGTGGACAAAGTCCCTTACTAAACCAGGTTTACTTGCCGTTCCAGCCCTGTATTACTGAACTGGATTTACTTTCCATTCCATCCATGTCTATCTCATGAGATATAAATCTTTACCCAATTCATTAGAGGGAGATATAGGTCCCACCCATCTCATAATGAAACCATTCTTATGTGTGCCACAAAATTATAAATCATATATCATAGCATAACCCATGTAATAAAAATGAGATTCTTAAACATCATGCCATCATAACATAATCCATATAAGATAAAAGTACATAATAAAATTAATTCCATCATAAAATAATCAAAACTTATTTCATTTATACATTAAACATAATCTATACTTAATGTTGCGTAGAATAATTTCCACAAAACGAACTTGAAATTGTGTGTAACACAATCCAAGAATAGTGTTGTGTATACTTCAAGATAATACAGTGTTGTGTATAGTACAAGATAATCTTGGTGTAGCATACAACACAAGACATCAAAGAAATTAAAAAATAATAATTTTTCTCATAAAATCTCAGGGTGTTACATATGTTCTGTTAATTTTTTGATTTTTTAAAATCCATTTACAACTAATTATTCTATCCATTATTGTTTGATTGACTATTGTACAAGTTTGATTTTTTTAAACAATCCAATTTATCTTTTTGACATTGTGGATGGTCCCCTTATTAATGTTTTGTATGATCGTAGGCATGTCAGGGGAACAGGCAGCAGATCCACATCATCCATTTGATCCATCTACGTCTCAGGGTCGGGGTATGTTTGAATGTACCTATTTCTGATTTTTTGTGTAATTTATAAACATATATATATATATATGCACATTTCTCAAATTATTTATAAAATTTTTTTCAACAAGATCATACTCGACTGCTTCTTCCTCTCGCAAGAGAGGCCCTGGTCGTGGGATTTTATCATGGAATTCCGATATGATTTCTGATGTTTCATTTAACGAAAGATTTCATCATATAGGACCGACTTCCCCTACATTTATTCATCAGCTGGGTCATATCATATGTGACACACATCGATTTACATTGTCCACATGTGACCGGACTTCTATCCCTCGGGATAAATTAGATCAGCTTTGGAGGGAAGTTAAGGTCGGAAAACCAATTTAGTTTCTTCCCTATGCTTTAAAAAATATTAACATGTGTGATTTTTTTCTTAAATAGAATAATATGAAAGTGTACCTCAATGAGTTTCGGCCTGTGTGTATGAGAAAATGTCGTAATATGTGGAAATATTATAAAGGAAAAGTCAAGAGGGAGCACTGGGTACCAAATATGTGTGTCGCAGACATTCTGGAAAAAGTCCCGAGAAGTGTTCTCTTATCTTAGTGGTGTGACTTAGTTGCATATTGTTCTACTGAGTCCGTCGTGGTTAGTATATTTATTTTGTTATATATATTTTCAAGAATGTGTGGACATTATATTTTCTTGAAATTTGAATTAATTGTATGTAGGAGGTGTCAACACGCCATTTCGAGAATTGAGCATTGTAGGGACCACCTCACAGGCTCGGGACTCATCACGTGTCTCAGATCCGACATGAGGTATTTATTATTCATTATTTTATTATTTATTATGTTTTTGTGTTATACTATTATATTTTATTGGTATACAGTTACGGGATCAAGGTGCACCAACTGATAAAATGTCGGTGTGGATGAGGATTCATGATCCAAATGATCCTGAGGCTGCAGCTCTTATAGTAAGTGATTTTACTCATTAACAATACTTACATGCATCTTTATATAAACATATATATGTGTATATATTTAAATATTTCACAGGATCAATTTGAAGCTGAGTTAGAACAGATTCCATAGGATCAACGACAACTTCCCATGCGAAGGGATGAGATCTTCCATCGCATTATTGGTCATGACAGACATGGATGTAGTTTGACCTAAGGAATGGGGATTCCTCTTTCTATAGTATCACTCTCTGAGGTTTTCGGTCTTTTTGTTTCTCAGATTACATAACAACTTTCATATTTCGAGGCATAGTTGTGCGTTTCCGAGGAGATAAATGTGCAATTGATCGCTGAGGTTAGAACACTACGGGAATATGTGTGTCTGGGTACTGGTGCAGGAGATCATATGAAGCAGGTTCATACTGAATTTATTTATTTACTTTATGTTATTTTCATTATTAAATATTTATAATTTTTATTTGTTGTAGGACCCTGATACACTGGATGAAGGTAGCAACCATGACCGCGCATGACGCATCATATTTACGAGGTGTGTTTCTTTTATATTTATTATTGAATTAATGTTATATATTGTTTTAGACTTTAAATGTAAATTTTTTTTGGGGGGGGGGGCTATCCAGGGGTGAGGGGGGCTATCTGGGGTGAGGGGGGGGGGGGTTGTCCGGGGGGTGGCAGGGCTATCCGAGGTTGGGGTGGGGGGCTGTATGGGGGGGAGCTGTACGGGGTGAGAGAGATGTCCGGGGGTGAGGGGGTCTGTCTGGGGGGGTGAGGGGGCTGTCCGGGGGTGAGGGGGTTGTACGGGGTGAGGGGGTCTGTCCGGGGGGTGGCAGGGCTATCCAGAGTTGGGGTGGGGGTTGTATGGGGGGGGGGGTCTGTCCGGGGGTGAGGGGGATGTCCGTGGGGTGAGGGGGGGATGTCCGGGGTGAGGGGGATGTCTGGGGTTGGGGGTTGTCTGAGGTGAGGGGGGTTGTCCGGGGGTGGGGGCTATCTAGGGTAGGGGGGCTCTTCGGGGGTGAGGTGGGATGTCCAGAGGGTGGCAGGACTGTCCAGGGGTGAGGGGGATTGTCCATGGTGAGGGGGGCTGCTAGAGGTGAGGGGGGTCTGTTTGGATGACCTATAAGCATACAAAACACCCTCCTTTACCTAGCTTCCACCAATATATAAAGAAGGATTAATTATCCCCTTTGTCCCATGGTCTGATGGGGAAGGAGTGATCAAAAAATGCGGTAATAAAATAATTGATGAGGTGGGTCATGGAACCACTTCTCAGCACGAGGTGAGTGGGAACAAACTTAACGGGTGTTCGGATAGGAGACATCGTAGCGGAAACTGTAATGATTAAAAAATTAGGTTTAGGGGAAGTAGAATGCTACGAAATAAGGGGATTCACTCTTGCAGTGTTTTTTTCTATAGGTTTCACTCTCTCTGTCATGCTATCTCTATTGTGCTGTCATTATTGGTTCCAGGTAAGTCTCTTGACTTTTCTCTCTATGGTAAGTAAGGTTAATGAATCCATCCTTCTTTTAGTGTTTGAGGGTGGGAGTTACATTGAAAAGGGTCAACTATTAATGTTTGCATCTGAATTATGTGTCATCTCCTCATACACATCACCAATAATAATTAGGGTGTTCTCGTGTGATTTCATGTCATGTCGATATCGTTCGGTATGCATTTGACCATTAAACGCATGTTTTGGCCATTTATGACACACGGAGTGTGTTTTCAGTCACCGCAGTCACACGACACCTATGATTAATGTGTATTCTTCCATACTATTTCACAATTCACCACCCTTTGTTTTTGTCCGATTTCATGGCATTCCGAGGTCGTTCGGACAGTTTTGACCGTCCCACGAACGCTTTTCAAGCGCGCCAAACACCTAACAAACAAATATTTAGTTGTGTCATGCAAACCTTGCATCGGAATGATGTGTCGTCTGTTGGAACCACTTTGTGTATAGGATTGTATTTGTTGTCAATAGTTGTCAATGGAATATCAAAATGAAAGAGATCAAGAAGTACTCCAATAAAATGGAGGAATGGAAGCTCACAATGAAGGAGATCATGAAGTACTCCGATGAAGTAGAGGAGTAGTGATTCAGACGATTGTTGTGCTGATCGTAAGTTCAAAGAACATGTGTCAAAGGTGATACATTATTTACAACAATGAAGAATGTGAGGAGTAATCCATCCAAGGATGATTAACACAGGATGGTGTTTTTGGATGAAGAGCATGCAATTCCTCGTTATTGCATGAGAACAATGGGTTTTGATGAATACCATGCAATTACTCATGATTGCATGAGAACCATGCTAGAGACTTCTTGACGAATTGAATCACATGGTTTGCATGAAGTTGATCATGACGGTTGATGAAGGAGGCAATGTGCCAATGAGTTGACTTATGAAATGGCCATGCACATCACATTGTCATAGAGGATGATGGTACTAAAGCTGTTCCTTCAAAGAATACATATCACAATGGTGGAGTTCGTGATAAAGGCAAAAGAATTGTTGAAGGATACAGATCACCAAGAAGAAGTGTTGTTGAGGTGATCGTGCTTGTCGACAAAGCAAACAAACGACATACAAATTTGTTGACAAAGGAGATTCCATGGTCACATGTCGAGTTCAAGAGTTGTGGTCAACGATGTATGTTTGATTCAAGAACATCGACAGAGGAATGGATGATCTGGAGGCGGTACAAAAAGGGCAGATACAAGGTGGCGCCGTTTTCCAGTGTTTTCCAAATTTCAGGACCTCAAAATCAACAAATGAAGAAGAGTGATTTTGGAAAAGGGACTTGCGCGCCATACTCTTGGAGGATAAAAGACTTGCGCGCCATATGTTTTTGAGGATCAGAACATCAAAATTTGGATAAGGAAAGAAGGTCGCGCAAGTGTTGGTTGGGTCGCGCAAGTGAGTTGCGCGACAGAGTTTATTGAATACAAGACTTGCGCGCCGTCGAGGGACTTGCGCGCCGCCGCGCAGGGGGTCCAGTTTGCCTATAAATACTGGACCACCCCTCCTAATTTCTCATGGAGCTCAAGACTTTGAGATTGTTCGAGCTCTCGTCGCGCAGGTGGTTGAGCCGCACAAGTAGGGGTTGCGCGCCGAGTAAGGGTTGCGCGCCCTAGAAGATTTGGGGGAGAAAGGGAGTGTGTCACGCAAGTATTAAGTTCAAGAAGGCAGTGTCGCGCAGGTGCTTCAGTGAAACTTGCACGCCAGTTTAGACTTGAGCGCCTGAGACTTGCGCGCCGCCAGGAGACTTGCGCGCCGGGCTTAAAAAGGAGACCCAGACACTGTTGAAGCACGCCCACCTTTCTGGAGCTGCACAAGAGCTAATGATTGCCTGATACTTTCGATGCAAGGCGAGATTGAAGAAGAAATCTAAAATGATACATGCATGATCTCATGCATACATGGAGAACTGATTCTGACAACGTCGAGTAAGCTGAGATTCATTAAGTAAGCAATCACATCAGTGATTGTGATTCAGGCAAACGAAGACAAGGGGATCTAGTGCATTCATTCATTGCGCTAAAGAAGAAAGATTGAAATATAAAGAGCATCAACTCTGAATCCTGATGCAAGCAAAGTCTCATGCGGAACAGAAGACAAAGAACATCAATGCACATTTATTGAAGAGACCTTTACGTCTATAAACTGAGTGGGACTTCACCAACGGCAGTGAGCCAGGGGGAGTCAACGGGAGTGACCCGAGGGACGCAGTAAGCTATCCCTGAACAATTGTAAAGGCAGTGAGCCTGGGACAGAGTGACTGTACCCGAACCTTTATAATCTACAGCTAGTGAAGCATAGTGGATTTTGGTACGACCGACAACCTGTCGGCGTATGCTCCTTGGACGTAGCCCTTAGTGGTGAACCAAGTAAAAATAGTTGTGCCATCTCTCTGCATGTGAATGTTTAATTGCTGATCATATCCATCATACAGGTTTAAGTAGTTCATATCAACGTGGGAACAAGATCCACAACTAAAAGAAGAAAAAGTTGCCACCCTGATTCACCCCTCCCCTCTCAGGGTGTCCCGGGGTCCTACATCGTCTCCTTCTATACCTCTACAATAATAATTAGGGTGTTCTGGTGTGATTTCACGTCATGCCGATGTCGTTTGGTATGCATTTGACCGTTAAACGCATGTTTTGTCCATTTACGACACACGGAGTGTGTTTTCAGTCACTGCGGTCACACAACACCTCCGATTGAAGTTTTGTCTGCCAGAACATTTCACAATTCACCCACCCTTTGTTTTCGTCTGATTTCATGGAATTCTGAGGTCGTTCGGCTAGTTTTGACCACCCCACGAATGCTTTTCAATTGCGCCAAACACCTAACAAACACATATTCAGTCATTCCACGCAAATCTTACGTCTGAATTATGTGTCATCTCCTTATACACCTCACCAATAATAATTAGGGTGTTCTCGTGTGATTTTATGTCATGTCGGTGTCGTTCGGTATGCATTTGACCGTTAAACGCATGTTTTCACCATTTACGACACACAAAGTGCGATTTCGGTCACCACGGTCACACAACACCTTCGATTGATGTGTCATCTACTAGACCATTTCACAATTCACCCACCCTTTGTTGTCCTTCAATTTCATGGCATTCCAAGGTCGTTCGTCCAGTTTTGACCACCCCACTGATGCTTTTCAAGCACGCCAAACACCTAAAAAACACATATTCAGCCATGTCGTGCAAACCTTGCATCTGAATGATGTGTTGTCTCATAGTACACCTCACCAATAATAATTAGGGTGTTCTCGTGTGATTTCACATCATTTTGATGTCGTTCAGTATGCATTTGACTGTTAAACGCATGTTTTGGCCATTTACGACACACAGAGTACGTTTTCGGTCACCGTGGTCACACGACACCTCTGATTGATGTGTCGTTTGCTAGACCATTTTAAAATTTACCCACCCTTTGTTTTCGTCTGATTTCATGGCATTCTGAGGTTGTTCACCCAGTTTTGACCACCCCACGGACGCTTTTTAAGTGCGCCAAACACATAAAAAACACATATTCAGCTGTGTCACGCAAACCTTGTTTCTGAATGACGTGTCATCTCCTCATACACCTCACTAATAATAATTAGGTTTTTCTCATGTGATTTCATCTCATGTTGATGTCGTTCGGTATGCATTTGACCGTTAAATGCATGGTTTGTCCATTTACGACACACGTAGTGCGTTTTCGGTCACCGCGGTCACACGACACCTCCAATTGACGTTTTGTCTGCCTGACCATTTCAAAATTCACCCACTCTTTGTTGTCATCTGATTTCATGGAATTCTGAGGTTGTTCGGCTGGTTTTGACCACCCCATGGACACTTTTCAAGCACGCAAACACCTAAAAACACATATTAAGCCATGTCATGCAAACCTTGCATCCGAATGATGTGTCATCTCCTCGTAAACCTCACCAATAATAATTAGGGTGTTCTCGTGTGATTTCATATCATGTTGATGTCGTTTGGTATGCATTTGACCATTAAATGCATGTTTTGGCCATTTACAACATGCAGAATGTATTTTCGGTCACTGTGGTCACAATACACCTCTGATTGATGTGTCGTCTTCCAGACCATTTAACAATTCACCTACCCTTTTTTGTCGTCTGATTTCATGGCATTCCAAGTTCATTTGACCAGTTTTGACCACCCCACGGACGCTTTTCAAGCACGCCAAACACCTAAAAAACACATATTCAGTTGTGCCACACAAACCTTGCATCCGAATGACGTGTCTTATCCTTTTACACCTCACCCATAATAATTAGGGTGTTATCTTGTGATTTCACGTTATGATGATGTCGTTCGGTATGCATTTGACCGTTAAACGCATGTTTTGGCCATTTACGACACGCGGAGTGCATTTTCAGTCTCCGCGGTCACAGGACACATCCAATTGACGTGTCGTCTACCCGACCATTTCACAATTCACTCGCCCTTTGTTTTCGTCTGATTTCATGGCATTCTGAGGTCGTTAGGCCGGTTTTGACCACCCAACGGATGCTTTTCAAGCCCTCCTAACACATAAAAACACATATTCAGCCATGTCGTGTAAACCTTACATCCGAATGATGTTTCGTCTCCTCATACACCTCACCGATAATAATTAGGGTTTTCTCATGTGATTTCACATCATGTCGATGTCGTTCGGTTTACATTTGACCATTAAACGCATGTTTTGGCCATTTACGACATGCGGATTGCGTTTTTGGTCACTACGATCACACGACACCTTCTATTGATGTGTCGTTTGCCTGACCATTTCAAAATTCACCCATCCTTTGTTTTTTTCCTATTTCATGGAATTCCAAGGTCGTTCGGCCAATTTTGACCACCCCACAGATGTTTTTCAAGCGCGCTAAACACCTAAAAAACACATATTCAGTTCTGCCGCGCAAACCTTGCATCTGAATGACATGTTGTCTCCTCGTACACCTCGCCAATAATAATTAGGGTGTTCTCGTGTGATTTCATGTCATGCTGATGTCGTTCGGTATGCATTTGACCGTTAAATGCATGTTTTGGCCATTTACGACACGCGGAGTGCGTTTTCGGTCACCGTGGTCTCACAACACCTCTGATTGATGTTCTTTCTACCCTACCATTTCACAATTACCCACCCTTTGTTTTCATTTGATTTCATGGCATTCCAAGGTCGTTTGGACGGTTTTGACCACCCCACGGACGCTTTTCAAGCGTGCCAAACACCTAAAAAACACATATTTAGCTGTGTCGTGCAAACCTTATGTCCGAATGACATGTAGTCTCCTCATACACCTCACCAATAATAATTAGGGTGTTATTGTGTGATTTCATGTCATGAAGATGTCTTTTGGTATGCATTTGACCGTTAAACGCATGTTTTGGCCATTTACGACACGCGGAGTGTGTTTTTAGTCATCGCGGTTACACGACACCTTCGATTGACATGTCGTTTACCAAACCATTTCACAATTCACCCACCCTTTGTTGTCGTCTGATTTCATGGCATTCCAACGTAGTTTGGCCGGTTTTGACCAACCCACAGACGCTTTTCAAGCACGCCAAACACCTAAAAAACACATATTCAGTCGTGCCGCGCAAACCTTTCATCAGAATGACATGTTTTCTCCTCGTACACCTCAACAATAATAATTAGGGTGTTCTTGTGTGATTTCACGTCATGTCGATGTCGTTCGGTATGCATTTGACTGTTAAACATATGTTTTGTCCATTTACGACACGCGGAGTGCATTTTCGGTCATCGCGGTCACACAAAACCTCTGATTGATGTGTTGTCTACCCAACCATTTCATAATTCATACACCCTTTGTTTTCGTCCGATTTTATGACATTACAAGGTTGTTCGACCAGTTTTGACCACCCCACGGATGCTTTTCAAGCGCGTCAAACACCTAAAAACACATATTCAGTCGTGTGGTGAAAACCTTGCATCTGAATGATGTGACGTCTCCTCATACACCTCACCAATAATAATTAGGGTGTTTTCGTGTGATTTCACATCATGTCAATGTTGTTTGATATGCATTTGACCGTTAAACGCATGTTTTGGTCATTTACGACATGCTGAGTGCGTTTTTGGTCACTGTGGTCACACAACACCTCTGATTGACGTGCCATCTTCCAGACCATTTCAAAATTCACCACCCTTTGTTGTCGTCCGATTTTATGGCATTCCTAGGTTGTTCAGCTAGTTTTGACCACCCCACACACTTTTCAAGCGTGCCAAACACCTAAAAACACATATTTAGTCGTGCCACACAAACCTTGCATATGAATGACGTTTAGTCTCCTCGTACACCTCACCAATAATAATTAGGGTGTTCTCGTGTGATTTCACATAATGCTTATTTCGTTCGGTATGTATTTGACCATTAAAAGAATGTTTTGGCCATTTACGACACACGTAGTGTGTTTTCAGTCACTGCGGTCACACAACACCTCCAATTGACATTTCATCTACCCGACCATTTTACAATTCACCCACCCTTTGTTTTCATCCGATTTCATGGCATTCTGAGGTTGTTCGGCTAGTTTTGACCACCCCACAGACACTTTTCAACTGCGCCAAACACCTGAAAAGACATATTCAGCCATGCCATGTAAACCTTGCATCTTAATGATGTGTAGTCTCCTCTTACACCTCACGAATAATAATTAGGATATTTTCATGTGATTTCACGTCATGTTGATGTCGTTCAGTATGCATTTGACCGTTAAATGCATGTTTTTGGCCATTTACGACACGCGAAGTGTGTTTTCGGTCACCACGGTCACACGACACCTCTGATTTGTGTTCCATCTACCAGAATATTTTACAATTCACCCACCCTTTGTTTTTGTCTGATTTCATGGCATTCTGAGGTCATTCGGCCGGTTTTGACCATCCCACGGATGCTTTTCAAACGCGTCAAACACCTAAAAAACACATATTCAGTCGTGCCATGCAAACCTTGTGTCAGAATGACATGTCATCTCCTTGTACACCTCATCAATAATAATTAGAGTGTTCTCATGTGATTTCACATCATGCTGATGTCGTTCGGTATACATTTGACCATTAAACGCACGTTTTGGCAATTTACGACACGCGAAGTCATGGGGTGGGGGGATGTCCGGGGGTTGGGGGGCTGTACGAGGGGTGGGGGGCTGTCTGAGGGTGAGGGGGTGTCTGGGGCAGCTCGTAGTGACGGGGGGATGTCCGGGGGGTGGGGACGGTCCAGGGGGTGGGGGCGGGGGGGTGTCCAGATTGGGGGGGGGGGTTGTTCGGGGGGGACTAACGCGCTAACGCCACCCTAATTCCCTAATAGCATATTAATTTAACATTGTAATGACCAAATGGCCTAATGACATATTATACTATTGATCTAATGGCCCAATTCTATTTATATATATATACTAACTTAATAAATACCTCCAATTTTCATTTTCTTTGTTTAATTGTTTCTTTTGTATATTATTATAGGCTTATTGAAGCATAATATTGGAATGGATTAGAGTGGTTTGGATCGCTACATGTGAAAAAGTATGTCCGTCATTTATTGTTTTTGAGTAATTTGATTTTTATGTTGTTTTAAATTGTTTTTGTTTGTCATTTTAGTTGTGTTTTTTCTGCTTGGAAATTGTTTTTGTGATTGTTGGAAATGGGATGTATAAATTATTTTTTTTTTAAAAAAATTCCAGGTTTGCGGCCACTATTGGCGGTCGCTATTGGTCATGGTGATCAATGCCTATAACAACTGCCAATGGCAGTCGCTGTAGGCCGATTTTCCAGCCTCCTATAGTGACCGCCATTGGTGGTCTCTATAGACCCACCCAAAAGCGACAGCCATACGGTCGTGGTGTACCAAATTTCCGGTTACCTATAGTGACTGCCTTTGGCAGTCTCTATAGCTCTACAGCGATGGGCCAAATACGACCACCACTGGCGGTTGCTATTGGGATATAGCGACCGCTAATGGTGGTCACTATAGGCCCAGTTTCTAGTAGTGAGTAAAGAATTGTTACCATTTCTAATATATTCATTGAATAGTGACCACATTATTAGTATAAATATAGGGCTTTAACAAATCCAATATACTTAAACAAAGGAAGCGATGGCCTCATCCAGTAGAATTAATCCATTCGAAGCCCATTTTCGGAGCTCGTAAAGGAGGTAGCGTCACTGGGATTCTCTATTGACCAAGCCCAAGTCAATCTTTAACACATTAATCTTGAACAGAACTGCCTACGACAGAAGTGGAAGTTAATAGAGATTACCACCCGAGCGATGTTATCTGAGCCTCCCCAAGAGTCTTTCACCATCGCACACCTTACCCTTATGTCTTATGCGGGTGTTATAAGGGGTTATGTAACAAGACCCTAGCACTATGATTATGTGCATTATTTTTTTATATAATAAAGAATATACATTCATTTTATTATTGTTACTTTGAGAAAAAATATTATTATTTTTAGTTAATATTAAAATTCAATTAAGAAATCTATTTTGATGAATTAATGGATTTTTTAATTAAATAATTTTTAATAAAATATTATTACTAAATTAATTTTTATTAAATATAAATGATTGTATAATTTTTATGAATACAATTGTAATTTTTATTAAGGTTTGAAAGCTGTTTTTGTCAAAAACCCATGAATTTTCGATATATATCAGTTTTTATTTTAAAAGTAACAATTCACATATTTAGAAATTTATTGAGTTAAAATGAATATTATTTTTGTATTTAGGATGTCAAAATTATCTAATGGTGAATTTTTCATAATTTTCTGAGACAGTCGAATTTTTGGGTAAAAATTAAATACCGTTTAAATATATAATGTGTTTTATGACATCATAATGACCCAATAGTGATGTAATAAAATACTATAAAAATAATTTTCGGACAATATATGTTTTACCTTTAAAATAATGTGATTTTATATTTTGTTGATTAATTTTTTTGTGCCTTAGTGGACCCTCCATGACTTATAAAACATTTTAACTTTTTAAAATGATTTCCTTGAGAGCGTGACTCACCTCCACATAAGCAAGACCAATATTTTAATAAGTTAGGCCATTGGCCTTATAAAATAATGGTTTACACTCACCTTTGGCAAAAACCATGGGTTGGTGTGTGGTCTTGATTAGTTTACTGCATTGTGTCCAAAACATAAATAATAAAGAATTCCCTCCACTTTGCTGTATAAACCCACTCAATATCCCATTCCCCTTCACTCAAACCATTTTAATCTCGAACAACCCCAGACCTCCTCTCTATAGAATCCTCCCAAGTCACCCCAAGCTCCCAATAATCCTCTCTCAAGCCTCTCCTAAGCCTTTGGTATCACACTTCCAAGTAAGGGATGTCTTCCTTTCTCATTTTTGTCCAAATTTATTTATGTGGTTATGCACTTTTATTTTCAATTAAAAATGTTGGGGTATGATTTTTCACCTCCCCTATACTTCCCTTCTTATGTTTGAATTATGAGAGACCCCTTTCTCTCTCATTAATTCCTCTTATGTACACCCATTACCATGCCAATATTCTGTAAGGGATTTCTCTCTCCTCTTTTACATTCAAGAAATTATTTTATATTATGTATCTAAATTCCATTAAATATGTAGGGATATTATGTTCCATTACCCCCTTACTGTCCATTTCATGTATAGATGATGATATTCACCTTTCTATCTCATTAACCCATTTTACGATTTCTATTTGACGTCGTTATGTTGTCGATGTTATGCCAAAATTTCTCATGCCTAAATCATCGTGTAAGTGAATACCATACCAATTTCTCCATCAAGGGTATTCAACTTTATGCACATGTACTTTCTGATTGAGGAATTACATTTATGTATTCCACATCTATTATTCATGGAATAAATTATGGTGTTTAATGAATCCATGTTGTATGATCTATGTGGCACACTTATGCATGAAATGAAATGATTAAAAAGGGTGCACCCTGATAGCACTCCAATGCATTGGGTAAAGAATAGTATCATGATAAGACATTTTCAATGAGGGTTTACACATTCTAATTCAAGTTCAATTAGGATTTACTCATTATCTATGTGAAATGATCCTTGTCTCATGCTAATATTATGTTAAATGTTGATGCCACATTTCCATGTTATGATAATCATGCTATATCATGCCTTTATGTTCATGTTTCTCTTATTCTCCATTGATATACCTATTTCCTAAAATTTATTATATTCTTCATGTTATGCCTTGTTTACTCCCTTACTGGGATTTATAGATCACCTTTTTCTTATGCATGTCATCAGGTTATCCCATGCAATTATATGTACGAATGAATGTGTGTGGTTAAGTAAAAGAAGTTTTAAATAAAGATGTGTCACTAGTGCAAAAAATGTTTTTTAAGGCGGTTATTTTTTATTTTTAACATTGGATTTTGGCCAATGTATTACAGGAGATGTTATAAACAGAGTTTTTTACGTCGTTTATTTTACAACCGACGTAAAAAAACACAAATCCGAAGCATTTTTCACGTCAGTTGATAAAAAACCGACATGGAAAAAGCTTCGGAGGAGTGCTTTATTACATCGGTTATTTAATAACCAACGTGATATAAACCCTTTCACGTCAGTTATTATATAACCGACGTCATAAATCACTCTTCTGAAGTGTTTATCACGTCGGTTATTTTTATAACCGACGTGATAAACCTGTCTGCCAAGCGGTTTTCAAAGTCGGATATATAATAACCGACATAAAAACATATCTACGATGTCAGTTATTTTATAACCGACGTAAAAGACTATACATTTAAATTTATTACGTCGGTTATGAAATAACAGACATAAAAACCATTTCCATGAAGTTATTACGTCGGTTTCCAACTAACCGACGTTATAACAAATACCAATGCATTTTATACTTCGGTTATTTAATAACCAACATGATATAAACCCTTTCAAATCGGTTATTATATAACCAACGTCATAAATCACTCTTCTGAAGTGTTTATCACGCCGGTTATTTTTATAACCGATGTGATAAACCTGTCTGCCAAGCAGTTTTCAACGTCATTTATATAATAACCGACATAAAAACATATCTACGACATCGGTTATAAAATAACCGACATAAAAGACTATCCATTTCACTTTATTACGTCGGTTATGAAATAATAGTCATAAATACCATTTCCCATGAAGTTATTACGCCGGTTTCCAAATAACTGATGTTATAAAAAATACCAATGCATTTTTTACATCAGTTATGAAATAACCGACGTAAAAAACAATTTTTTTTAAATAAACCTGAACCACTTCTATGCCCAGCCAAATCACCTGAAACAGAGAAAAAGAATACCAAAAATAGACCAGAACATACCAGACCCCCCCCCACCACCACACCCCTAGACACCCCCCCCCCACCCCTGGATAGCCCCCACCCCCTGGACATCCCCCCACACCCCTGGACAACCCCCCCCCCCACCCTCCTGTATACCCCCCACCCCTAGAAAGCACTCCCACACCCCTGGACAGCCCTCCCACACCCCTGAAACTGACCAAAAAGTTACCAAAAACAGACCAGAACCCCCTCACCCCACTGGACAGCCCCAACCACACCCCTGGACACCACCCCACACCCCTGGACTTCCCCCCCCCCACCCCCTGGACAGCCCCCAACACCCCTGTACAACCCCCCCACCCTCCTGGACACCCCCCCCCACACACACACACACACACACCCCGGGACTGCCCCACCACCCCCAGGACAACCCCCCACACCCCTGGACAACCCCCACCCTTTTGGAAACCCCCCACACCCTTGGACTATCCCCCACAGCCCTGGATAGCACTCACATACCCTTGGATAGCCCTCCCCACACCCCTGAAACTGACCAAAAAGTTACCAAAAATAGACCAGAACCCCCTCACCCCACTGGACAGCCCCCACCACACCCCTGGACACCCCCCCACACCCCTGGACTTCCCCCACCCCCTGGATAGCCCCCAACACCCCTGGACAACCCCCCACCCTCCTGGACACCCTCCACACCCCTGGACTACCCCACCACCCCCTAGACATCCCCCACACCCCTGGACAACCCCCACCCTCCTGAACACCCCCCCACACACACACCCCTAGATATCCCCCCACACCCCTGGACATCCCCACCACCCCCCTGGATATCCCCCCACACCCCTAGACAACCCTCCCCCCCACCCTCCTATATACCCCTGCACCCCCTGGACAGCACTCCCACACCCCTGGACATCCCTCCCACACCCCTGAAACTGACCAAAAAGTTACCAAAAACAGACCATAACCCCCTCACCCCACTGGACAGCCCCCACCACACCCCTAGACACCCCCCCCCCCCCACACCCCTGAACTCCCCCCCCCCACCCCCTAGACAACCCCCAACACCCCTGGACACCCCCCCCCCCACCCTCCTGGACCCCCCCCCCCCACCCCTAGACTGCCCCACCACCCCCTGGATATCCCCCCACACCCCTGGATAACCCCCACCCTTCTGGACACCCCCACACCCCTGGACTGCCCCCCCCCCCACCCCCAGGACTGCCCCCCCCCCACAACCCTGGACTCCCCCCCCCCACCCTTGGACTACCCCCACCCCCTGGACAGACCCCCACACCCATTGACAACCCCACCCCCCCCCCCCCCCACCTCACCCTCTTGGAAACCCCCCACACCCCCAGACTACCCCCCACCCCCAGGACTTCCCCCACCCTTCGGGACACCCCCCCCCCACCACCCACACACACACACACCTAGACTACCCCCCCCCCCACCCCACCCACCCCCTGGACAGCCCCCCACACCCCTGGACTGCCCCCACCCCTGAGACTACCCCCACCCTCCTGGAAACCCTCCACACCCCTGGACTGCCCCCACACCCCTGGACTACCCCCACCCCCGAGACTGCCCCCACCCTCCTGGACAGCCCCTGGACATCCCCCCACACCCCTAAACTGCCCCCCCACCCCCTGTACACCCCCCCCATACCCCTGGACAACCCCCCCCCCCCCTCCTGGACACCCCCCCCTCTTGGACACCCCACACCCCTGTACTGCCCCCCCCCCCCCCACCCCCGGGACTGCCCCCCACACCCCTAAACACCCCCTGGACATCCCCCCACTTGCCTATAAATCCCTCCCACCCTTTTGGACACCCTCCCACCTCACTGGACAGCCCCCACCACACCCTTGGACACCCCCCCCACCTCACTGGACACCCACAGACCAAAACCCAACCAAAACTAGACCAGAACCCCCCCCCCCCCCACCCCACCCCACTGGACAGCCCCCACCACTCCCCAGGACCCCCCCCCCCCACACCCCTGGACTTCCCCCACCCCTTGGACAGCCCCTGGACAGCTGGTTTTGGGAGGGGGCACGCCGCTGGAAGTTACTCACCACTCCCACATGCGAAGCTTGAGCTCTCAAAATGTTTCACATGTGGGAGTGATGAGTACCTTACAGCGGCGTTCAGCCCTCCGATGGATGGAGGTGCCTCCTCTCCCACACCCTTGGACCCCCCCCCCCCCCACCCCTGGAAAGCCCCCCACACCCCTGGACAACCCCCACCCTCATGGACACCCCCCCTCCCCACACACACACACACAACTGGACTTCCCCCCCCCCCACCCCGGGACTTCCCCCCACCCTCCTAGACACCCCTACACACCCCTAGACTGCCCCCTGGATATCCTCCCACACCCCTGGACTTCCCCCCACCCCCGGGACTGCCCCCCACACCCCTGGACACCCCCTGGACATCCCCTCACTCGTCTAGACATCCCTCCCACCCTCCTGGACACCCTCCCACCTCACTGGATAGCCCCCACCACACCCCTAGACACCCCCCCCCCCACCTCACCTGGACACCCCCAGAACAAAACCCAAACAAAACCAGACCAGAACCCCCCACCCCCACCCCACTGGAAATCCCCCACCACACCCCTGGACACCCCCCCCCCACACACACCCCTGGACTACCCCCCACCCCCCTTGACAGCCCCTGGACAACTGGTGTTGGGAGAGGAGGCACCGCCATCCCTCGGGGGGAACGTCGCTGGAAGGTGCTCATCACTCCCACATGCGAAGCTTGAGCTCTCAAAATGTTTCACATGTGGGAGTGATGAGTACCTTCCAGCGGCGTTCAGCCCCACGAGGGATGGCGGTGCCTCCTCTCCCACACCCCTAGACTCCCCCCCCCCCCCCATCCCCATGGACACCCTAGACCCCCCCCCCCCCCCCACCCCCACCCCCACCCCACTGGACAACCCTCCCACACCCCTGGAAACCCTTATCACCACACAGGACACCCCCACACCCCTGGACACCCCCTGGACATCCCCCCACTCCCCTGAACAGCCCTTCCACCCTCCTGGAAACGCTCCCACCCCCTGGACTGCCCCCCACTCTCATGGACACCTAGGATACCCCCCACCCCACTGGACATCCCTCCCACACCCCTGGATACCCCCCACCCCATTGAACACCCCCCCCCCCCCACACACACACACACACCCTTGGAACCCCTCCCCCCATACCAGAATCCATACCAGAAAAACAATCATAATTATACCAAAACAATAAGTAGAGAAAAATTAAACATTCACATATATAACATTCAAAACTTACTATGTCAACTTAAAAAAACTAAATCCAACCTAAACGACTACCAAATACACAATTACAATGACAATATTCAAAATTACATTTTACACTACAAACAACTAAAATTCAATCAAACCTATAAAATAATTTGACCATTCCACTTGTAAGTGTTTGACGTCTTGAGAACTATAGGGTTGAGGGTCATCAAATAGATACAAATTACAAGGATAGTAGTTAATGTGTATAATGAATAAATCAAATGAAATATTATGGAAAAGTTTAAAATGAAATCTTACCAGGTCAAAGTTTACAACTTTCCCAGTTGTTATTATTTCATACATAAATCTTAACATATAATATCAGAATTCGATGATTCCTTGTTGTTTATGAAAATTCTATTTGAATGAGTGTAAATTAAATATATTATTTTTATGTAATAAATCAAAAACTACAAATTATAAAGAGATATTTACCTTTATATTTACATATTTGATATCTGCACTTCTTTTCTTTGTGTTTTTTTGAAAGTAGACCCATTCCCTGTTAGAAAATAATACGAATGGGATAAATTTAAAATTCATTATAATATACAAAACTATTGAGAAATTGAAACTTACTTTTCCAAAATTTTCTTAAAACTTTCCTACACATCACCATGGACAGAGCATATCCAATAAAGTGTCTTCTCCCTTGGGTAAAAAACCCCTAACATCCAATGATCACTGATAAAAGAAAATTTAAGGTTAGTGGTTTTTTATGTTAAAAGATAATGAACTCTTTGAGAGAGATGTGTTTCATAACTCTCACAAAAAGGCATCATCCAACATTGTGTGACTATATTCTGTTCAAGTCTTTCATCAATATAAATCATTCTTTGTTCCTCATCCAATGCACATGCTTCAGGGGAAATCAAATGTGGGTCCATGAACCTATATACATATATCCGCTCATTCTTATCACAAATATTATAAATATACCTAATAAAAAATAGATATAAGTATACATTTTTAATAAATATAATGCAGTGAAAAGGTGTTAAGACTTACATGGAAAAAAATTACACCACGTTGATGCCCAACTTATCTCCAGTAACAAGATCCATGATATCATCTTTCATAATCCCCATAGTTATTGCACATCCACAAACATGAGCTTCCATTGGAAACTCGTAATGATCCGCCAAAAAATTTGAATATCTTGACAATCTGTCAAAACTACTAGAATATGTATCTGATTTCATAGACATTTGTCTTTTTTTTTGTCTATACAGTTATTATTTACCTTTGAAGTATTACTATAAAAATAAATAGAAAAATATATTAGTTTTCAAATGATAAAACAACTTTAATAAAAAAATAAAATAGAAGATATAACATACATACCTTTATGGTAATGAGTCGAAGAAGTTTGGATGGCCAAATTAAAAAATGATCGATACTATGTCCAACTGTCATCACCTCATCTGTAGGTAATGGAACTCGAGCTGATCTATCTATAATATCCTATACAGTAACCCTTTGATTATCTACCTCTAATTGTTGATGATGAATTGTATCTCCTATACAATATACCAACCCATATGCAACTATATGATGTTGAAGATCATCAACATACAACTCGCAATAAGTAGGAAGTTGTGGCAGAAGAGTAGGATAAAAAATGGGGTCTGTGGGCTGAGGTGGGGGAGTGGGAGCTACAGTATGAAATTATCTTTTCATGTCTGCAAACATAGAATATACTAACACTCTAATTTTTTCCTCCATCTTCGCATTAATATTATGAACTTCAGCCTCCAAGGATTCTATTTTTTTATAAACACCCTCAACGTAAGTAGTTGAAGAAAGTGGCAACACTTTTCTTACCGATACACCTGCCGGATATCCTCGTACATGACCAGGATGTTCGGGCTTTCCTAATGCTGAAGATAAAATATCTTTCCTCCTAGTAGCTGTAAATACCCCCTGTGAGCTATGCTCCTCAAGATAATCCTGTATTGATTAATTGAACATTTCTGTAATGATTGAAATTATATGAATAAAATAGTTAACTTAAATAAATAAAATAGATATCTTACAATCCTCTCAACTATGATTATCGAATCTTCCGAAAGATATTTCCTTTTTTTCCCATTTGAGCTCTCTTCCATTTTTCATGTCTAGATGGAGGGAATGGAGGGGCCACCTCTTCAAAGCTTGAAGACTCAGCTCTTAGATTTTGTAATTTTTCCGCCATCATTTTTTCTTCCAATAATGTATACCCTCATCGAGATAAACTATGAGGGTGTACATTTTTAGATTGGATCTCCTGATGAGATTTCCTTGTTGCTATAAATTAATAATAATAAATCATTAACAAAACATTAATAAGATCATTTATATAAGAAATATTATAAAATTTTACATTTCCCTTACCAAAAATGAATATTTTCTTCTACTTTCAACAAACTGTCTCCATGTGTCTTCATCTATGAAAGGATATATACGACATGGATTTTCATGACTCCTATGACCAAAAATGAAATCAGATGTGAGGGTTGATTTGAAATCCCTCCATCTCCTGGAATCCATCGATAAGCATTTCTTCCTGACTCCTCCAGTGTCAGGAATATCAAATTTCATCTGATAAAGAAGAGGTTAAACATATTATATATACTGAAAACATTTAAAGAATAGGAAAACAATAGAAAAAGATCTTACCAAAATCGTCTCCCACAACTGAGAGATTATCGCTTTATCCACACTTCTCTATTAATCATACAAAATTCTTACTTTTCTCTTACCCTGAGTTGATACAGAACTCTTAAAATCTTTTGCATTTGGACCTCTAAGAATATCATCCTCATCAAACTCAACGAGTATCATCTGATCCTACATACGGGCAAGTGATAATTTTGGTAAACATGTGCACCCACGTTTACCAACTCTTGAACTCTTTGTAGTAATGGGAGCACATGAGGAAGATTGGGGAACATCAAGAGGAGTATGTGAATGTTCCTCCCCAGAGGTATGACCAATATGCTCATCTTCAGAATCATGTGGTTGATCAATTTATTGATCTTTCATTATCCTTAAAATCAAAAAAACAAACATTAGTTCAAAAATATACAAATTCAAATATTTTAATACTACTGTAATCAGAAAATAGAAAATTTTACTAAGTTACATAATAGTAAACATGGTTAATATGGTAAACATGTTAAAAATGGTAAAGATGGTAAATATGGTCAAGATGGTAAACATGGTAAACCTGGTAAGCATGGTAAACATAGTAAAGTAATTGTCACTGAACAAAAATAATAGATATATAATTTATGTAATGGTAAACATGATAAAGTAAAATAAACAAAATTAAAACATGGTAAACCTGGTAAACATGGTAAACATGGTAAATTAATTGTAACTGAACAAAAACAATAGATATATAATTAATGTAATGGTAAACATGATAAAGTAAACTAAAAAAAATTAAAACAAACAAAAACTTATACCTATTTTGTTTTAATACATTTTTTAATAAAGAAAAAACTTACAATATCTACCATTTTATGAAAATAATAAATGTAAACAAGAAATAAAAAAATGTTACCTATAATTTTAGGAATGTAAAAATGGATTATTTTCCCAAATTCCTTCATCATGATCGTTCCTTACGGCACAAACCATGTCTTCAACATACTCATCATTATGTTCTGTTAATCTTTCCATGGAAGTAGGGATCTCACATAAATCGGTATCTTCATCAATTTCATCCTCACCAACATATTGTTTTTCCCATGTAAAACAACAGCCCGCTGCATATCTTATTGATCTACTACATAGAAAAAAAAAATTCATGTGTTTTCATTATAAAAGAATCATCTATGTCTTCCAATCTATTCAGATTAACAATTGTCATTCCAAATTCATCATGTCTGACACTGTTGTTACCAATAAACCATTTACAGTTAAAAACAGAAACTTTAATTTTAAAGTAATCCACCTCCCATATGTCTTCAATCACTCCATAATATGCACTTGATATAGAAATTGGGTTTTTTTCTTTAGCACTCAAAAAATGCATTTCTTCTGAAAACACCAATACACCACTATTCTGAACTGCACTTCTATTGTCCTGAGCTTTCGTATGAAATGTATAGCCATTAATGTCATAACCGTAACATGTTATCACATTTAAACATGGACCACCCACTATCCATTTTAATGTCTCTGATACATCTGATCTACCAAGAAAGGTCTTTTTAAACCATGACAAAAATGTTTTGTTGTGCTCATTCAAAATACACTTTTATTTCTTCTTTGTATGACATTGTTTCAAATCATTAAAATGAAATGTGATATACAGTTGACCATCAGCTATGTTATTCAAGATGTATGATTCTAAATTATTCATTTGTTTAGTTGACAACGATTTTACTTTCAAGCCACAAATCCCCTTTTCCTCATTATTAACTCGTTCATGACGAGATGGAGGCAAACCTATGTGTTGCGCTGCAGCTAAGTAGCTCGTAAAAAACTCTGAAACCTCCTCAGAAATATAATTTTCAATAATGGAGGCTTCAGGTCGATATGGATTCTTAACATACCCCTTCAATATTTTCATATACCTTTCAAAAGGATACATCCAACAAAGATATACAGGTCCACAAATCTTTATTTCTCGAACCAGATGAATCATTAAATGAACCATTATATTAAAAAAAGTTTGAGGAAAATAAATTTCCAATTGACAAAGTATACAAATTGAATCCTTTTCCAAAATTTTCAAAGCATTCACATCAATCACCTTATTACAAATTGAATTGAAAAAATAACACAACTTCATTATAGTCTTTCTGACACGGATGGGAAATATTCCATGCAATGAAACTGGTAGAAGTTGTTGCATCATGACATGACAATCATGAGATTTCATACCTATCAACTTCAAGTCCTTCAATGAGACAAAAGTTTTTACATTTGAAGAATAACCTTGAGGCACTTTTATATCATGAAGACACTGACAAAAGCTAATTTTCTCCCTCTACAATAATGTATGACAAGCCGGGGGAATAAATGTCCGTCTTCCATTAGGAGTGGGAGCTAACTCCAAACGTATTCCCATTGATAGTAAGTATAATCTTGCATTCAACCCATCTTTTGTCTTTCCTTTAATATCTAAAAATGTTCCAATAAAACTATCACAAATATTCTTCTCCACGTGCATGACATCAATATTATGTTTAACTTCATGATATCTCCAATATGGTAGCTCAAAAAATATTGAACTTTTCTTCCAAATATGTCTATCATTACTAGATTTCTGTGTCTTTCCCAATGTCACATCAAGGTTTTTTACCCTCTCAAAATACAGATCAGGGGATAAAGGTTTTAGATAAATATCAAATTCTTGTGATCCATTGAATTCCTTTTTTAGTCTTTTATAAGAGTGATCCATAGGCAAAAACTTTCAATGACCCATGTATACTGTTTTCCTCCCATGATTCAATTGACAATATGACGTATGTTGTTCTCAAATTGGAAATTCTTTATGCCCTTTAACACTGTATCCAGACAAATTTTCATATGTTGGGAAGTCATTTATAGTGAACAAAAGTACTGCATGCAGTTGAAAATATTCCATTTTATAAGAATCATACACCCTAATACCATCATCCCATAAAAGTTTCAACTCATCAATCAACGGTGACAAGAAAACATCAATATCATTGTCGGGTTGCTTCGGAACAGAGATCATTATACTCAACATGACATATTTTCACTTCATACAAACTTCAGGAGATAGGTTGTAAATTACCAATAAAACAGGCCATGAACTATGTGTGCTACTGAGGGTTCGGTATGGATTCATTCCATCTGTGCACAGCCCTAGTCTAAGATTTATAATTTCATTTCCAAATGTAGGATACTACTCATCAATTTTCTTCCATTATAGAAAATCACATGGATGGAGTATTTTTCCATCACATAACCACTCATCAGCATGCCATCTTAACCTTTTTGCATCATGTGAATTAGAAAATAAATGTTTGAAATGATAAATTATAGGAAGATACCAAAATACCTTTGAAGGTATCTTTGTAATCTCTACATCAGCCTGTGATTTTTCTTTCACCTTATACCGTGATGTCCCACATTTAGGACACTCTGATAGAAATTCATATTCCTTATTATATATCATACAGTCATTCAGACAGTCATGTATTTTCTTGTATCCCAATCCCATCGAACATAATATTTTCTTGGCCTTATAATGTGAATTTGGAAGATCATTATCTTTAGGAATAATGTCTTTCATCAATTGTAGCAGATCTGTAAAACTTTTGTCACTCCATCCATGTTTCTCCTTCAGGTTAATCAATTTTAACACCACGGAAAAAACCATAAAATCTGTACAACTGGGATATAATGGTTTTTCAGCATCACCATATAGACGCCCAACTATTTGTTCTATCTCAATTTGTTCTTCTACAATAGTGTAAATCATTTCTTCAAGTCCATCGGAGTCACCATCTTGCGAATCATCATCATCAGTGACATTCCGTCCAGTTTCACCATGCCAAATCCAAGGGATGTAACTCAGATTAAAACCATGACAAATAAGATGATCTTTTATCTCTCTACTTTTCAACTTCTTCATATTCAAACATTTCATGCATGGACATAAAAAAATTTCACTACTTGGAACATTTCATTTAGAAAATTCCAAAAAGGCATCAACACCTTCCTCATATTCATTGCTCATTCATTTTTCTGTAATCCAACTTCGACTCATTATTACCTATAAAAAATATCAAAATTATACATTTTTTTATGGTAAGAAAAATATATGTTTATATGAAAAACATCATAATTTGAATGCAAAACAATTTTGAAATATAAAACAAATCTATGCGTATTTAAAAAAAATATGCTTGAATATGATTTTAAAAAGAAAATATAGTTAGATATAACAGTTTTAAATTCATCTTGGATCCTTTCTTCTTAAGGTTCACAAAGAATACATCATGGTGTAACTGGATACCAAATTCACCCTTCCATAAAAAAAGAAATATGAAGTATAAATATTAAAATATGTATACACTCACTACTGAAAATTACACATATCCTAACGATTTAAAACCTCTGGATAGCCCCCCTACCCCTCTGGATAGCCCCCCCCCCCACCCCCCTGGACACCACCCCCACCCCCTGGACATCACCCCCACCCCCTTGGACACCACCCCCACCCCCTGGACACCCCTACCCCCTTGGACAACACCCCCACCCCCTTGGACACCCCCTACACACCACCACCCCCTTGGACAGCCCCCCACCCCCTAGACACCACCCCCCACCCCCTTGGACACCCCCTAGACACCACCACCCCCTTGGACAGCCCACCCCCCCCCCCCCCACCTCTCTGGACAGCCCCCCCCCCCACCCCCCAGACATCCCCCACCCCTCTAGACATCCCCCCCCAACCCCCTTGGACACCCCCACCCCTCCAGGACACCACCCCCCCACCCCCCACCCCTTTGGACACCCCCCCCCCCCGAACACCCCCTAACCCCCTGGACACCCCACCCCCTTGGACACCACCCCCACCCCCTTGGACACCCCTGGACACCACCACCCCCTTGGATAGCCCCCCCCCCCCCCCCCTCTAGACAGCCACCCCACCCCCTGGACAGCCCCCCACCCCTCTAGATAGCCCCCACCCCCTTAGACACCCCCACCCCTCCTAATAACCCTATAACACATTGATTAATATTAAACCGACAATTTAAAAATGACCAAACATCACTAATAATAGAAAGAATTAAGGAGAAGAATAAGTGGAAGAAGAAGAAAAAAAGAAACAAATAATAAAGGAAGAAGAACATGGAATAAGTAACCTTTTTAAGGAAATTCCATGGAATCCAAGAAAACCATGGGGCCTCCAATGGTTGATAGAAAATTGGAGAAAATGGAGTAAACCTGAGATCAATTCAAATTTAAAATAAAAACTCCAATGGAGAAAATCACAATGTAAAACTTATCATCACGGCACAATGGGATCAGGATAACTACACATCTTTGAAAACCACGACATGGTATCCCCCATAACCTATAATTTTCTCATAGTCAATGACTGATCAAAATATATATAACCAAATATAATCATATTGCAACACCCCTCATCTTTTCATAATGCTTGAATCCCTAAAAATCATAGTGGAAACCTCAAACATAGACTGTACCAACCCCCTTGGACACCACCCCCCATCACCTTGGACACCACACCCATCCCCTTAAACAACACTAATAAATTATAGCCTAATATTCATGAAACAATACAATCATCATGTCATAATCTCACAAACCACGATGTAATAGTCAATCCCAACTAACACTTATCCCTCACCCCCTTGGACACCACCCCCCACCCCCTTGGACACCCCCTGGACACCACCACCCCCTTGGACAGCCCCCCCCCCCCCACCCCTCTAGACACCCCCACCCCCTGGATAGCCCCCCACACCTCTAGACATCCCCCCCCCACCCCCTTGGACACCCCACCCCTCCTAGACACCACCCCCCCACCTCTTACCCCCTTGGACACCCCACTGCACACCCCCCCCCCCAACCCTTTAGACAGCCCCTTGAACCCTCTAGACATCCCCCCACCCCCTGGACACCACCCCCACCCCCTTTGACATCCCCTACACCCCCTTAGACACCCCCAACCCCCTTAGATAGCCCTCGTACCCCCCTGGACACCACCCCCCATACCCCTTTGACACCCCCTAGACACCCCCACCAAACTGGACAGCCCACCCAACCCTCCTGGATACCCCCCCCCCCCCACACACACACCCCTGGACTGCCCCCCCCCCCCCACCCCCTGGACACCACCCCCACCCCCCTTTGACATCCCCTGCACCCCCTTGGACACCCCCAACCCCCTTGGACAACCCCCACACCCCCTAGACCCCACCCCCCACCCCCTTTGACATCCCCTGGATACCCCCACCCAACTGGACAACCCACTTAACCCCCCCCCCCCCCTGAACACCCCCCACACCCCAGGACTGCCCCCCCCCCCCCCGAACACCACCCCCCACCCCCTTTGACATCCCCCGCACCCCCTTGGACACCCCCAACCCCCTTGGAAAGCCCCCGCACCCCCCTGGACACCACCCCCACCCCCTTTGACACCCCCTAGACACCCTCTCCCAACTGGACAGCCCACCCAACCTCCCTGGACACCCCCACCCACTTGCACCCCCCCACCACCCCTTTGGAAACCCCCTGTACGCGCACACACACATGATAGAACACACAAAAATTGTAAACTTTCATGAAATCACTTCCATAAGTTTATTTTACTATAAAATAATTTAGCATGGTATAGATGAACACTATAAAACAAACCATGATTTCAAGAACAAATAAAAATAACATCTCAACAAATTAGTTTAGGGAAGCGCAGAAAAAAACTGAAAATGAGTCGTGTGAGTCTTACTTGAGTGTTGTGAGTCGACCTGATAGATCTGATAATAATAAATATGAAGAATTATGTTGGTAAAACGAGGCTGGATGGCACGACTTCAACGAATCGATTCTAGGTTTTCCATGCGAGAGAGACGAGTCGCAAGTCTCTCAATCGAAGAAAACACAGAATTACTGAATACGGGGTGCGATAAATCATTTAAAAGATTTATCATATCGGTTATTTAATAACCATCATGATAAAATATTTTTTTAATGTTTATAACGTTGGTTATTTAATAATCGACGTAGAAAACTCTTTATCATGTCGGTTATTTCATAATCGACGTGATATATGTCACTTTCTACCGACGTGATAAATTGCCGAGATTGGCTTTATCATGTCGGTTTTTTTATAACCGACATGGTAAAGTGCCGAGATTTCCTTTATCACGTCAGTTATTTTATAACCGACGTGATAAAGCGTGCCAGATTCTATTTTCACGTCAGTTATACAATAACCGACGTCAAAAAGCTAATCTCCTTATATTTTACGTCGGTTATAAAATAACTGATGTAAAATATGGATCCTGATCGATATATCATGTCAGTTATAAAATAACAAATGTGATATATCGATCATTACAGCTTTGCACGTTGTTTATATAGAACCGACGTGAAAAATGCCGACATGTTAAATGTTTTTTCCACTAGTGTGTATTTCATGTTTTAAGTTGTTATGTAATGTTCCTAAGCCCCAAAGACACTAGACCTCTCAATATTATATGTTGTACCAAGTGAAGATTTTATGTAATAAATTATTTTTAAGTGTAAAATAAAGAGTATGGTTTTTATAGTTGGTATCATAGGATAGGTTTTGTTATTTTTGGTATTAGGATTAGAAAACCTTCGTGAAAGCCTTACGGATAAGACTGATTATAATAAAAACATCCCTAAATTTTGGTGAGTATTGAGTAAGTGGTTTATCAAGAAAATTCATCCTTGTTTGGATACGATCAGGTAGAGGAGGCTCTAGAATAGATGTATCTAGGGGTAAAACCTGAAAACACCGCTTTGAGCTAGGCTCGAACGGGAACTGGTGCACGACAACGGGCCTTACTGAACTCTTGGTTACAAAACTCCTGGGGGATATGCTTTGGTAAATTCATAATCTTAGTATGAAACATTATTAAGGTAATTAAAAAAATTCTCCTAATAATATATGTTTGGAAGTAGATCATGGATAACATATATATGTTAAGGAAATAAATGTAATTTATAATTTATCCCATTTTTTCAATGGATTCCCCTTTATGTGTTACCCCTAACTTTCCTTTTATTTCAACCAATGGCCAGTAATATTAGGACTCGGGCTAACAACCAATGTGAAGATCAATGTGGTGAAAGTTCTAATGAGATTCTCAATCTGATGGAAGCAGGAATAAAAAAAGTTGTCATGATACTCTCTCAGTTAACTCAAGTTTTGAATAGAAACATGGGTCAATAGGAACGTTCAAACCCCCCCAAAGAATGAACAAGCTGAAATCAAGAGAATCATGAGACAAAGGCCTCGTACTTTTAATGGATCATCTGATCCCTCAATTTCCAAACAATGGATCAACTCCATTTAAATGATCTTCTCCATCCTTCAATGTTTTGAACAAGAGAAGGTACTTCTGGCTGCTTATCATATGGAGGGTGAAGATGATCAATGGTGGACATTGATCAAAAATAAAAAGCCTAGGGAGGATATTGATGCATTGTAATGGAAGGATTTATGGAAAATATTTTTCGATAAATATTTTCCTTGCACCCTCTGACTTAAAATAGAAAGGTACTTCTTTTCCCTCAAGAAAAAAGATGACGAAACCATTAGAATGTACGAGGAAAACTTCACAATAATTTTATGATATGCCTTCAGCTTTGTCATTAACCACAAATTCTAGGTTGATCACTTCTTTGGTGGGCTAAAAACTAGCGTATGGAAATCCCTAGTGATCCATGACTTCGAGATCTATGATGAAATTTTCTGATGTGCCCTCAAAGTCAAAATGAAGACTAGTGAATCTTAGGGGTGTCATGGGGATAATAAGCGTAAGGTGGAATTTAATTGTAGTGGTCTAATGGATAAATCCAATGGTGATTAGAAATTACATCACCCCACTTTCTAAAGGTGTTAAAAGAATAAACCTAGAAATTTCTTGAATGGGATAGGGAAATTATTTAGGTGTGGAAGAGAAGGGCACCTGGCCATTAACTTCTGACAAGAAAAAACCCACTGTTGCCATAGAGGAGAGGAATGCTCTGTTTGATGCTCAATGTGTTGTTCATTGTCTCAACTGCAAATAACCAGGGTACTTTGAAAACCAGTGCTCTAACCCAAGGGTTTTTGGAGGCAGCCAACAACCTCCAAGGCAACAAGGATGATTTTTTTCCATCACTACCACCAAAGTGAACCCCGAAAAAGAAGTGGTGATAGGTATGCTAGTTATTCATTCAAGAATAGAGAATGTACTTTTTGATTCTGATTATATGAATTATTTTATATCCCTAAAGTTTAGTAGAACTATCCCAACACCACCACAAATCATGGAAGTAAATATGTCGGTGAGAACAGAAAATGGGGAAATTATTGCATCCCATGGATATAACTCCTACCCTATAATAATTTGTGGATTGAACTTCTCATTGAACCTCATCATACTCCCTCTAGTGTAATTTGATACAATTATTGGCATGTATTGGCTTTCCTTATATAGATACAACATAAATTTCCATGATAGGTAGATCACTCTCCATATGGTGAATCGACCCCCGATTCTATACAAGTGGAAGGAGGGGGATGGATCTTCTTTAGCACCATCATCTCAAGCATGAATATTAATTTCCTATGAGCACGCATATCTTGCTCAGATGATTGAGTATAAGGAAGCAACCATCCTTGAAGACATACCTATTGTGAGGGAATTCGCTAAAGTGTTTCCCGAGGAATTTCATGGTTTCCTCCTAGAAGAGATGTTGAATTCTCGATTGATCTTCTACCTGGGGCATTGCCAATATCTAATACTCCATATAGAATGGCTATTTTTGAGCTTGAGGGGATGAAGAAACAACTACAAAATAATCTTGATAAAGGTTTTATACACCCAAGTGCTTCACCATGGGGTGAACCAGTCCTCTTCGTCAAGAACAAGGATGGATCAATGTGCCTTTGAATTGATTATCATGATCTCAACAAAATCACAATAAAGAACAAGTATCCTCTACCATGAATTTTTGACTTATTCGATTAGTTACGTGGGGAAAAATACTTCTCCAAGGTGGATGTGTGGTTGGGATATTACCAAGTAAGGGTGAAGAATGAGGATATCCCCAAAACTGATTTTCGTACAAGATACGGGCACTATGAATTCATATTAATGCCTTTCAAACTCACTAATGCTCCAGAAATCTTCATGGACTTGATGAATAGAGTCTTTAGATATTACCTCGAAAAATTTTTGGTAGTCTTTATGGATGATATTCTAATATACTCCAAAACTAAGGAGGAGCATGAGGATAATCTAATCATTGTACTAGAGACCTTGTGAAAGAAAAAGCTCTATGAAAAGTACAGAAAGTGTGAGTTTTGGTTGAAGGAAGTCTCGTTATTGGGTCATATAATCACAATCAATGGGATATCTGTGCATCCCTCTAAGAAAGCTACAATTGAGGGATGGTTGAGGCCAACATCGGTGACAGATATCCGTAGATTCCTAGGGTTAGCTGGATATTATTGCCGATTTGTGAGAAATTTATCACGATTTTTAAACCCTCTTACCAAGAAAACTTGGAAGGGAGTCAAGTTTTCTTGGAGTGATGAATGCAAATAGAGCTTCAAGGATTTGAAAAGAAGGCTTATCAATGCATCCATTCTCACATTACCCAAAAGTGTATAACTTTTTGTGGTATTCAATGATGCTTTGAAGAAGGTCTTGGGAAGTGTGTTGATGCAAAATGAAAAATTCATTGCCTATGCTTCAAGTCAATTAAAAGTTCATGAGAAAAAATATCCAACACATGATCTGGATTTGGTTACGGTAATCTTATCTTTGAAATTTTGGTAACATTACCTCTTTGGGGAGAAGTGTGAAATATATACAGATCACAAAATCCTAAAGTATATATTCACATAGAAAGAGCTGAATATTCCCCAACGAAGATGGTTAGAGCTGATCAAAGACTATGACTGCTCAATCCATTACCACCCTGGAAAAGTGAACAAGGTGGAGAATGCTCTAAGTATAAAGGACCTAGAAATTCTATCACTGATGAGAATTGAAGAGGATCCAATCTTCTTATATTTGATGAAGATGGACATGGGAATCATAAATAAGGGAACACCATCAATCCTTTCACAAATGATTTCTCAACCATCTCTTTTGTAAAAGTTATAGGATGCTTAAAAGGATGATGTGGGAATTCAAAAGAAATTGGAAACTATCAGAAAAGGGAAATCCTTAGAGTTCAATGTTAATGAATAAGGAATTGTAAGATTTGGAAAAATACTATGTGTTCCATAAAGTCCGGAGTTGAAGAAATAACTTTTGGATGATGCGCATAGTTCGAATTTCTCCATTCACCCAGGAAACACAAAGATGTATCAATATCTTTGAGATCATTATTGGTAGGATAACATGAATAAGGAGATCGTGGAGTATACATAAAATTTCCTATTATGTCATCAAGTGAAGGCTGAGAGGTATAAGTATAATGGAATGATGCAACCATTACCCATACCAACATGGAAATGGGAGAACATCACCATGGACTTTGTCACTAGACTTCTGGAGACATCCAAAGGAAACAATTTTGTCTGGGTTGTTTTGGATTGTCTTACAAGGACTGCACACTTCATTGCAATTTGAGATGATTTCTCATTGGGTCAACTGGCATAGATATATATTGGAGAAGTGGTAAGGCTGCATGGAATACCATTATCTATTGTATCCGATCAAGATCCAAGATTCGCCTATAATTTCTAGAAGAGTCTTCAACATGCTCTAAATACTAAGTTGAACTTCAGTATGTCTTGTCATCCTCAAAATAATGGCCAATCTAAGTGAACTATCCAAACACTTAAGGACATGTTGAGAGCATGCTCAATGGACATAAAAGGAGGATGGGATCAACATCTTCCTCTAGTTGAGTTCTCTTACAATAATAGTTTCCACTCAATCATCCAAATGTATCCTTATGAAGCCCTATATGGGAATAGGTAAAGAACACCAGCATGTTGGGATGAAGTTGGGGAGCGAAAACTCTTAGGTCTATAAACAGTCGAATAAATGGTGTAGAAGGTTAAGACCATCCAATGGAACATTAACTCTACTCATAATCGACAAAAGAGTTATGCTGATAATCATAAATGAGACCTAGATTTTGATTTTGGAGACATGGTATTCCTCTACATATCACCTTAGAAGAGAGTTATGAGATTTGGGAAGAAGGGAAAGATTATTCCAAGGCACATCATCCCTTTTAAGATCCTTGATTACATTGGAGGAGTGGCCTATCCACTATTACTCCCACCATACCTATCTCAAGTACATGATGTATTCCATGTATCACTCTTGAGGAAGTATATAACTAACCCACCACATGTACTCAATCCAAAGGTGGTACCATTGGATAATGACCTCTCCTATGAAGAGATATTGGTGAATATCATAGATCATAGGGAAAAAGTTCTATGAAATAAGATAATTACCCACGTTAAGGTGTTGTGGTGAAACCACAAGTTTGAAGAAGCAGGGTGGGAATCTGAGGAAGTGATGAAGTAGAGTTACCCTCATCTGTTTTAGTGTGGTAAAAGGAAATTTTGAGGGTGAAATTTATTGGGGGGGAGAGTGTAATGACCCAAACTTTTATTAAAGAAAATTCCTCTTGATCTAATTAAATGTCTTATTATGTAAAATGGTTATATAACATATGCACTTCCTTGGTTTTATGTTTTTGGATTTTAAAATACCATTAAGAATTGTTACTATTGATAATATATTCATCGAACAGTGACCACATGATTAGTATAAATATAGGGCTTTAACAAATCTAATTTACTCAGACAAAGGAAGTGATGACATCATCCAGTAGAATTAATCCATATGAAGCCCATTTTTTGGAGCTCGGAATGAAGGTAGCATCCCTGGGCTTCACTCTTGACCAATCCCAAGCCTAGCTTCAACATGTTAATCTTGAACAGAACCGCCTATGGGATAATTGGAAGTTAATAGATATTATCACCCGAGCGATGTTATCTGAGTCTCCCCAAGAGTCTGTCACCATTGCACACCTTACCCTTAGGTATTATGCGGGTGTTATAAGGGGTTATGTAATAAGACCCTAGAAATTTGATTATGTGCATTATTTTTTTTATAGAATAAAGAATATACATTCATTTTATTATTGTTACTTTGAGCACAAATAGTGTTCTTTTTAGTTAATATTTAAATTCAATTAAGAAATATATTTTGATGAATTAATGGATTTTTGAATTAAATAATATTTTAATAAATTATTACTAATAAATTATTTTTTATTAAATATAAATTATCGTATAATTTTTATGAATACAATTGTAATTTTTATTAAAGTTTGAAATCTCTTTTTGTCAAAATCCATGAATTTTCGATAAATGTCGTTTTTTATTTTAAAAGTAAAAATTCACATATTTAGAAAATTATTTTGTTAAAATGAATATTATTTTTGGATTAAGGGCGTTGAAATTATCTAATGGTGAATTTTTCAAAATTTTCTGAGACAGTCAAATTTTTGGGTAAAAAATAAATATCGTTTAAATATATAATGTGTTTTATGACATCATAATGACCCAATAGTGATGTAATAAAATACTATAAAAATTATTTTCTTCCAATATATGTTTTATATTTAAAATAATTTGATTTTATATTTTTTTGATTAATTTTATGGCACCTTAGTGAATCCTGCAGGACTTATAAAACATTTTAACTTTTTAAAATGATTTCCTTGAGAGTGTGACTCACCTCCACATAAGAAAGCCTAATATTTTAATAAGTTAGGTAATTTTCATTATAAAATAATTTCTTATGATCCATTTTTTCTAAATCAATGGGAAAAATCATGGGTTGGTTTGTGTTCTTGATTAGTTTAATGTGTGGTGTCCAAAACCTAAATAATAAAAAATTCCCTCTCCTTTCCTATATAAACCAACTCAACCTCCTATTACTCTTCACTAAAACCATTTGGATCTCAACCAACCCATTCCCTCCTCTCTCTATAATCCTCAAAAGGTTCCCCAATCTCCCAATAGGCCTCTCTCAAGCCCCTCTCAAGCCTTTGGGATCACACTTCCAAGTAAGGGATTTCTTTCTTTCTCATTTTTTCCAAATTTATTTATGTGGTTATGCCCTGTTATTTTCAATTAAAAATGATGGGGTATGATTTCTCACCTCACCTATACTTCCATACTTATGTTTTAATGATGATATACCCCTTTATCTCTCATTAATTCCTCTCATGTACACTCGTTACCATGCCGAAATTCCGTAAGGGATTTATCTCTCCTCATTTACATTCAAGAAATTATTTTATATTAGGTATCTAAATTCCATTACATGTGTTGGGATATTATGTTCCATGAGACCTTATTTTCCATTTCATATATAAATTATGAGATACCCCTTTCTCTCTCATTAACCCATTTTACGATTTCTATTTGACGTCGTTATGCTGCCGAAGTTACACCAAAATTTCATGTGCCTAAATCATCGTGTAAGTGAATACCATGCCCATTTCTCTATCAAGGGTATTCACCTTCATTCACATGTACTTATTGGTTGAGGAATTACATTTATGTATTCTACATCTCTTATTTGTGGAATAAATTATGATGTTTAATGAATCCATGTTGTATGATCTATGTGGCACACTTATGCATTAAATGAAATGATTAAGAAGGGTGCACCCCGATAGCGCTCCAACTCATTGGGTAAAGAATAGTATCATGATAAACCATGTGAAATTAGGTTTTACTCATTGTAATTCAAGTTAAATGAGGGTTTAATCATGCTCCATGTGCAATGAGCCTTGTCTCATGCTAATATCATGTTAAATGTTGATGCTACATTTCTATGTTATGATAATCATGATATATCATGCCTTTATGTTCATGTTTCTCTTATGCTCCATTGATATGCCTATTGCCTAACATGTGTTATATTATTCATTTTATGCCTTGTTTACTCCCTTACTGGGCTTTATATCTCACTATTTTCTTATTCATGTCCTCTGTTTATCCCATACAATGCTAAGTACGAAGCAATGTGTGTGGTCATTTAAAAGAAGTTTTCAAAAAAGATGTGTATTTCATGTTTTAAGTTGTTATGTAATGTTCTTAAGCCCCAAAGAAACTAGATCTCTTGATATTATATTTTGTTCCAAGTGAATATTTTATGTAATAAATTATGTTTAAGTATGAAATAAAGAGCAGGATTATTATATATGTGGCCCAGGTTTCTGCAGGCGAGACGTGGTTTTGAGGCCCAGGTGTCTGTGGGTGGGGTATGGTTGTGAGGCCTAGGTGTCTGCGGGCGGGCTACGGTTGTGGGGACCAGGTTTCTATGGGTTGGTTGTGATGTGGTTCTTTAGGAAGAGGTGGGAGCGCTAGGACGTCTATCGTTAGGGTGTGAGTGCGGCTAATCAATGGGAAAGTGGTGTGGGGTACCCTATCATCGATGTGCTTACTATATTACTTTACTTAACTTGCGTTACTTGGTGATCATGACTTGGTGAGGTTGGGATGGTTAGTATACCTTGTTAGGGGATTTTGGTTCTATAGTTTTCTCATAAGATCATTATTATGATTCTCCCACTTTTGCATGAGAGACTTTGGTTTTCCTACTGGGTATACTTGTATGCTCTCCCAATGTTATAAAATTTCTTTCAAGTTTCTAGGAGGACTACGAGGACCGTGATGGGTGTTACTAGCTTGTACTTTGGGATAGTTATTGTATCACTCCTTATCTTTACTTTTGGTACTTACTTTGGAGTTTATTTGTATTTGTAGTAGTTTTGTTTTAAACATGCATGTGGGGTGGTTTTGGGATTTATTTTAAATATGTATGTCATGGAGTTTTTTTGAGTTTGATACATATTATCACCCAATCTTTTACTATAAAAAGGGTAATTCCTCCCACTTTTGTGAGATTTGTATACCCTTGGTTTTGGTCGCCACCCCAGGGCCTACTAGAAGTGGGACTCAGGGGTCGCTATCTCTCTTCCTTCATTTCCAGCTCAAGAGGGGCATCTTTGGAGGGAGGGGTCATGACATAAACAATCTCACATATTTTAACACATGTGATCCTTAGTTCGAATTACTCTCCCAAAAAAAGTTTCGCATATAGAACTCCCAAATCAGCTCCTTGAGTTTTAGGTAGATAAATTTGAAAGCCTATAAAATATAAAATATAAGACCAATATAAATGAAACTTAAAACATAGATTAAACATATAATAAATAGTTGAAAACAAAAAAATAATAAATATAACAAATCAAAAATAATTTACATGACACAAGCTATATTAATTAAAACCATTTCATTTACACTTCAAAAAATTTATACGCATAAAATATAGAATAAATAAAATCTAAATGAAATTTAAAACATTGAATGTAAAAATAAAAAGTAATTTAAAATAAAATAAATAGAAAAAAATAAATTTAAAAAATAAATTTACATAAAATTTGTTTGGTGCAAAAAAAATTATAAGTACAAATGTTATATTTTGAAACAACAATATTTTGTGTGATTGAAATTATTTTTCATCAGTTATTTTTAATAAATTATTTTTATTTTTAGTTATTTTTTATATTTTTATTCAATGCTTCAAATATTATTTATATTTTATTTATACTATATAATTTATAGTATTTCAAAGTCGGCTACTTGAAACACCATTACATTTCAAGTAGGTGACTTTGGAAGCCTATAAAATAGAAACTATAAGTATAATCTAAATAAAATTAAAAATTAGATTAAAAATATAAAAAATAACTGAAATGTAAATAATTTCGTAAATATAACAAACCAAAATTAATTTAAATGACACAAACAATGTTAATTAAAAACATAACATTTAAACTTTAAAAAATTTATCAGTATAAAATATAGTATAGATAAAATCTAAATGAAATTTAAAAAATTGACTATATAAATAAAAAATAATTAAAAATGGAAGTAATTTCAAAAAAAAAAAAATAAAAAAATTTAATTTACACAAAAAAAAATGTTTGGTGCAAAAAATAATTTATAAGTACAAATGTTATGTTTTGAAATAATAATATTTTGTGTGATTGAAATTATTTTTCATCAATTATTTTTAGGAAATTCATTTTATTTTTTAAACATTTTTTATATATTTAGTCAATGTTTCAAATTTTATTTATAATTTATATTTTATTAGCTTTCAAAGTCACCTACTTGAAACATTATTACTTTTCAAGTTGGTGATTTTGGAGGCCTATAAAATATAAACAATAAGTATAATCTTAT
This sequence comes from Viscum album, assembly GCA_963277665.1. Classification (NCBI taxonomy): domain Eukaryota; kingdom Viridiplantae; phylum Streptophyta; class Magnoliopsida; order Santalales; family Viscaceae; genus Viscum; species Viscum album. The sequence goes on along the minus strand of OY728132.1, from coordinate 1,679,250,436 downwards.
TGAGACTTAAAACATTGATTAAACATATAAAAATTAATTTAAAATAATAAAAATATTTAAAAATAATTTATAAAAATAATTGTTAAAAATAATTTGAATGGAACAAAATATTATTGTTTTAAAACATATAAAATATCTGAAAATAAAAAAAAATCATAAAAATAATAAATATTAAGTATTAAGTATTAAAAATAATACATGACTTAATAATAATAAAATAATATTTTCTACTTATTAAGAATAGAAAATATTATTATTATTAATTATATTATTATTAAAATAATAATTATAAATATTATATTACTAATTAATACTATTTAATAATAATTTGATTATTTACATTAATATTAATAATCCCATTATTATTATTATTATTATTATTCATAAATAATAACATTATTACTATTATCATGGATTTAATAAAATATAATTATAATGACTATTATTCTAACTTTATTAATAATATCATTAATTTATTATAATGTCTTCATTATAAATAATTTTTTATTATCATGACATAATTTTCGAGACATTATTATCTGTGTACAAGTTCCTGGATGCATGCATTTTATTTGTAACTATCTTTAATTAACTTATATTATTATTATTATTATTCAAAATTTTAATAAATAAAAAATAATTTACATTAAACAAACATTATTGATTAAAAACATAATATTTACACTAAAAAAATTATGTGCATAATTGTTTATGGGGGCGCGAGTGGAATGAGATGAGTACAGTAGGGCATCACTTTAGTGTTCATGTGATGGTTGAAGAGATGTTTGTCGATGGGGAAGTTCCATGGTGGATCAAAGGCATATTAAAAAAGGTGGAGGACCTGTAGGCTTTCAGGGAATGGTTGTAGTTGCAGGTAACCAAGGTATGTGTAGTATTTCAAAGTCTTATTGGGAATGTAATGTGATTCATGCCTACTGAGACTTCAGTCCATCAAATATAAAATTAAATAAGGCTTAACGGGTGGGCTATACCCTTAGGGGGGCTAAGGTCTACCTTTTTTTTCCTGTGTGGGAGCTGTGTGTGTGTGTTTGATGTAATTATACCCCCAAGAACCTAATATATATATATAGAGAGTTTTAATAACTTTAATGACATTATTTGTAATCATTTCTATAACTTTATTAGTCACTATTTATTATATCATCAAATAATAAATATTTTTTGAAAATATGTTATGATTAATAATTTATTATCAATAATGTGTTATTATAATTAATATATTATTCATTAAATGGTGGAAAAGTGGTATCTAAATCCCACATTGAAAATGTTGAAAAATTTCCAATAATGCACCATTATAAAAGGGGTGTTTGGTTGAGATTTTACATAATATCTTTGGAATAATTCATTTAATGTAATACCGAATATAAAAACAGTTAAATACTATTTAATTTTTTATTTTATTTTTGTTTTGTTTATATATATATATATATAAACAAAATAAAAAAATCTTTTTAAAAAAAGGGAGGGTTCTCTTTAAAGGGGCGCATTCATTAAAAAAACTTTTGAAGAAAGCGTTGTTTCAAACAGCGCCTTCTATATTATATTTCTCAAGAAGGCATTATTATAGACAACGTATTATTAAGAAATATCATAAAGAATGCATTATCTGAAACAGTGTCCACCCTTCAAAGAAAAACCCTCCTGAACCTAACTGTAGATTGAGAAATAGTTTCCCAAATTATATAAATTCGGAAAAAAAATTTAGATTTTAGTTATATTGGAAAAATTTTCAATTAAAGTTGGTAGGGAGGAAGATAAAAAATGGGGGATGGAGAGAAAGGGGATGAGGGTTACTAATTCATGGAGGAAATTAGGAAGAAGGGGCTTGAAGAAGTGGGGTTTTCTGGGAGGCCTCATCAGGCTGCTCCCCATTTTCGTGAATATGAAATGGTCATCTGTACACTAGGAAATATTTCTATAGTGTCAAACATTTAAATATTTCAGGGATACCTACACTATGATTCCAAGAACGACATCCTTATAAGTAGGGGAGAAGGTGAATAGTCAGGTAGAGGGGAAGCTAGAAATCTTCTGGAAGCACGAGGAGATCCGGTTTCGTCGATCATTTTAATGATACAAACAATTTAAGGGACAGGGAAAAGTTTTTACTACAACCCACTAGTACAAAATATATTTATTACGTCACCTTTTTCACATCAGTTATTTATAACCGAGGTGAAAAATCCATTTATATTCCTTTATCATGTCGGTTATCATATATAACCAATGTAAAAAAACTAGTATTGTTTTTTATCATGTCATTTATAAGTAATTGATGTGATAAAGTGGTTTTTAACATCAGTTGTATTTTAACCAATGTGATAATGAGATTTTAAATGGTTTATCACGTCGGTTATAAAATAACTGATGTGAGAAAGCACATTTTTCACATTGGTTAATCTATAACTGATGTGATAAACCATTAAAAATATCATTTTCATGTCGGTTATAATATAACTGATGTGATATACAATTTAAAATGTTATGAATTATCATTTTGAATAATTTCATTGGTATTTGATATCATGAAAACAAACCCGTTTCTCTCTCACATGGAATCCCTAACTTCATTTCTTCGATCAAGTGGCCTCCAATATCAGTTTTTCATATTCATACATCATCGGGTTTTATTGGCCTCATTGTTCCGAATTCGATCAGATCATCTCTCAACTCTCAAGTAATCCTCACACATCGATCTCGCTCGCAGAATCCCTAAATCTATTTTTTTTTATTTGGTTTATTCAAATCTCACATTACCATCATTTTTTTAATTTTTTTACTGTAAAAGTGTTTTTTATTGGACTATGATATAGTATTACATCACACTTGAATATATAAAACCTTGTGTGTGGTTTAATGTAAATTCTTTTCAATACCTTATCTAATTATATTAATTTTCAATCTTGGCACTATTGGAATGTCTGAGTTATTGATTTGGGAATCTTGAGATGGAATTTCAAAAACTAGGGATGAGGAGTAGGTCTAAATTTGGAGAAAATGTTAGTGATTATTCATAAATCATATATATTAGTGGAATATTAGTTTATCTACATTCCTTTTGTATAATTACTATTATATATGAATTTTCATGATCTATTAAATAAAAACTCATAAAGTAATCATAATTCTCCTAAAATACTTATTATATGTTATATAATTAATTATAATCACTCTGATATTTTTCTATATTATGATTAGTGGTTTACATCCTATTTAGTATTATATTATAGAATATTTATATAGTTTTAATTCTTGAGCATGTTACCCTCTATCTATTCAGTTTCTTATTACATATCACCCTACATGTTGTCTATTCAGTATTGTATAATATATAATATTATGTTTTGTTAAGTTGAGAAAGATGTATCTAGATTTTAAAAATTATTCACAATATTGGGAAATCGTTGTTTTCTAGCCATGATAATATGAAGTTTTTGTAGTTGAAAATGTTCTATAAAGGGAAAAAAGTTTTTTTATTCAATTTAAAGAAATAATTAGTTAAACCTTTTATTTAAATGTGTTTTTTACTTTAAATGTGGTGGATATTTTTAAATATTTCCCTTTTTTAAAGTAAAACATTGAGGATATTTTTAATTAAATTATAATGTTAAATGGTTTTATTTTGTAAAATAAATTATTTTTGAAAAACTTTTGTGACATGTTGTTTTAAAAGTAATTTGATGTTAATGAAGTTTTTTTAAAATATAAATAATATGTAGTAATATTTGGGATTAGAAATGTAATGGGTACTGAAATTTGAATTATCGATTATATTTAAACTTATATTCGATTATTTTATATAATTTATAGTTATACTTTTCAAATACACATATATTTTTTCAAAAAAATAGAAGTTTTGTTACTTTTAAATTATGACATCATTGATATAAATTTAAGCCTGGTTTGACTTGAATAATTTATTCTCACTTTTATCACCACTATATTCTTTTGACAAGATGTTTATTTTTGATATTTTTAATAGATAATAATGAGTCGAAGTTGGATTATGGCACTTCAAATGAGTGATGAATATGAGAAACGTATTGATTCTTTTTTGGAATTTTCTAAACTAAATGTTCCAAACAACGACATGTTTTTATGTGCATTCCTGAAATGTTTAAATATTAAGAAGTTGAAATGTATAGAGATCAAATATCATATAATTTTTCATGGTTTTAATCCAAGTTATAGCCCTTGGATTTGGCATGGTGAAATTGGGTAGAATTTTGGATCTATTGATAATGATGCTTTGGAAGATGATAGCTCTTATGAAATTGAAGAAATGACTCATGATATTGAAGTAGAGGAAATTGAGAAAGAACCAAAAATTCAGCATCTATATGGTGATGCATAAAAACCATTATATCTTGGTTGTATGGAATTTATGGTTTTATCATCAGTGTTAATATTGATTAACTTAAAGGAGAAACATGGTTGGAGTGACAAGAGTTGTACTGATTTGCTACAATTGTTGAAAGATATTTTTTTAAAGATAATGATATTCATGATTCACATTATAAAGAAAATAAAATATTATTCCCAATGGGATTAGGTTACAAAAAAATACATGTATTTTCTAATAATTTTGTAATATATAGAAAGGAATATGAATTTCTATCAAAGTTTCCAAAATGTGGGATGTCATAGTATAAGTTGAAAGAAAAATTACATGCTGATTTTGCAGTTATAGAGACCCCTACCAAGGAATTTTGGTATCTTCCTATAATTCCTCATTTGAAATGTTTATTTTAAATTTCACATGATGGGAAAAAATATGGCATGTAGATGAGTGGATATGTGATCGAAAATCATGGCATCCAGTAGATTTTCCACAGTGGAAGAAAATTGATTAGTATTTTCTAACATTTGGAAATGAAGTTAGAAATCTCATACTTGGAAAATGAACAGATGTATTAAATACATATCAAATCCTTATTAGCACACATATTTCATGGCCTATTTTATTAGTAATTTGCAACATGTCACCTAAATTTTGTATGAATTGAAAATATTTCATGTTGAGTTTAATGATCTCTACACAAAAATAGCCCGAAAATGATATTGAGGTTTTATTTTCACCATTAATTGATGATTTGAAACTATTATGGGAGGATGGTATTAGGGTGTATGATTATTATAAAATGGAATATTTTCAACAGCATGCAATGATTATGTTCATTATAAATGACTTCCCAGCGTATGGAAATTTTTCTGGATATAGTGTTAAGGTGCAAAAAGTGTGTCCAATTTATGAAAAACAGACTTCATATTATCAATTGAATCATGGGAGAAAAATATTATACATGGTTCATTTAAGGTTTTTTCTATGGATCACTCTTATAGAAGATTAAAAAATGAATTCAATGGATCATAATAATTTGAAATTTATCGAAAACCTTTATCCACTGATCAGTATTTTGAGAGGGTACAAAACCTTCATGTGACATTCATAAAGACACATAAATCTGGTAATGATATAAATATTTGGAATAAATGGTCAATATTGTTTGAACTACCATATTGGAGATATCACAAGGTCAAACATAAAATTTATGTCATGAACGTAGAGAAGAATATATGTGATATCTTGATTGGAATATTGTCATATATTAAATTAAAGACTAAAGATGGGTTGAATGTAAGATTGGACTTACTCTTAATGGGAATACGTTTGGAGTTAGCTCTCACTCCTAATAAAAGGCGAACATTCCTACCCTCGGCTTGTCATAATTTATCCAAGAGGGATAAAATTAGATTTTTTTAGTGTCATTATGATATCAAAGTGTTGTGAGTTTATTCTTAAAATGTAAAAAAAAATTGTGTCTTTAAAGGATTTGAAGTTGATAGGTATGAAATCTCATGATTGTGACGTCGTGATGAAAAAACTTCTACTAGTTGCATTGTGTGGAATAGTTTCCATCTGTGTCAGAATGACTATCATGAAGGTGGGTTATTTTTTAAATTAAATTTGTAACAAGTTTATTGATCTAAATGCTTTAAAAAATTTAGAAAATGAAGTAATTTTTATACATTATCAATTGGAAATGCATTTTCCTCCATTTTTTTAATATCATGGTGAATTTAATGGTTCATTTGGTGTGAGAAATAAGGATTTTAAGACATGTATATTGACATTGGATGTATCCTTTTTAAAGGTATATGAAGATATTGAAGGGGTACGTTAAGAATTCATATCGACCTGAAGCCTCCATTGTTGAGAAGTATATTTCTGGGTAAGTTGTGATGTTTTGTACAAGCTACTTGTCTGCAATGGAGAATATTGGTTTGCATCCATCTCGCCATGAATGAGTTAATTATGGGGAAAAGGGGATCCATGGATTGAAAGTAAAATCTTTAACATGTGAATAGATAAAGAAGGTATATTTATACATCTTGAATAACATAGATGATTCTAAAACATATATAACATTTCATATGACTGTGTTGAAATAATTTTATCCAAAGAAGAAAGATATGTGGATTTTGAATAAGCATAACAAAACTTTTTTTCAATAGTTTAAAGAGACCATGATTGGTAGATCAGATGCATCAGATACATTGTGATGGTTAGTGGGTGGTCTAAGTTAAACTTAAATAATATGGTCTAGGTATGAAATTAATGTCTATACATTTCATACAAAATATCGGGACAATATAATTTTAGTTCAAAATAGTAGTGTATTGGTTTTCGCATAAGAAATTCATTTTTCGAGTGCTAAAGAAAAAAACCCAATTTCCACATCAAGTGCATATTATGGAGTCATTAGAGAAATATAGAAGGTTGATTACATTAAATTTAAACTTACAGTGTTTAACTTCAAATGGTTTATCAGTAAAAATAGTGTTAGACATGATGAATTTGAAATGACACTTGTTAATATGAATAGATAGGAATACACAATTGATCCTTTTATAATAGAAATTCATGAAAAACAAGTTTTCGATGTTCATGATCAATACGATATGCAGTGGTCAATTGTTTTACAAGGAAAAAAATAGTATATTGGTGATGATAAACTTGATGAAGATGTTGATTTATGTGAGATCCCTACTTCCCTGGAAAGATTAATAGATACTATTGATGAGCATGTCATGGAAATGATTTGTGTCATACGGAATGATCATGATGAAAGAATTTGGGAAAACAATCCTTTAGTACATTCTTAATATTACTGGTAACATATGTATATTTCTCGTTTACTTTTTCAAATTTCATAAAATGTTAGATATTTTATTTTTATTTTCTTTATTAAAACACATATTATAACTAATAAGTTAGATTGCTTTTTAAATTAGTTTAGTTTTGTTTAGTTTATCATGTTTACCCTTATGTAACTTATCTATTAATTTATTTTGTTAAAAAACAATTATTTTAAATCTAATATATTAAATAAAAACAAAAATATTTTATAAGAGTATAATGAAAAAATATTCTATTTTGTGTAAAAAATGATTTTTTAGGTCGGAGCATTTTTAATATTCACACCATTTTTTATTTGTTTTCATTAATTTATAAGAAATTTTATATCTCATTACTGTTGTTAGAATTTTAGTTAACTATAAAAAAGATGAATAAAAATGTGTTAAGTTTAATTTAGTTTACTTTTTTGTTTGATAATTTTTCATTTTTTATTTACATTAGTATTATAATAGTTTAATTTATATATTTGTGAACTAATTGTTTTTTTCTTTGATTTGTAGGATAATGACAGATCAATCAACTGCTCCACCACATACTTCTAGAGATGATTATACCCATACCTCTAAGGAGGAACATGCACATGCTCCCCTTGACGAGACACATCCTTTATTACAATAGAAATCTACTCTCATAGGGCCAGAGAAGAGTTCGAGGGTTAGTAAACATGGAAGAGCACGTTTATCAAAATTATCAGTTTCCCGTAGATAAGATCAGAGGATACTGGTAGACTTTGATGATAATGATATTCTAAGAGGTCATAATTCAAAACAATTCAAGAGTTTTATATCAATTCAGTCTAAAAGAAAAGTCAGTATTTTTATTGATGATTAGATAAATGTTGACAAATTGACATTATCTCACTTGTGGTAGACCATTTTGGTAAGTTCATTTGTTATTATTTTACTTATATATAAATGTTTATAGTAATATATGTTTTCCCCCTTCTTATCAGATGGAATATGATATATCTGAGACTAGAGGAGTCAGGAGGAAATGTTTATCATTGTCTACTATGAGATGGATGGATTTAAAATCAACCCTAACATCATATTTCATTTTTGAGAATAGGAAAAATCAAAATCCATGTGATATATATCCCTTTATAGATGAAGATACATGGGAGAAATTTGTTGAAAATAGAAGACAAGAAGAATTTTTTGTAAGTTAAATGTTACCTTTTAGAAGTATTTTTTTATATTAATGATCTTATTAATGATTTATTAATGATTTTTTTATTTTTAATTTACATCAATCAAGGATATCTTATCAGGAGATCCAATCTAGAAATGTATACCCTCATAATTTATCTCAGGGATGGTATACGTTATTAGAAAAACAAATGATGGATGGAAATATTCGAAAACTGAGAGATGAGTCTTCAATCTCTGTATAGGTTTCCCCTCCATCCACACCCCCCAGCTAGACATGAAAAATAGAAGAGGACTCAGATGAGAAAAAAAGGACAATATCTTATGGAAGAGTCAAGGGTTGTAGTTGAGAGGAATTTAAGATGTTTACTTTATTTATTTATTTAAGTTAATTCAATTATTTATATATTTTTATTCATTACATAATTTTTCAAATAATTTATATAGTATTCTCTTGAGGATTAGATCACACATGGGGTATTTTTAGCTTAGGGTAGGCATGATATTTTAGCCATAGTATTGGGAAATCCCAAACACTTGGGTCATGTACGAGGATACCCGATGGGTGTATCAGTAAAAAAATCATTTCCAAATTCTTAAACTTTTGCAACAGAGGGTTTTTATAAAAAAAATAGAATCTTTGGAGGCTAAAGTTCAGGATATTCATGTGATGATGGAGGATAGGATTAGAGATTTGGTACAGTCGATGTTTTCATACATGCAAAGACAGTTTCAGATCACAGCTCCCTCTCCTCCACCTTCGCCATTAGCTTCCACTCCTCCACCTCCGCTTGTAGACCCCAATCCTTATCCTAATCCTACACCCCATCCTCCATATCTTCCCCATTATTTTGAGTTATATGTTGATGATCTTTAGCATCATATTATTGTATATGGGATGATATTTTATATTGGATATACCATTCATCATCAAATGTTAGATATAGAGCATAATAGGGTCATTATACATGATATTATAGATATATCAGCAAGATTACCATTACCTACAGAAGAGTAGAGTATAGTTGAACAAAATATCAGACACTTTTTAGTTTGACCATCTAGAACTCTGTGATATATTACCATAAAGGTATGTGTTTATTTTATCTTTTAATTAATTTTTATATTAAATTTGTTTTAAAATTTTAAATTTTATATATTTATCTATTTTTTACATGGATACTTTAAAGGTACATAAATACTATATATAAAACAAAAAATATAAAGTGTTATGAATTTATATACAAGTACTATTAGTCTCGATATATTTTTAAGATATTCAAATTTTTTGTCGGATGTTTATGAGATTCCAATTGAATTCGAGGTTTGTGGGCATGCAATGACTGTGGGGATTTTGAAAAATGATATCATGGAGATTGTAACTGGAGATCAGTTGAGCATCAACATGATGGAAGTTTTTTCCATGTAAGTCTTAACAAAAATCTTTATGTGCATTTAATTTATTGAAAATTTATACTTATGTTTGTTTTTAATTAGGTATCCTTATACAATGTGTAAGCATCATGACAAGATTGTTTTATATGGATTTATAAACCCACTGTTAATTTCACCAATAGCGAGGACAATGACTGAAGCAAGAAGAATAGTTTATATTGCTTAAAGATTTCAAAAGAAGACAATTATTTAATGTTGGATGTTTCATAATATTCAATAGTATGAAACATATATCTCACAAAGTGTTATACATGTTTTAGCATAATAACAACTAAAATTAAATTTTCTTTTATATCAGTGGTCATTGGATATTAGGTGTTTTATGTCCAAGGGAGAAGGCACTTTACTAGTTATGCTCTATTCATGTTGAAGTGCGGAAAAATTTTAAGAATGTATTGGACATGTAAGTTTGAATTTATTAATACATGTTTATATTATAATTAATTCTAAATTTATTTCATTAATGTTGTTTTCTAACAAGGGATGGAATTTCTTTTGAGATACCATAAAGAAAAAGAGTTCCAACATCAAATATGTAAAAGAAAAGGTGAATTTTCATTTATAATTAGTAAATTTTGAATATATTAGTTAATATTGTTATTTTGGATTGAAAAACTCACTTAAAAACGCTTTCATAAACAAGAAGGTGTAAAATAATGTAGATATTATGTGTTAAGATTTATGTATGAAATAATTTCAACTGGGATAGTTACGAAGCTCTAGCATGTTATATTTCTTTATAAATTGTTCCTTAATATTTCATTTTTTTTATTCATAATACCCGTTAAATGATTTCCTTTAATTTTTATATTTTTATGACCCTCACCCATATAGTTCAAAAGATCTCAAACACTTACAAGTTTAATGGTAAAATCATTTTACAAGTTTGGTTTGATTTTAGTTTGTTTGTACTATATATTGTAACTTTAAAAGTTGTAATTGTAAATGTGTTTGGATGGTAAAATCATTTTACAGTTGTTGTTGGATTTTAGTTTTTTTGTACTATATATTGTAATTTTAAAAGTTGTAATTGTAAATGGGTTTTGTTGGTTGTTTTTATACTACCTCTTCTACTCTATTTTTTCTATTTTTTTGTTTTTTCTTAATGTAGAGGAGAGTTGAAAGTAAAATTATTAAAAAAATGTTTTTTCACATTTTTTTTTGATAAATAACATGAAAAACATTATTAATTGGTTTTTAATGTCGGTTATCAAAAAACTAATGTAAAAAACCCTGAATCACAATAGTTTTCCACATCAGTTATATGATAACTGATATGAATAATGGGTTTTTCATATCAGTTATGTGATAACTGATGTGGAAAACCCATTAATATAGGTTTTTCATGTTGGTTGTCTCATAACCAACATGAAAAACCAATACAATAATTCATTTAAAATGTTAGTTTTTTTAACTGATGTTAAAATTTTATTTACAATGTCTCCCACATTAATGTTTCCTTCTGAACGACATTAAAAATCAAGAAAAACCGATGTGAAAAAAACTTTTTGCACTAGTGATCGTACCATAATACTCATCAAATAATCTCTTCAATATTTTTTTAAAAATTATACATCCATGTGAATTTTAATTGATTATTATTAAAAAATTAAATACATGTTTGGTTTTATGAAAAAGGTATTTAAATTAGAATGAAAATTTTATGTTGAATCAGTTTTATTGATTGTTTCAAACATTTATTATATCTTTTTATTTAAATTGATTCTGTTATCTTCAAAAAGATCAATTCATTTTTCGGTTTTGTAATGAATTTTTGCATACTATGAACATATTTCTATCATTGAATTTATATGATGAATCTAGAATAATATTATTTATCTTGATCTCATTGTTGACATATTAATATTTCCACTATAATCAATATTATGATTCTATAATTATTATTCATTTTTAATCACTTCTTGATATTTTTAGTTGGAATTTATTATCAAATTTTTTTATCTTTATTGGTCTTTTGTGTTTAAAATGGTGTAATAAACATAATAATATTTCATGTTTTGTGATTTATCAAACAACTACTATATTCAGCAACCTCCTTGGTCATTGAATTTGAATTCAGTGCCACGAAGAATTGGTAGCTACACTAAATTGAACATAGTGATGGAACTGGTGAAGTTTGAAACCAAAAAATGTACAATGATCTTTTTGTGTCATATTATGTTGCATACATTTTCTATTAAGTTAGGTCATGTTTATCTTTCTATGACTATTTTAATTTTTTTTTCTATTTTTATCAATGGATAAAGGTTTATGTCTTTCATTATTTCCCTTTTTTATACCTTATAAAGATCTAAGAAATGGAATTTAATTTTGTATTATATGGATTCTTAGATTCTGAGGGTGAAGGGGTTATTATGAGTTTTGGTCAGGACCGAGAGATGTGATAATGTGATAGTGGGAGAGATGGAGGAGTCAGACTGGATAATTCCTTTTCAAGTCCTTTCTAGTGTTCCTTCAATATTAGTTTTTAGTAATTAACTCTATTTTTTGTTCCATTTTTCATCCTGTTAGGGATGGATTCTTAGTATATGACATGAAGTGATATGATAGTGATTATTGCAATGTCCCCAATCCAATCAACCTAAAAAATTTCCAATTCGGGTCACTATATGACCTCAGTCCCCCCCCCCCCTCGCGTATGTGAGAGGATTCCAATTAGTGTCAAGGGCCTGTTAAACTAAGGGAATTTCTTTTTTCTATAAAAGATATTATAAAAGACTGGTTGTAATATGTTAACTCTCCATTTAGAGGTTGGGTAGACATGAAACACTTTTTCTTGAAAAATATTCTCAAACTCCAAAACTTCAATAATAAGAAAATAAATTTGTGGAAAAATAAAATCACCAAGGGAAAATATTACATCAATACTATGAATTCTTTAAAAGTTTATGTGAAAGTTTTTCACACCACCAAATAAGTGATCAAATTTTAATACAATATTTTTATAAAGGTTTAATTTCTATTGATCAAAATATGATTGATGTTGTTGTGGGGGATGATCTAGTGGAAAATATATTGATTGTTGCAAGGACCCTCATTAAAAACGTGACACAAAATACTCAGCAGTTTAGTTCTAGGTATAGTGTACCCATTAAAAATGTCTGTGAAGTAAAAAGTTTAGATTTTTTAGAAAAAGTTGTACATGAATTTTAAAGAAGTACCTTATTCCAAAAACATGTTCTTTCCTAAGGGAAATCCCAACCTCCTCCTCTAATTCATTATGGTATTTATGTTGTTGACACCCACTATTCTAAACTATGCCCTCAATTAATATAACTTTCTGAGAGTTATGAGGAAATATTTCCAAGTCATCCATATAACCAACCCATTAGGAAAGAACCACACTATCCGTCCAAATCTGGATAGAAATATAACCAATCCTATAGGTAAGAAGGTACTCCATCCAACCTTAATAGTTATGGAATCACCTAGGGTGGGGTATCCATCCCCCCCCCCACTACCCAAAAATCCTCAAACACCTCAAAGTTATTTCCAACAACCCCCTCTAAAACCTAAACCTATCTTATAAGACCTAATGAAAAACAACCCAAGCTTCCATAAAGATCTAAAATCCCAATTGGGCCACCTTACCAACTCAGTGGATAAAATTCAAAGTCAAGGTTTGGGTAAACTAACTTCGCAAACACTAGTCAACCTTAGGTACAAGGTAAATTTCGGTTCCATCACCATTTGGAGTGGTTCACAACTTAAAATCCAAATTACCCCATCATTAGAGTCACCCCCTCCTAAGGAAACCACTATTTCAACCACCTCTAAAGATCTAAATGAGGAAAAGCCTTTACTTGAGAGAAATAATGAAAAAGAAAATATAGTGTCAATTTATGATCCATATAGTCCCACCATTCCTCTTCTATTAACCCCAAAGGTCCTCCTAACCAAGGAAAAACAAAATTAAATTGGTAAAAAATCTTGGAAACATTCAAAAATTTTGAAGTTAAAATTCCCTTAATTGATGTTGTGAAGAAAATTACACAATATACAATGTTCCAAAAGTATATATGTATACATAGATTAAGACTTTGAGGAAATAAAAAGGTGTTCTTAGGGAGAAAAATCTCAAAATTGGTCTATCCATATCTTCATACTAAATTCAAGGATCTCAGAACATTCTTGATTCCATGTACCATAGGGGAGTATTTATTTTATGATGCAATGCAGGCTTTGGATGACTCTATAAATGTGATTCCTCACTCCATTTTCTCTTAATTGTAGGTTGGGGAGATAAATTATACTAGAATAATTATTCAACTATAAAATTAGAGTACTACATATCTTGTTGGTGTGCTAGTGGATGTTCTTGTGAGAGTTAAAAAATGAATTTTTTCCTACTGATTTTTATGTGCTTAAAATGGAAGATGATGTGATGCATAGACATTCCCCAATTATATTTGGAAGACCTTTATTGAAAACTTTAAAAACAATAATTTATGTACAAAATGATTCACTATTTATGGAGTTTGTTGGTGGCATTATTCACTTTAATATCCTTGATTACTTGAAGCGCCCCTCAAAAGAGCATTCCTCTCCTTCAATTAATTATATTAATGTACTCCTTATCCCCATGGAAACTTATCTTATTACCCTTGACCCCCTTTCTTATTTTTCATCATTAATAGAAATTATAGGTAATTATTCATTCATTGAATGATTTATTCGTCTTGAAAAATGTCATGCATATCCATTAATTGAATATTTCTTGTGCACTAAGATAATAATGACCATCGATGATTCAGATCAACTTATAAAAACTTACTCCTCATCATAGGAAATTACCATTGAGTAGTTATATGAGATCATGAACCTCTCTCTCTCATTTTTTCCCATCAATACAAAATCTTGTATATTTGGAACTTAAACAACTGCCTAAAAACTTAAAATATTTATATTTTGATAATGGAAACAAGTTTCTTATCATCATTTCCAGTTCACTCCCTCTAAATCATGGATTTTGGTTGCTTGACCTTTTGAGGGAGTATAAATAATAATTGGGATGGATGCTTGATAAAATTATTAGTATTGGCCCATAAATTTTTAAGCATCGTATGTTATTAAATGATGAGGTTAAACGAGTTAGGAAAGCACAATGTCAACTAAACCCAAACCTCCTCAATGTCATGAAAAAGGAGGTAACCAAATTATTGGTTGTTGGAATAATTTATCCAATATCTGACATCCAATGGGTTAGTACAACAATTTTATATCCTAGTAAAACAATTCTAATAGTAATAAAAAATGAAAACAATGAATTGGTACCAACCCTTATGCATTATAGCTGGAATGTATGTATAGACTATCACCGACTAAACCAACACGCTAGGAAGAACCATTTCCCTTTTTTTACTTGGACCAGATGCTAGAGAGGTTAGTGGGTAATTCCCATTACTATTTTCTATATGAGTATTCTAGATACATGCATATACATATTACCTCTAATGATCAGTAAAATACAAAATTAACTTGCCCCTTTTGAACATTTAAATATAGGAGGATACCATTTGGTCAGTGTAATTATCTTGGTACTTTCCAAAGATGCATGGCTATTTTTTTGGATTATTTAGATAATTTCTTGGAAGTATTATTGGCTGATTTCACTTTCTAGGGATCCTTTTTTATGAGTGTTTGAGTAGTCTATGTGTTTTCCTTCATTGATGTATTAAAAATAATCTTGTATCAAATTACTTGAAATGTCATTTCATAGGGTGTAAATGGATATTATTTCAATATGTCATTTCTAGGGATGGTATCCAAGTTGATAAATCAAATTTAGATGTCATTTATTCCATTTCATTCCCTAAAAATGTGGAAGATGTGCATTAATTCTTAGGTCACATGGGATTTTATCATCCTTTCATTCGTGACTTCAACAAGATTTAACATCCCCTCTCTCTATTACTCCAAAAAGAAAATGATTTTTTTATAAAAATAATGAGGATTCTTTTAACAAATTAAAATGGAGTCTCACATCACCCTTGATAATCCAAACACCTTGGTGGGATTTACCTTTTGAGATCTTGTGTTATGATTCCAACTATGAACTTGGGGAAATATTATCACAATTGGCCAGTAGATCCCCATATTTCATAGCATATGCCTCACATACATTGGACCCTACCAAAGAAACTTTAAAATGGGTCAATATTTCTCCAAAGTGATTGTGTTTTCTAATCATGTAGCCCACTGTTATCTCTTTAAGAAACTGGAATCCAAACCACATATCATTTATTGGATTCTCCTTCTTTATGAATTCAATTTAGAAATTAAGGATAAAAAGGATCAGATAATGTGGTGGTTAGTTATATAAGTAGGATTATTATATCCTTGAACATTGAATCATTTCCCTCTATTCCCATAAATGACATGTTTCCTAATGAGAAATTGTATTGAGTTTAAAATTCCATGGTATATTGGCATTGTAAATTATTTGGTAGCATCTTTAATTCTTATCAATTTTAATAAAAACCATGTTGACCATCTTAAACATGAGTATTTTTGGTATATTTGGGATTACACTTACCTTTGGTTCACATGTAGTGATCATATCCTATATTGTTGTGTTCCTGATACTGATTTTTAGTCCATCCACAAGTTCTATCACACTCTTTCATGTGGGGGAACATCAGTCCCCAAGGGATTGCTCACACGGTATTTGATTCTGGACTATTTGGACCAAATATGTTTTGAGATGACCATGATTATTATAGGTCCTATCCTCAATGTTATAGGGTGGGTAATGTCTCTAAAATAAATAAAATACCACAAAACCCCTTTCTATTCCATAAAATTTTTTATGTTTGGGGCATTGAATTTGTGGGGTCATTTCTTAATTCATTTGAAAACTTTTAAATTCTTCTTGCAGTGAATCATGTGTATAAATGGGAAGAAGAATAAGCCACAAGAACTGGTGACTCAATAGTAATTATGGATTTTTTGAGAATACAAAGATTCTATAGGTTTGGATTTCCTAGGTTCATTATCAGTAACCATTGTTCTCATTTATGCAACCGCATAATGCAAGAACTTATGCATTAGTATGGGGTCAAGCACTGAGTTTCTGCAACCTATCACCCAAAACCAATAGGAATGTTGAGGTGTCTAATAGTAAATTAAAACAAATTCTTAAAAAAATGGTCCAACCCAAGAGACTAGATTGTAATCTTATACTCAATGATGCTTTTTGGGTTTACCATATCGCTTTCAAAACTCCCACTATAAAGTCTCCATATCATCTTGTGTTTGGAAAAATTTATCACCTATCTATTGAGATAGAGTATCAAGCTTATTGGGGCATTAAACAATGAAATTAAAATCCTTATAGTGTAGGCTCTCAAAGTAAAATACAAATTCAGGAGATATAAGAAATATGAATAGATTTTTATGATAACTCTTGAATCTATAAGGAGAGAACCAAGGTTTTTTATGATCTCCTCATCCTTATCCATCAGTTACACATTGGGAAGAAGGTCCTCTTTTACAATGCAAGGCTAAAGTTTAACCCAAGTAATATTTTTTACTATTGTTTTGGAACATACGCTATCACTAATGTCAATATTTTAAGGGTTATGCTAGTTAAAAATAAATAAACCCAATAAAAATTTACTATCAATAGGAAGCGGCTAAAGAACTTCTATGAAACACTTCCAAAGTCTCCAGTAGAGGAACTCCACCTTCAATAAGTCATATATTAGTGAAACTCACCAAGTTATATCCTTCCTTCCCAGCTTCTATTTTATTACAATGAGGACACCGCACACTCTAGGTGTGGTGGTGGATACTTCCTTGAGTTAGTTAGGAATTTGGTTTACTTTCTTATTTTTTTCTTGTTTTTTCTTTTTGTGTGGTATTTTTACATTTTTTTTCTTCTTCATATTCTTATTCTTATTTTTTTATGCTAGAATACTCATATTAAATTCCCATTTCATCATGATTTTATTAAAAATACATTCCAAATTTCTCTATTTCATGTTCTTTTAACATTTAATGAAAATTTATTTCACTAATGGCATGTGGTTTTGAGAACAAAATTAACATTAAAGGGTTATTTAAATTAAAATTAAAGGGTTATTTTGGTATAATTGGTTATTTTTCAATGATATGATCGGTTGTATATCTATAAAAACACTAAGATATTGTTGCCTTCTATGTGAATTTTTATGGGTTAATTGTGACATTAAACATCTCCACACATCATTGTACTCAACTATGAAGTGTAAATATTTCTTACTTAATTGAAGTTATATATAAGTTAGGTTAATGTTTTTCATCTTTCCAAAAAAATCTATATGTTTGATACTTATCTGATATGTTTCATTATTTTTACTGAATTGACCTATGCATGTGTACATGTTATCCATTTTTTATACACACTAAAAAACTAAAACAAAAATAAATAATGAGGGGAGTGGTGAAATGTACAATATATGAGGATATATAGGTCGAGAGATTAATATTTAACTTCTGGGAATTATTATGTGAGTGGGTTTGATAATTTGATTGTAAATGACATAAGCCAGGTTTAGTGGAAAGAATCAGGTAAACATAAAAAAATAACCTATATTTATTGGATAGAAAGTTGAAGAAATAGCATGAAATAGTTTTCACACACACACATATGGATTTAATTTCATGTTTTACTTTTGAATTCATTAATAAGACTAGTATCATATATCTCATTGAATTATTCTCTGATACAATTTATGAGATTCACATTTCCATGACTATTAAGATTGACTCATTAGTGTGGTTCTTGTTTTCATCACATTGCTACCAAGAATAGAATTTACTCTGAATGTTAAATATCCATGAACTAGGGAATATATTCAAGAATCATTTTCTAAAATGTGACTTTTCCCATGATTACATATTCTCATGTGTGGGGGTGTGATGGCACCGCAATTCACTATTCAATTCCATCCTTATACCATTGTGTTAAACTATCTTTTCATTGGAAATTATAAATTTAATAATAATTTTTAATTCTAATTTTATTCAATTAGTTGATATTAATTATTCTTAAAATAGAAAATTTTAATTCTTTGAAATTTTCATTATAGAAGGAGGTTATTTAGAGATCCCATGATAAAGTGGTGGTAGATTGTGTTAGACTACATATTAGTCCAAGGAAATATGGTCATTTATTTTCAAATTTCAAAAAAAATATGTGCATACAATTAGGGTTAAAAATTTTGTGTGGATCTATGATAATGTGGGATAAAACTATTAAGATGACACCAAATCCAAATTCTCCCATATGGTGTCCCAACCAATATGATCTATCCAAAAAACTGAAATTGATCTAAATCCAGAGTACAGTTCAGTATTTAGATAATTTCTCTCAATTTAGAAGACCAGTTTTTACCACTATTATCACCAAAATACATGTGCCGCATATGAAGTCGAGGAAGGCATGGACGACATGGCCGCTTTGGAGAAAATCCAGGCCAAAAAGGCCCAAATATCCATCTAAGAATATATTTTGTGAATCATAACTAATTCATGAAAGAAAAAATCTCATGAATCTCTCAAAACCAAAGATACTTTGTGATCCCATAAAGATCAGACAGTAACCTCCGCATAACGACATTTGGAGTCATGAAGTGCTTTGAGAATGCGTGAAGGGTTGATGGTAATCTCTGAGAATGTGACATTCAGACTCACGTAGATCATCCATTCGTGAAGCTCATAAATCTTTATGAAGACCTTCAATATTAATAAAACCCACATCTCTATAAATACCCCATTCAGATCGACTTTTTAGGGATGAATGATGACCTTTTGACTTATGAAAATCTCCCTATTTTCCCAAACCCCCATAACCTTCACGAATGAAAGACAAAATGAATCATCCAAGGTATCTAATCATTAATAAAACACCTCCCTTGTGTTATTGAGAGCCTCCACCCAAAGTGTAGATGCCTTTCACAAAGTCCCAAGCCCTTTGTAAAAGAAGAATTCCCTATGAGACACTTGAGGCTTCATGAAGAATTCAGCCTTCGTGAATCACTCCCCCCCCAATCAAAACTTCACTCTGAGGTAAGTTCAACCTATTTGATGAAGCATACTCCTTCACAAAGCCCCTGAACTCCACAGGAACCCCAATCCTCTAAAGACCCTCCTTCAAAAACCACCAATATTCACAAAGCACCTCTCCTAGGCCTCTCCATGGTGCCTACCTTATGATGACACCCCTTCGGAAAGTTCGAGTTCTCGGGACCCCTATGTCAATCCAGGACCGGTTCAGCTACACCTTGAGTCCCCATGTGACTATTTCCACCCACTCCTATGTCCTCCCACATCACCCCAAGTGTGGATCGAGCTTCCAGTCTGACAGTTTATTTTAAACATAGGTAATCTAAACTATGTTTCTTCTAATCACAGGGACTCTAATGTGGACCTCATGACTGACCACTCCTCCATGGAAGTTCCAACACCATACCCCACCAAAAGGTGTATGATTGGTGGTCATGTAAGCCCTATGGGTGAAGAGTGAGTCCCCCCATGTCTGAGCTAAATGACTTAAAATCATTTATCTCCATGTCTTAGTCGTACGATGTTAAACTGCACAACAGCATCCTCAACACACAATGTAAAATTCTAGCCTTTCCCTGTGTAATAAACATAGGATGCCCCATGTATGATCATCATGGGATTCCACACTCTCCCACCATTGTCCATAGAGATTCACTTTTAGGTCACAAAACATCACACCTAGGAAGATACTATGTGTAATCCTCACACTTGTGAGCCATAGAGATTCAATCTAGGAGGATACCATGTATAATCCCCACACCATTCCCCCAAGATAAATCCTCTTGCTAAGGAAATATTCTATGTGTAATCCCCACACCATCCCTCATTGACGCTCCTTTTGCGACACCATCATCCTTACTGCATGATGATAAATTGTATGGACTAGTCCTATCACATGAACCTAAACTGCAGCATTAAACTACGTGAGTTTTGATCCCTTTTTCTAGATAGGGTATATAAGACGTCTCCTTGAGGTTCAACCCTGACAATGGTAAACTCAAGTGTGAAATATTTCCTATTAGGTACAGACCTAATTGATCCACCACCATGGGGTGTTATGATCAACCAATATCATCTCTATAATACATTAAACTCGTTCCATGAATCCTCCACCATGGGGTGTTTTGATCTAATGGTAAACTACTTGGGTGGGAAATCTTCCATCTTAGGGACACACCTCCTTAATCCACCACTATGGGGTGTTTTGATCAAC
This sequence comes from Viscum album, assembly GCA_963277665.1. Classification (NCBI taxonomy): domain Eukaryota; kingdom Viridiplantae; phylum Streptophyta; class Magnoliopsida; order Santalales; family Viscaceae; genus Viscum; species Viscum album. The sequence goes on along the minus strand of OY728132.1, from coordinate 1,679,229,327 downwards.
CAAATCTCATCTCTACAATATGTTAAACTCATGCCCCAAATCCTCCTCCATAGTGTATCTGATCCATTAGTAAACTACTCAGGTATGACATTTTCCTTCCTAGGGACACACCACCTTGATCCACCTCCATGGGGTGTTATGACCAACCATTATAATCTCCACAAGATATTCAAATTGTTCCCAGATCTATCTCAATAATACTTCCTGATCCATCTCCACAGGACATAGAACTTGTGACCCGATCAAAAACACTTACCCCATGATATAAACATGGGATACCTGAGGTAAAAATCCTTGGAAGATTTACTCCCCTGAAATTATTACCTCATGATTGACATGGGATGCCTGGGGCTCCATGCCTAAGATGCCTCATATGAGATTCCCTCCTAATAGAAAGATTCATATATGACCAATGTGACCAATGTCCATATATGCCAAAATATTCCAAATGTGACTACTCTCCTGACTGAAGGTTTCCTCCTTATCAATACAGAATCATTGTAATTAACCATTGTCCACAAAGATATGGCATCGAGAAGGAGTTTCATGAATATGAATTTAATCTATGAGGGATACCAAGACTAAGAAACAATATCCACATAGGTATCCATGGAAGAAGTAACCGATATTCCATCATCTCATTTTGATCAAATAGTAGACATCACCATTAAAAGTGATGAAAGTCGCCCACCTTTGTAAAATGGGAATGTGGGGAAATAGGAATCCAGAACGGTGCAATACGATGAGCATGTGGGTCCCCAATGAAAGCATTGGAAATAGAAATGGTGAACCCGACGTAAAACTATTCTCCTCGACCATGGGGACTAGTGGCGTTTGGGACATCAATAGATTTTTCATGTCACTAGATTCAATAATTTGGTGCCAGGTCCCACTAAGAAAATGGTGGTCCCAACATGAAACTCACCTTCACATTAAGATGGTAAACATTGGTAATCCTTGGTTTATGACATTGTTAGTGTGGATCCTTCTCTACATCAGAATATTGGACAACAATGGGGAATTGGGCATCTATTATCTAGCACATATACTAATGGATGAATTCACATGTATTAAAAGACTCAATCCATTGGGAATCAGAAACATGGTTCTTGAAGGTGCTGGGGAAAGAGGAATATTGATGTGGAAATCTCATACAACTCAGTTTCATCCATGACTTTGTCTACAGATCACCCACACCCCATCTCACCCTCTGAGATCATTCAAAGGAGGGTGATCAACACCCTCATATGTTGGTAATAGTAGGAGGGGGTTATTCCCAAGAGGGATATGGCCCACCAGGACCTGAAGGCATAAATTCATCACTGACACCACCAACCTCGAGGGTCGTGCAGGGGGAAACCACCCCCATTCTGATGAAAAGTCACTTTAGGATTCTCTCCCTAGAGCAATCTAATGATTAACTTCCCTATATGGAAGAAGTAGGGGATGATCGAGTCATGCTTGCTCCGACTACTACCCAAGAGATACCTGGGAGGGCTCCCATGTACCCTCATCAATTCCAGCAATGAACGATCCCTCTGGCTGAAGAATAGGTGGACTTAACCCTTGATTCACCAACCCCAGTCTAAATCACTCAATTCCAACATTGAGGGAAGTCTTGGGATAATGCTCAAAAAGGAGCATATTTTTCAATTCCAATGTCCCCTTCCACTTCCAGCACATCCTGCCAGATCCCTGCAATAGGCATGCAAGGATATCTCTTTGCCTGATTGGGATCGAAACCCCATCCAACTCATAGACAAACCGGTTTGACTCTTTAGATCATCGGCGTTACCGACAGCCATTATAGGACAACCCAAATGAAGAGACTTGGTGTAGAGGTCCTCCCCACACCACCATAAACCCAAGAAGAGTTCCTCCCCACTTTTTCAATAATCAGCATGGAGGTCCTCCCTATTCCATCACCAGCCAGAGCGGAGGCCCTCCCTACTCCAGCACCAACCCAATCGGAGGTCCTCCCAACTCTTTCGACAACTAGTATGTTGGTCCTACCCGTACATCTAATTTTCAATACAACGGTCCTACCTATGTCACTAACAAACAATGCAGAGGTCCTCTATGTGTTCCTACCAATCATAGTGGAGCTCCTCCACACTCCTTTATCGGTCAAAGAGGAGTTCCTCCCCACTTCATTGACATTCAACATAAAGGTCATCCCTGTGTTCCAACCAACCAAAGAGGAGGTCCTCCCCATGTTACAACCCACCAACATGGAAGTCCTCCCCATGCCAAGAGGTACCCTACCTTGAAGAACCATCTTGGGGATGAAGAGTAAATCTTCACCATTGAAGGAAAAACCCAGGGAATCACCAATTCATCGTGGACCTCATTGATCTCCTGGATTCTGAGGGGATATACAACTCGATGATGGGCTCTCCACCCCAACTTCCAAAGTATGGGGTAGGAGCCTAACAGTTGAAGTTTTCCATCCTAAAAGTAGAAGTCCACAGGATCCCCAAATCCCTCCATAGGTACTTGCAGGTGGAGGAATTTTTGGCTCCCTTCCAGGGTCTCGTAGTGCATCCACCTTCATCACTGCCATTTTACATCCTCTCTAACTCCACTCGAGAAGTAAGAGATCTTTCAGGGTTAGGGTTGTCACCTTTAGATGGTGAGCACTCTGTTGATCTATAGATGAACACCGCTACCCTCCCACCTGAGGCAGTGGTGAACACCCCATCCTACAGGGATGTGATGATGTGGTTGGAAAATCCCCCAAGAGACATCCCATTGTGTGGTGAACATTTGACTCACGCAGTGACTCCTCTACTAGTCAAACAGCCTCAAAACCAACCCACATCAGTGTCATCACCTGTCTCTCAACCAAAATAGATCAGATATTGGGCCGACCAAGAACAGTTCCCTTCCTATGAATAAGAGTGCTTATGGGAGGTCCTAGCCTCCAATCAGTAGTCAGTGGTGTTCAGGCCACCTACAACTCCAAACATCGACATCCTAGTGTCCCTTACTGAAGGCTAGGACATGTGTTTCCACCAGATCATCTAGGCGATGTTTCACTACCTCTACGATCATTAGTTGGCCTATGCAGGAATCTAGGAGCACCTTGAGGACATCGATCAGCAGTTCTAAAGGGTTGATTTGGAAGAGTTCTCAGTGTCTCGGTGCCTTGAGTCATACGACTACCGCTATACCCTCCAATAAATATGTTTCAAGAGCCTCATAGTGCTTCTCCAAATTATGAAAGAAGCGTCTTTGTATATCCAAATCAGATGTTGGGGACAATATGTTTCTCTCCAATTTATCCCTATCTTATGATAGCCCGACCTACCTACCGATGATGATATCTCCCCTTTGGGTATCCTCACGATGAACATGGTTGTTTCCAAGTTACATGAAAATAGGCACTTCTATATAGGGATTTATAGGGAAAACCCACCCCAAGGGGAGTCATAGTACCAGATAGACCCTCAGATACGTGTCCATACTCACTAGTAGAGGTAGGTACTCAGTATTTGGGATCCTACCAATGAGGCATTATAGTCTAACCGTCAGCATCTCGATAAGGGAAATAATCATGCCAACTCCTCTGATCCATTTGAGGTCATGTTTAAGATCGAGGCAGAGCCCACAGTAGTTGTCGTGCTCTAGAAGCTCGAGGAGCGAAAAAGGATTATTTTATACTTCATTACTAGTTAGCTCCCAAATTAAAAAACTTCCCAAAAGGACCCCATTTCTCCTCCAGTGGACCAAAAAGTCCTTCTTGGAAAAATGCCCCCAGTCGAGCTTAGTAACCCTGTGCATCTAGGAATGGAATATGGAGGAGTGTATAGAAAGAGGTTGAGGTATGAGTTTTTGAACCTTCTCAATCAGTATAATTACCCTCCTCAGGATATGTACTATGTCACTCCACAAATTTATGATCCATATCACAAAATTGATGAGTCTGTCAATGAACTGGTGGTTAGGGATCCACATCAAGATAGAGATCCTTACCAAGATGACTTGATATCCACTCTCACCACTTGCCTTGAGGTCTTGAAGACATGATAGGTGGTGATCCCACCTGATAGAAAGTCATACCCGACATTGGTGGAAAACACCCAATCACCCCTGGAGTTTGTAAATCCTAGCTTCACCCTATTCAATGGGGTGGGTGATCTACTGAAACACTTAACCCACTTCATCTCAAGGTGTGGAACTATGTTGGGAACCCCAGAATAGCAGGAGGCTACCAAGCTCCGGTGCTTTTTTTAGACACTGGAGGGACCTTCATTCGTTTGGTACATCTAGCTACCTATAGGATCCATTACTAGTTAGAAAGACCTCCACAGACAGTTCATTTACCATTTCATCTCCATCATGTTCAAGACAAGTATTTTCAACCTCTTAAAGTGCAAGAAAATACCATATGAGCAAGATGCGGACTTCGTCTCCTGGTGGAAAGGTCTCACATAATCACTCGACATGACGCTAATTTAAGAGCAACTATTAATTATGTACATGGTAAATTTAAAGACTGAGTTGGTCCCTAATCTCATCACCCAAAACTTTCTAGTAAGATTCTTAGAGTTTTTGAATAAGGCCCCATGTATGGAGGAAGACCTTCATCATACTAGACAGTTACACTTGGTTCCTCTTCTAGCTCCCATGAGAAGACCTACTAAAGTAGATATTTCCATTTTAGTAGAGGTAGAGTCCCCCGAACCGGTATATTTTTTGATCATCTTCTATAAGATAATCACTGAGTGTAGATTTACCAAACACAGCCTTTACCAATGCAACCCTATTAGAGGTAGCCTTTCCCAGAGCAGAATTTTCAGGCATCACCTCACCAAGTACAGTTTCCTAGATGATAAAATGTGGATCCAACCCCTCGTCAATTATAGGATCCTAGAGATTTCTTTCTAGATAGGAGAAACTGGACCTATACCTTTAATGATGCATAGGTCCCAAGATATTTCTGTTGTTCCTTAGAGAAGGGTATTTTGAAGATTCCAGAGTTCAAGAAGACCTAGGAAGTTAGATGCACTGACTGCCCCGACCATTTACCATACCAAAAGTTCCTAGGACACACCATCAAAGAATTTTATGTGTTCAAGGATTAGTTCCATGACCAAGTGGATCATGGTTTTCTTATATTCGGTGAAGTTAAGGCATAGGTGATGTATATCTCTACTGATCCTGATAGTGATAGTGAAGAATCTGGTGAATGGAAGCAGACCTCAAGCCATGGGACCAATAAGTGTGATGATTGGTTGGATCTCATGGTAGTTTCTCATGCCCATGGTGTCATCTACACCTGTTTAGGTAATACAAAACCTCATGTGGTCATTGTGACTCCTCCATCTACTACCTCTACATCCATATCACAGCCTTCCAAATCCCGGGAGAACGGCCATTGATAGTAAAAGTGAGATCAGAGTCACCCACTGATGCTAAATACATATCGCAACCTCAGTGATTTCAAGCCCCCTAAGTTGGTAGCCTCCCCTAGGGTCCACCCAGCACTGGATGACCTCACTGATGATGATAAGGAGTATTCCTTTTTGAATTTTTTCAAACTGGTATACCGCTTCATAATGACCAATAATGAGGAATACCAGGAAAAACCCCTAAATGAATCCAACTAATGTTATTGAAGGAAATGATGAGGTCATGTGAACTACCATAATTATCAAAACAACATCTCAAACTAAGTCGTGCATGCTACTGAGACTAGGTAGTGGGTTTTACGCAAAGAAAAACAAAAACTCTCTCCATAGTCTACCCTACTAGGTATGCTTTCATAGCCAATGGTTTTAGTTGATATAGTATAACATCCATGACCATGCCATGATCAGTTTCATCCAGCCATATCCAAACCTTATCCAAATAACAATCAATTAGCTGTTCATATCAGGTCAGCTAGTCATCAGAAAAATATTTCCAATACTAGTCAGGCCCTAGTGTTTCAGCTAGTAACATCTGTTGTGATCCCGACCAAAGAGATAACCCCTTTTGGAAAAAAATTACTTTGGTATAGAAGTATGGAGTTTTTAAGAATCTCACAAGCATACCTGAATGACTCTTAATCCTCGAGCCCCTCCACTTATCAAAAGAAATGTGTGAGTCCCCCACAGAAGCATTAAAAATCCCTCTCCAGTTCGAATATGAAGTAGCTTCCGTGGATACCTATTATATATATATGAGGTTGAGTAGGTGGAATTCTAATCCATGATTACCTTCTCTAGAGAAGATGAGGTCTCCCTCATGCAGGGGAACATATGCCCACTATACATTTAGTGTTAGTTTAATGGCATGGAGATCCATCGTTGTCTAGTGTACATGGGTTTAGGGATCAACCTCAACCCAAAAAAGACACTCCATAAAATAGTATTGAACGAAGTAGATATGAATCCCTCTGACCTAACAATCCATGGTTATGACAGGAATAAGCAGAAACTATGTGGAAAGGTCTGGCCGAAAACCTAGTTTGGTGGCTTGATAGCAAGTACCGAATTTATGGTAGTCTCGCAGGATACTGCCTACAATGAACTACTGGGTAGGCCCTAACTTCATCTACACACAACATCCCCTACTCATATCACCAGTGCCTCAAGTACTCCCTAAATGGTTAAGTAGGGGTACTCCAAGGTGATGTGTCTCCCTTCGACTCCTTTTAGGCCCTCTATATGGAAACACGCTACTACAAGAGGGAATGGAAGAAGTTTTATACCAATTGGGTTGAGAGAAACAATTATCTATCAACCACCGTAGCTAATCTATGGGTATACTTGGATGGTTCTTTCATTACTCTAATTCACCGATTGGAGCCCAAAACGTCATACCTGGTAAGATGCTTCATTGTATCCAAGAATAATAGATCAAGTGTCCCTAAAAAGAAGGAAAATATGTAGATTAACTCATACTATTGCATCAGATAGGCTCGGGGGATACCAGAGGCCCCTACTCTTGTGAGTTACTGAGAGGTTCACCCCATGGATACCATTTCATGGAATTCCCACCTATTTCGTAGGGTAGGGTTGAATCGACAGAAACTGACCCACCACCACCACTTTGAAATCATGCTTGGTCCCCATGGTTGAAGGCCAGGTGGAATTAGTTCAATGGATTTCATTTCTTCCATGTTAGTAGGGAAGGAATCCCTCAGTGAAGCTTTTGTGTCCGCTCAAGTAGGAATCAGTGCTTCCCTTGAGTCAGCTAGCCTGAAAGAGCCGACTCCTTCTACCGATTCTCATGATTTAGATGGTGAAGAAGATCTGGAAGACACCCCCTCCCACATTTGAAGAGGGTGTATCTTCCAACGTCAATGAGTTGATTCAAGTGAACCTTGGTACTGAGTCAGGTGTGAGGCTGACACTGATCAGTGTAGCCATGTCTCCAAAGGAGAAGCGGAAGTATGTGGCCTTCTTGAAGTAGCACCAAAATGTCTTTTCCTATGAGATGTCAGGGTTGGAACCTCATGTCATCTTCCACCATCTTGGAATCCTAGTGACTCATCATTCGTTCAAGAATCCTCCCAAAAAATGAACCCCTCTCATGATGCCATGGTTCAGGTTGAGGCTGATAAGATTATCAAAGACAACTTCATCAACAAAGTTCATTACCCTAAGTTTCTAGTCAACATCGTTCAGGTCAGGAAGATGAAAGAAGAAATCGGAGTTTTTATTGACTTTTGTGACTTTAACTACCACTGTTCGAAGGAAAATTTCCCCTTTCTAGTGACAAAATTATTGATCGATGCCACATCCAGGTTTTGGTCCCTCTCCTTCATGGATGTGTATTTTGGGTACAACTAGATCTAGATGGCCCCTGAGGATGAGGAGTCCACTACCTTAAGGGAACTAAAAAGGACTTTATTCTATCAGGTGATGCCTTTTGTCCTAAATAATGTAGGAGGCACATATCAGTGAGCCATGAATCACATCTTCAAACTAATTCTCGGGGTGTTGGTGGAATTATACATGGAAGACTTGGTGTTCAAATCCTATCAATGTCAGGACCATCATAGAGATCTTTATAAAGTGTTCAGTTTCTTATGCTCCCGACATCTGAAGATGAATCCCTTAAAGTTTGAATTAGGGTTTACCTATGGGAAGTTTCTTGGCTTTGTTGTCAGATACAGAGGCATCGAGATCGACCCAAAGAAGATCAATTCCATCAGTCAAATGCCTCTCCCAATAAACATTCAAGGTATTTGAGTCCTCCATAGCCACTTAGAATATATATTATGATTCATCATTAATCTGGCTAGAAAATTTAATCCCTTTTTGATGCTCATGAAGAAAGTCACCATTTACCACTGGGATAAGGAGTGTTAGACCACATTTGAGAAAATCAAGTAGCATATTCTACAGCCTCTGATTCTGATTCTGATCCTCTTTGAGAATCCTCTAATCCTCTATGTGAAAACAATAGAATGGTCCATTGGATCCCTTATTACCCAGAAGAACAATGAAGGTATATAGAACAGTTTATACTATCTCATTTACATGCTCCTCGACACAAAGACCAGATACTCCCCTATCGAGAAGGGCTTCCTCCTGCTGGTTTTTGTACTGTAGAAGTTGCGGCATTATTTGTAGTATCATGAGATATAGTTGGTGACCTAAGTAGACCCATTGAAGTATATCCTAAATTTTCCCATGTTTATGGAACGGTTTTCACACTGGGTTGTGATCCTTCAATAGTTTTACATCAGGGTCGTTCTGTAGAAAGAATTCAAGGACCAGGCATTGGAAGACTTCATGGACACCCATACGGGCCCTGAAGAACTACCCCTGGATGTTAGTTTCACATATGAGGCTATCCTCTCAGTGGATCAGGCTATTCCATGTTGGAATATGCATTTAGAAGGTTACTCCCAAAGCATGACTGGAATAAGGATTGACAATACCAAGCTCAACAGAGTATACCTGGGGATCGTCTTCACCACCTTAACACAAGTTGTCCTGTCATACTTGTTCCTATTGTCAGAAGTTTTAACCAATAATGAGGAAAAATATCAGGGTCTTATTATTGGTCTTGAACTGAACCTGATATTGATTTCCCCATCTTTCATGTAAATGGAGACTCTGAGGTGGTCATCAAACAAATTAATGGTGACTATATCATCAAAAAGAAAGAGCTTGTTCCCCTAATGAAATGCACTCATCAGTTGATGGCCTAGTTTCCTTCTTATCCATAAGTGACTCATGTACCTCAGTCATAGAATGGTCGAGACGATGCCTTGACCAGTTTAGTTGTGTCTCTTGATGAGCTAGACCAGGATGACCTATTCATCCATGTGGCGCATTGGAGGGTCATCACTCTCATCATTCTAGATGATGACGACAACCAATAGCTAAACCATTTGGTTTCAGATGCTTCTATTCCAAGACCCCCGAGTTCCTCCATATCAAAGGAAATGCCCAATTATACATCTCCATTCATTGAGTATCTCCAGCATGGCATTCTCCCACCAAACTGTGTCGAGTGTGAGTAAATCCATCAGTGTGTTATGAAGTTCACACTCCAGAGTAAGCCTAACCTTGAGAAGACACTCTAAAAATGTGGTTTTGATAGAATTATCCTCTTTTTTATCTAAGGATACTAGATTCCCCTACTTATACAGGAATTCCATGCTAGTTCATGTGGTTCCCACCAAGCGGGATTGAATCTCTCCCACTAGATATGGAGGTTGGGCTACTTTTGGTCCACCATGGTCCATGATTTCATCGAGTATGACAAGAGGTTTAATTCATGTCAAATCCATGATAACTTTGTGCATCGACCGTCGAAGCTCCTCCACACCACAAAGTATTCTATTCTCTTTTCATTATGGGGACTTAATATTGTAGGGCCATATATGCCAGCAATAGTTTTTCATTGAAGGTTCATCCTAACTGTGAAAGTATTCTTCTCCAACTGAGAAGAAGAAATTCCCCTCAAGGAATTCAATTCCTAATCCATGATCGAGTTTGTGATATTCCGCATCATCTACCGATTTTGAGTTCCTCACCCCATTCTCACAAATAACGACAGAAACTTCTGATCTGTTGAGCTAAAGAAGTTGTACGCCATGTACAACATCTAGTCAAACCATACTTTCTGCTATCATGCGCAGGCCAATGGATGGATCGAGGTGTTAAACAAGACCCTATTTAGAATTCTACAGAATATGGTGGGTCAAAACAAGAATATTTGGTTGGAAAATATTCCCATTTACCTCTGGGACTATCAGACGATAACTCAGAATTCTACCCAAGTGACCCCATACTCCCTAGTATATGGAACAGAGGCACTCCTGCCCATCGAAGTTTAGTTTCCATCAGTTTGAATAGATATCTATGACCAGTAGACTCCATAAAAATGGAATAATTCCTTCTATATGAGCTATAAGATCTATAATATAATAGGTTCCATGCCTTTCATAATCTAGAGAGGCACCATAATAAGATAGAGAGAGTGTTCAATAAGAAGGTTCACCTATGCTCCTTTATCCAGGGTAACATGGTAATGCCTCTCATAACACCAATGATACCCAATAAAAAGCCTCCAAAGTTGGATTCCAAGTGGGAAGATCCCTACATCGTTCATAATTTCTATTCCAATTGATCCTACTCATTATTCACCATGGAGAAAGAGTGTATCATGCCTCCTACCAATGCCAAGTTTCTTAAGCAGTACTTCTCATGAGGATACCTAGGGTCCGAACTCTATAACCTTAAACTATGAGTATAATTTCAAGAACCGTGACTCTAAACTTTTTGTGAGTCTTCTCAGGAATGTTTTTTGTGGTGATAGGCCTCCTTGGCCCTCTATTCACATTAGGTTTGTCACTCCATTTCACTACACACATCCTCTTGGTATACTTAACCCCTTGGTCCAAGAATTATGACCTTAAACTATTTTTCATTGGTCCAAACTCTCTGAACATTAACTAAGAGCCCATTGTTCCATGTGACACAACTTTAAACTGCTTTTAATAGGTATAGGAATTATGAACTTAAACTATTTTCAGCCCCTATAGTCCGAGTTATGTGACTTTAAACTAAAAATACCAACATCCACAACACATGATGTTAAAATGCAGTCTTACCCTATCTAGAACCAGGATTCCTCTTAAATAAGAGATAATTTTTACCCCATCTAAAATTGGTATGCCTCATACGATAAGTATGGGATGTTTAACAAACCATACCCCATGTCCCAAAAATGGTATTCCCCGAAAAAATTGTGAGATGCCTAAATTCCCTCACCCGAGAGGATTTCCCCCACCGATGTTAGTCTTCTACCATGCTATGTTCCAAAACTATATGTGGCATGATTCATATCCTTATGAGATACATAGTGAAACCTAGACTTTCTATATTTTGGCCCAAATAAAAATATAACAACCCTTCATCCCCTTGACCCTCATTTACATTCCAAGCATCATGACTTTAAACCAGTTATCACACTTTCAATAGTCTAACCATTACGACCTAAAACTATGTTTCATTTTCTTTTTGGTACTTGTGTGGTGCGTGGGCCCCTTGTATCTCTATTCACATCGGGTTTTTCCTTTTTAATTCCATGTATATACCTTTGGAACATACATTTTCCCATGTTCTAAGAATTATGACCTTAAACTACTTATCCCCAGTCCAAGCACTATAACCCTAAAGTGTGTGAATTCACCCCTCACCTTCATGGTCTGCTTCACCCTTAGTGTTCTAGAAATCTTGTTCCTCCACCCTCTAGAACTATGTTTGTATTAATTCTAATCCTTATGATATATTTAGTGATTCCTAGACTTTTTGTCTCCAGGTCCATCCATGTATTCACCGTAAAACCCTCCATTATTTGTAGTGTTATCTCCCCAAAATTCCCTCATGGGCATCCTTTCTAGGTAAAAGCCCCATTCGTTTACCTTGACCCATCAGTGGTCCAAGATTCCCTCATAGACCGATATGATGAACAAAATAATGAGAATCTTGATTCACAAGCCCCCCAGTTTCCTTAGAACACAACATTAAACTACAGATTTACTCTGAATAAGTTAAGGATGCCTCATATCCATATATGAGATGATTAGATGTCCTCATTTGAGAGGTTGTCCCCCTTTTGACATTGGTCTCCTACCATGCCATGTTTAAAAACTATGTTTGGCTTGTTTCCCAGCCATATGGGATATGTATTGATGCTCGGATATTTCATCCTGGGCTCATCACTTTTTCCAATTTTTTATGGGATCCCCTCTTCCCTAATGGCATGATATTGGCCTAGGGTATGATTTTTTAATATTTTTATGAAATATGGGCCTTTTGGACCTCTATTCACATCAGTTTATCACTATTTAATGCCACACAAGCCTCCTTGGGACACCCATTCCCCCCTATAGTCTGATTTCGGTGACTTTAAACTAGTAATGATAGTCTGAGTTTCATGACTTTAAATTTACAAACCCAATGTCCTCAGCACATGACATTAAGATACAACTTTATCCTGTACAAAACCAGGATGCCTCACATAATAAGTATGGGATAGTAATATACCCCATCTAAAATCAGGATTCCTCATATAATGAATATGATATGAACCATGTATTCCCCCATATAAAACCAGGATGCCTCATAATGTGAGATGATCTGACACCCTCTCCAAAGAGGACATCACCCTACCAGCATTGGTCTCTTACTGCACTATACCTATGACACTCTGAACTTTCCCTGATTTTCATAATCATCATCCTACAACCTAAAAAGGCTCTCTAATGGAAATGGTTCCTAGATACAAAGGATCACCTGCCATCCTAGGCTCACGCCTTGAGGGATCTTCAGTAGTAAATAGTAGATCCCATGTTTCTAACTTAGTCAATTATTGATCTTACATTTTTTCACCTCATCTTTAACTGAAATGGGTATAGGAATAGTGTTTCAAACATGGTCAGCATTCATTCCCCATCCATCGGTTATGCACATCTTCCACAATTCAGGTCTTGAAAACCAAAATCACCCTTGTGGGATTTGTCAGCCACTCTCCCCCTCATTTTTTTCTCCCTTAAAAACAATATAAACTCTATACCACCCCTTGTTTCTCACACCGAGCATGGATCACACATTCTTAGGATTCGAGAGGATTTTCCCTCAAGTGTGGTTGAGACACATGAAAACCCCAAGGTCTTACCTCTAAGACCTTAATCTTGGAGTCCAAGTACAAACATCATGACTTTGAACTGTGTGCAAGTCATCCTAAGAATGTTTCATGTGGTGTTGGTTCTTTTGTCCCTCGATTCACATTAGGTTGTTTCTCCACCGCACCATGCATATCCACTTGAGATGCTCTTTGTTCCAATAATTGTGACCTTAAAATATTTATTATATCCCTAAGGATATGTTGTGTGGTGATGGGATTCTTTGGAACTTATTCATGTCATTTTGTTACCCTTCCATGCTACACATAACCTTCTGGGGTACCTTCTCTAGGTCTGATCTTTATGAACTTAAACTAAAAGTTGTGGTCTAAACATCATGACCTTAAACTATGTGTGAGTTTTCTCAAAAACATCTTTTTCAGCATCAAGTAACCTCCCATACCCCTCTATTCACCTCGTATTTTCTTTATTCCGCACTACACATACCCCTTTTGGGATGATTACCATGTGGTACAAGCATCACAACATTAAATTGTGTGCATACCAGGTGTCTCTAGGATATTCCATATGGTGGGTCCCACCTTAAGCTCCCCATTCACACCAGTTCACACATCCTTTCACATGACGTTAAACTATAACCCACCCCATGCAATGGACATGGGATTCCCTTTTTTCCTGACATGAGGAAGAAAATATGGGCAACTTAGTACGTAAGCCTTGTATACTTTTTCCTTATCACATGACGTTAAATTGTGCAATACATCATCCTTATTATGTGATATTAAACTATGTGTCCAATTTACTCACTGTATGATGTTAAATTATGTGTCTATCATCCTCATTGCACGATGTAAAACTACAAATCATCTTAGTCCCTCGCCCAAGAATCCCTTTCCTTCGATGTCAATATCCTACCACATCATTCATGTTCCTCAACTGTTGCTTGGAATCTGAGATGATTCTCCCCTGGAAGATGAGTTTGACCTTAGATATGACCAATACACCCACACCAATGTTCTCTAATCCACGGTGGAATAATTCCATGAGTGATGGAATCCATTCAAACATTTTATCACTACATCTCTATAATTCATGTGCCTCTTTATTTGAACTTCATCCTCCTCCACATATGAACGGTCCCCCTAACAAAATGGTCTCATTCCACACTGGCTCACCTACCATCCTGGGCCAATTTCCCATATGACTTTGGAAAACATCCTGAGACAGGTCCCATGTTTTGAACGTGGTCAACGGTGAACCCTCATTTTTTTCCCCATCGCCGATAACATGGTATAGATGGTGTGTTTCGAACATGGTCATTACTTATCCTCCATTGTCATGACACTCCCTTTTGTGTTTCTAATATCTATCATCATGATCCATGCACTCTATTCCCCTTTGTTTGGATAGAATTCAATTCCCCTGGCGTCATCCCATTTCATGCACTAGTGCACATTGGAAAAAGCAAGTCAAGTGTTGAGACCCCCATTCTCTGACCACAACCCATATTAGACTAAACACTCTCATATGACTGATAAATCACGTGGTCGTCCCTTATTTCTTACATCGATCATGGGTCATGTGAGATTAGGGATCATTCACTGGTTATCTCATAAATATGATCGAAGTTAAATAATTAAAATGAATAACATATTAAAGAATTCAAGAGTTTAAAACAAACAAGAAAGAGTTTCATATGGTCATCCACATATTGGAACCAATCCTTTTCAAAATTCCTTCAAAGATTGACCTTAGTGACCAAGTGCTCAATCTCAGCCATCCTTTACTGAGTGGCCTCCAGGGTCCAATGCCTCTCTTCTAGGTCTTCTTTCTCTTTTTAGGTGTGAAATTCTTCTATCTTAATCCACTACCAGTTCTATTCGGCCTAGTACCCATCCACTAAGGATGTTTCCCTACCACCTTAGCCTCTTCCACCACCAACTGGGCCTTCAGACTATTAATGATCTCAACCTAAGTAGTAGTGAATGTCGCATGCTCCTACACTAGCCCTTATAGGAAAAAAATCTCCCATTCAGCTGCCTCAAGTTCCTTGGAGCCCTTGGAATTATGTTTCTTACAAGAAATGTCAATTTTCATCCATTCATAATGCGTATTATTGACATGGAAGTCCCAAGACAATGTGTGAAGGATGATGGATTCTACCCCACCAGCCCCAAGATGACTAGTCGGTGGTGGAGAAATCCCACACGGTTGGGCATGTCAAGTATCTAGGTGTGGGTGATGAAGTTATGAACATACCTCTATGCCTTGCGATGGAAAATATGATTCTCCTCAGCAGCGTCTGGCCCAAAATCCTCAAAATATTTAGGCCTCCTGTGCATTAAGAAACACTACATCATTGGAAACATCTGGGCGATGTACCCATTTCCCCATACTTTGAACAAATACCCTCAAAACTTCCTCGTAGGTTTCTCCTTTGTCTCGTGATCACTTTCCTAGGAGATATGAACCTAATGTGATACTCCTCTCCCTGTGTCTTCTACTTGTGTCTGTCCAGGGACTACCGGCCCCACTATTGCTACTCTACCCACTGGGTCAACCTTACCTCCTCAGTGAGCTCCAACCGCCACTTAGCCCTAACCCCATGGTTGTGCGGCCTCTCCTTCACTAAGCCTAGTGGCCTGAAGCCTCAGCATCTCCCTAGGATAAGCACTCTCCCAAATCTGTGTGTATTCATGGATGAGCACATGGGAAGAAGTAGGTGGTGGTAGCTTATTCCTCTTTTTTCCATCCTTACGCATGAACATGCACCAAATCTACCTCAGAACCGAAGGTTGACACCCATGGTGCACCTTTGTGTATACCTTCGATGTCAACCACTACAGAAATCTGAATTGCCTTACAAACCGGTGTGGATTGTAAAGTCTACAGACCATCTCACAGTAAACCCTCACCACCAGAACCCCACCTCAGAAGGCCAAAAGGTACGATCACTGCCCGATGGTCCCCGTACTATCATCAATCACCATCCCCATTGGGAGGTGGAATGGGTGAAACATGAAGTGTTATGCTGGCATGACCTTTTCCAGCATGTCCACCAAGACCAACTTGCACAGGAAACTCCCAATGATGTTCAGGATCGCTGGCTAGAAGTTCATGTTGGGAAGAGAGATGGGGTTCAGATTCTCATAACCCCCCCCCCCCCCCCCCGTGTGTGTGGCCACCTAGATATACAAGAAATAGAGGTTCCCAAACACATGGAGTGCAGTCCTCCCTTCAATAATGTGTCTAATCACCTTGTATTACTTTTCCAATACTATGGCAAAAAAATTGATGCACTTCCTTATTGCCAGCATCACCTCCACAATGAAGGTGCTCAGTCGCACCCTCATGTGTGCATCCCTCACAGTGAGCATCTAGACATAGATGAGTGTTGAAATGAACCCCACCAGCCTAACCACGAGAGCTTCAGTCTTTATGATGTATCCCCATAACTATCACTGGATCACCTCCATGATCCTCTAGTGGGAGTTCTCCTTGCCCCGCTGGTATTCCCCAGGGCATGTGTGCGACCTCCCTTGTAGCTTCTATATTGGATCTATAGAATCCCGCCTTTTTATAACATAACTTTCATTCCATTACACGGAACTGAGGATCTTTAAGGTTTAGTGTCTTGGAAACAAGGAACATAAAACATGAAACAAAAAAACATTCTTCTTAAACACTTGAAAGGCTTCTCCTCATGTTCACCCTAGGCTCATTACTGCATCTCATAACCTGGGGATATACATCAAAAGAAAGGGTGAGCATAAGGCCCAGCAAGGGAAACAAGTGAAACATTTTACATATGAACTTGAGATACATCAATAAAGTCATGAAAAGAACTTTAAGGCATGAAAATGAAATCATGAGGCATATGATAATAAAAATAAAACTTTTTCATAACTTGAAGATGTGGCTGCAACATTTAATATTGACAATCATGAACATATCACCAAGGTCCATCCCCAAGGTGTCATTTGAAAATTACCAAGGTTATTCACCAAGGTATCGTGAAAATTGTAATCTCTAGTGGTTACATCATTACCCAATGCATTGGAGCGCTATCAGGGCGCACCCTTAAATTTTCCTTTATTATCATGTGAGCCACATATATCATCATCAAAAATTTCATAAATAACCCATATAGCATAAAATAAATGGGTTTCATTTCATAATCATAACATTTTAAAAACTGCTTTAAGGACATGATCTTTACGTCACTTTAAACCCACGGAAAGGGAAAGTGGGTCTCATGTATGTAAATCCCAGAATTTAAAATAGAACATTTTGATATATATGTGAATAACCTTGTAGAAATAAGAGCTTTGAGTATTCACTTTATAACATAAAAAAATTTTGAGAAAAGAGAGAGGCATTTTGAGACGAAAATTCTACAGCATAACGGCTATGTTACAAGGTTTTAGAAAACATTGAAAAGAGAGGGGACATGGGTCACCCACTCATAAATGATCCATAAAATAGTAGGGGGACAGAATATAAGGGATTTAAGAACATGGTAATGAAATTTGAAAGATATACCATATGAAATGAAAAACATGGAAGTGAGACAAAACAAGATTTCTCTTATGAAAATTCGGCAGCCTAACGGCGTCACTTAACTTCAATAAAAAAATGATTTGACAAGATCAAATAGGGTCCCTCGTCATATGATCATAAGAGATCAGTATGATAGATATAGTGATCATACCCCAACATAATAAAAAGGAACTTGAAAGACTTGACATGGAATTAGAACTTTGAAAAGGGAGAAAGGTGCAATGACCACTTAAAAATCCAGCAGCCTAACGACGCCACTTAAACCTCAAAATACTGAATTGAAGAGATCAAATGGGGTCTCTCATCATATGATCATAAAAGATCAGTATGATAAATTTACAGATCATACCCCAACATAACAAAAAAGGAACTTGAAATACTTTACATGAAAATAGATCTTGAAAAATGAGAATGGAGAAAGAATCCGTTACAAAAATTTCAGCAGCCTAACGGCGCCACTTAAAACTTCATAAAACGAAATAATGAGAGTAAGAGGGGATCTCTCATTATGTGAACATGAAAAGGGCAGTAATAGGAGTATAAAAGAACACCCTTTAACATAAGAACATGGAGCATAAAAGAAATTACATAAAGGAGATTACTTGAAAAGAAAGAGAGAGGTCGGATCCCTTACCTTAAAACGTAACTCTTAAAACTCAAAGGTTTGGACCTTGAGGGCTTGGGGGCACCTTGGGAGGTAAGCAGACCAGAACTTCGTTGGGGGAGAGTGGGGAGTCGAATGTATGAGAGGATGGCTTGATATTTATAGGGAAAGTGAGTGGACAAGGCATTAATGGCAAAGGGACACCTCATTAGTGGTTTTGGCAAAACCATGGGCTTGCCCATGGTATTTGCCCATGGTATTGGCCACTTGGGACACCTCATACCTTATCTCACTATTCATAATTCGAACATATTGATTACAAACTTAATCAATCATTTAATGATGTCATTAAACACCCGTAACTTAAAAACTGTATTTTCACTATTCATCGAAAATTCAACTTTCTCAGAATTATCCCAAAATTTCACCTTAACCAAATATCAATGCGCTGATCACAAATATGAACTCCATTTTATAAAAATAATTTTCTAAATATTTTTAATTTAATTTTTAAATAAAAACACTATTCACAGAAAATTCATTTTTTTCCGAAAAAAAACCCAAAAATTACCATAGCATAATATCGGTGCTCTGAGTTCAAAAATGAAATCTGTTTTATAAAAATAATTATCTAAATATTTTTAATTAAATTTTTAATTAAAAAACACTATTCACCCGAAAAAACTAATACTTGAATAATAATTTATGAAACCGTTATTTAACCATTTTATTGAATCACATTACTTAATCAAGGTGCCTAGATTATATTAATACTTTCTTTAAGTGAGATTACTAATCTATTTGGACACATTATTAATCCTAATCATGAAATCACTATTCATAATTTACTATTCATCAAAAATCAAGTTGATCTTATTAGACTCTAAATTTCGTACTGAATATAATTGTAGAAGACCATTTTTCGAAAATCATTACACATTTTTAATTATTTAAGGTTTACACAACCATTTTTAAAATATCCTTTTTCTAAAATTCATCAAAAATATGCATACTATATTTATCCGGTCATTTGAAAATTCATAAAAAGAATCGAAATTTTTATTTAAAACAAAGGATTACACAAGACAGTTATGGTCTCCTTACATAGCCCCTTATCATACCAGCATAGGACCTAAGTGTAAGGTGTGCTAAGGTGACAGAATCCGAGGGAGGCTCGTCCAACATCGCACGAGTAGTAATTTCTATCAGTTTGAACTTCTCGCGAAGGCGATCCCGTTCTAGCTTTATACGATGAAGTTCAGCTTGGGTTTGGTCCAGAGCAAAGCCCAGTGGTGCTACCTCTTTCCCAAGTTCTGTTAGATGGGCTTCGATCGGTCCAAGACTACTGGGTGAGGCCATTGAATCTTCTTTCTATGTTAATTAACCAAGATTGCTTGTATTTAGAGACAATAGTCAAAACGTTTAGTTTCCAGCGGTCATATTGACCAATGGTCAAATAACAGTCATAACCCAACAGTCTCATTTTTAATTATACTCATGTTATCAAATGAAACATTTTTGTTGAGTATAAAAATAAAATAAAATAACACATAAAATTAGGAAACAATATTTATTTAAAATTTCAGGTCATTACAGGATCCCCCCCCAAGGATACTTACTCTATTGGTTTAGGTTCATTTATAAAACACCCAAACCACTAATTTAATTAGATATCCCTTATCTCCATCTTCTCCTCACTGGTTCCCTACACCAAATGGAGTAATTCCCTCGTAAGGGGTGGCATTTACTCCTGGTCCTCCCACACTTTGTATGTGGGGAGGAACTCATCATACATCTCGCACTGAATCAGGATCCTGATGATTTTATGAAGGTATCGTAGGATAATTTCAACCTCCTCATGATGGAAATGGAAAGTGTCATTCCCCAATGACCACCTTCTCAATAACTCAAGCGTGATAACCTGGTGGCAGTAGACGTGAAACTATGAGGCCCATGTTTCCTCGTAGAGACCCATTCACTTTAGCTCAGCCTCAAATTCATAGCATGAGGCACATTCCCAATAGGCCAAGGCCCATTCCTTGGTGAATTTTATTCCCTCGTACAAGTCCTTGTTATCATTCCATCCTTTGAGCAGATTCCCCAAACCTGCCATGAGGATCATCTCATATTGCAGGGTGGGATGAAGAAACAGGGGCTCGTAGTGGAATCTGATGGGTTGGGGATTTAAAAAAATTAATTGACATGATGATGGATCTTTTCTTCACCGATGATCCAAGCCCCAGTAGGGTCTGAGGATCTTGCGTAAATTATAAAGAGCACAAAAATTAAACTGAAAAACATATCATTCTAGATATGAATTTGTGCTCAACTACAACTTGTCTCCAGTGATCATTTATTGAAGGATCCATAGAAGGATCCCTCTAGATCTTCCACACATGCTTCAAAAATCTGTTGGAATGTTGATCGTTGAATTCTGGGTTCCAGCGCGGTGATTCGACGATGTCTTCGACGTCCCAATGATCACCGCATCGAGATCCCTTCGATGCTTGGGGGATATCTTGATCCAAGCTCTTGGATCGAATGCTTCTCTCTCTAGGAAGTGAGAGGAGATAGAGGCTCTAGTTTTCATTCCATAAATGAATGAATAGTCCCATGGAGAGAGAGTCTCCCCTCTATTTATAGTAGGGTTTCTAATTACCCTGTTGGGTTCCCTGACCCCTGTTTATTTCAACATCCACTAAATAAATAATAATGACGAACTAATTTGTGTCAATATTATTTATTATTATATCAAATACTTTTAGTATATATAAAATATATTATGTGATAAAAACTGATCCATTTAACTATACTCACTATCCCACTTAATATTAAACAAACTTTAAATATTAAAATAATATTTATTCGATTAGTATTATCTCGTATTTACTAAAATTTTAAATACTTTAAATAAATTCAATCTCAATTATTCGTAACTTGAATAATAATGAATTTATTTATTTCTTTGGTGATCGATAACTTGGACATCATTCGGACCCTATGGTGGGGCCCACCATGTCTAATATGCCTACTCAACTAAATAGGGTGGATTCTTGAATACGATATTGTGTGTGACCCTCAAGTCCATTATCTCGATAGTAGTGAATAAAATTCATAGACCAAGAGCGGAGTCTAGCAACTCATCAGGGCCTCTAAAGAGATAAGGATTGTCATAGCAACAATAACCAACCTACGAACACTGACTGTGTACTATAATCACTTTGTCTTAAATATTTCATAAAGTAGGGTGCACTCTTATGTCATCACCCTTTTTCTTACTTTATTATTTATTGATCTATCTGGATGGATTTACCTTTCAATTACTTTGGCCAAAGACTTATGTAGGTAGCACCATCCTGATTAATCAGGCCTGAGATATACAACTTCCTTAACCTAGAAGTGACAAATCCTTTTTTGATCATTCAACCAATGTCATACCACCAACAACACACCCAATACAAGATACCATGCCACAATTTAAATATCATGGTTTTCCTTACATCAAAGTACGTAATCAAATGGAACACATTGGTAATGGTCTCAAGTAAGGAGACCAATACACATGTCCATATATAGGAACAACCAATGACACCCAAAACATGTGGTGTTCCTATTGGCGGGTCTATCCTCATGATATCACTACTAGAGATCACCAAGTGTGAACTTAATGAGAAGAAGTTTCAATGATTATGAGCCTTCATCACCTAATAGTCAAATATCAACTATGCCCAGTCAGTATGATGCAACTAGACCATAGGACCTATGTTAAAGATTAATGTCATTGTATCTCAAGGTTCTCATTATAGCCTAGGATCTGGTATAATCTCTTGATACGACAATTAATCTAGGAAATTACCATTAAGTAGTGGATGCAGAAATATCTACACTATAATGGTAAGAAAATATCATGTATATCTAACTGTATACACGATATGGTAATCAGAAGTACTGCATAGTTGGGTCTAGGGAACCCACTATTTCAACACTCCCACTTTCACTAGAGCCAACTTGATAACCATACTTGTTATCTCTCATATGATGAAGATCATGCTTCTATTGAGTAATGGCTTTAGTTTCTGGGCCTGCCAAATTTTCACCATGTGGAATATCTTCTATATGAAACCTCGTCTCCTTGATTGAAACTTCTCAAGAGATGGTATCCCCGAGTATATTATTTTTTCCACTATCACAATTTGACATCTTGGCTAGTAAGAATATCAGAATTTACATTATGATAATACATTACTTACTAGGTAAAATTCCAAGAACTGGAACAAATCATTTCATTTGATAACTACTTCTTAGCTGCATTAGAAGTTTCAAATAATCGGGTAAAAAAGAATTAAGTAATTCAAATAATTTAATTATTTATTTAAATGAATGAAAACATACATGGGTCAGTGCTCAAGACCAGTAATCGGGTAAAATAATGCGCGGTTAAATTAAATTTCATTAAATAAAGTTTGAGGGTTGTTAATTAAATTAAATGAATTAAGTAATTCAAATAATTTAATTATTTATCAGTCCGCTAGTTAAATTAATTTAATTAAATAATTAAATTAATTCTCCTGAGTATTAGAATTATTATTTTCAATCATAATTAATATATTAATTAATTTAATTCTGTAATTAAATTAATCAATTGTATTAATTGAAGTTAACTTTGGTCATGAAACCCTGCTCTGGCCTGTTGCGGGTCGTGCTGAACCTGTGCAGTCCCGTAATGGGTCGGACAAAGTCCGTTATCTAGATCCATACTTGCTCGGGCAGAGTCTATCCTATTTCAAGGCAAATCAGTGAACCTGTCACGGGTTACCTGCACCGGGGTTTTGTCAATTCCTGGACAGCGGAAGAGGAGGGGCCCCTCAGCCACCGCGGGTCAACGAGAACAGAGGTGCGCCACTACGGGGTTCTGACATAGGAGGTCGGTGGTCAGTCAGGATGGCGGCGGGTGCGTTGGTGGCGCGGCCTAATGAGGTTGGTTGCTCAGGAGACGGACGGACAGGGCAGGCGGCCGAGCTAGAGAGGCAGGGCGGAGATAGGGTTGTCGCCGCTTCAGGTGTCCAGCGGGAGGGAGGAGATAGGGCGGTCTGACGGCTCGTGCTGGCAGGAGGAAGGGATCTGGCCGGAGCAGAGGCCGGGGCGGCTCTAGGAGCAGCGGAAGCCGTGCCGCTGCGCACTACAGGCGGTTGGGAGCGTCGTGAGGAAGGTGGGAGGTGGGAGGGGTCCACACCCTCCCTTTTCCGGTTTTTTTTAATCAAAATCAATTTTTCTTTGTGTTTCTTCAGGCACCTCCCCCACCCACTCACCCACTTGGGTTTTTTCAAGTCTCCCCACCCTTTTCCTTTTACAAAAGTCCATGTCCCTTTTTTTCCAAAGGCACATTAGCCTCAATATAATAATAATATAATTATTATAATAAAATAATAATTTATTATTATTATATTATTATAATAAAAGGTATGAAAATTTTAAAAAATTTCAAATTATAATTTGCAAATCATTGGAACTATTTCCGATGAATACGAAACATTATCAGTTTATCGAGATGAATAAAATTTAATACCTGAGTTCAAATCACAAATCCAATCCAATCCAAAAATTTAAAAAGTCCATAACACGGTCATTTGAAAGTGGATCGGCGCACGGTTTGAACCGTTGGGACATATTTCAAACCCTCTACTTAATTTTATGAAAATTAATTTTATTTGGCTCAAAAAATCTACATGACTCCCTCTGATACCACTTGAAGGAGCCCACAGCGAAAGCTGATGGGCTGGGGATTTAAAAACTTTCATCAACGGGATGACGGATCTTGTCGTCACTGACGATCCAATCCCCAGTAAGGTCCTAGGATCTCGTGTAAATTATAAAGATCACAAAAATTAAACTGAAAAACATAACATTCTAGATATGAAGTCACGCTCGAATGTAACTCATCGCTGGCAATCGTTTCTTGAAGGATCCATAGCAGGATCCCTCTAGATTTTCTACATGTGCTTCAAAAATCTGCTGGAATGTCGATCGTTGAATTTCGGGTGGTAGCGCAGAAATCTGACGATGTCACCGACGTCCCGATGATCACAGCATCAAGATCCCTTAAATGCTTGAGGGCGATCTTGATCCAAACTCTTGGATCGACTGCTTCTCTCTCTAGGAAGTGGGAGGAGAGAGAGGTTCTAGTTTTCATTCCATAAATAAATGAATAGTCTCATGGAGAGAGATCCTCCCCTCTATTTATTGTGGATTTTCTAAATACCCATTTCAGTTCCCCAGCCCCCGTTTATTTCAACCTCCACTAAATAGATAATAATGATGAACTAATATGCGTCAATATTATTTATAATTTTATCACATACTTGTAATATATATAACATATATTACGTGATAAAAACCGAGTCATTTAACTCTACACACTATCCTGCTTAATATTAAACAAACCTTGAATATTAAAATAATATTTGTTCGATTAATATTATCTCACATTTACTAAACTTGTAAATAAATTAAATAAATTGAATCCCAATTATTTATAACTTGAATAATAATGAATTTATTTATTTCTTTGATGATCGATAACTTGGACATCATTCAGACCCCATGATGGGGCCCACCATGTCCAATATACCTATTCAGCTGAATAGGGCGGATTCTTGAATATGCTATTTTGTGTGACCCTCTAGACCCTTATCTCGATAGCAGTGAATAAAATTCACGGACCAAAAGCAGATTCTAGCAACTCATCAAGACCCCAAAAGAGATAAGGATTGTCATAGCAACGACAACCAACCTACGAACACTGTCTGTGTACTATAATCTCTTTGTCTTAAATATCTCATAAAGCAGGGCGCACACTTGTGTTATCGCCATTTTCCTTGCTTTATTATTTGTTTATCTATCTATATGGATTTAACTTTCGACTGATTTGTCCAAATACTTATGCAGGTAGAACCATCCTGATCAACCAGTCCTGAGATATACAACTTCCTTAACCTAGAAGCGACAAATCCTTTCTTGACCATTAAACCAATGTCATACCACCAACGACGCACCCAATACAAGCTACCTCGCCACGATTTCAATATCATGGTTTTTTCCTTGCATCAAAGTACGCAATCAAATGGCACACATTGGTAATGGTCTCAAGTTAGGAGACCAATACACATGTTCGTAGATAGGAACAACCAATGACACTCAAAACATGTGGTGTTCCTATTGGAGATTTTGTCCTTATGATCTCACTACTAGAGATCACCAAGTGTAAACTTCATGAGAAGAAGTCTCAATGCTTATGAGCCCCCAACACCTGATATTCAAACATCAACTATTACCAATCAGTATGATGCAACTAGACCATAGGACCTCTGTTAAATATTAATTTAACTGTATCTCGAGGTTCTCATTATAGCCTGAGATCTGTTATAACCTCTTGATATGACAATTAATCTAGGACATTACCATTAAGTAGTGGATGTAGAAATATCTACACTGTAATGGTAAGAAAACATCATGTATATCTAACTGTATACATGATATGGCAATCAAAAGTACTGCATAATTGGGTCTAGGGCACCCACTATTTCAACAAGGGATTCCTCATCCTCCAGCTTCTCCCCATCAATATTATTGATGTGGTTCTAAAGATTGTCTGATATGATTATCATGTGGAATTTTCATATGTGACCTTCAGTATCCCTATGCCATTGGTACTATCCTGAAGTGCTTCTAAATGAATAGGTCGGTTCGTCTTTTCTCACTATGGGGATAAAAACATCATCTCTCAGGTTGAAGCTATAGAGAGGTAGCCTCTTACACTATGGGTATTCCGTTTGAGCCTTTATCAATAGTGTTGTGAGTGTCTTGTGGTCTGACGCGCTTCAGATGCTCTCCCTGATGATGATATTCATATCCAGTTCCTCCTGACGAGTGGAAGTGGCATTGACTCCTTGAGTGGCCATTTAGTTCAAACACTTAGTAGTTTTTCTATTCTGGTTCGCGGAGGCTACTCGTAAAGGTCATTTGCAAAGGCCTGGTTTGCAGAGGTTGAGTTTGCAGAGCATGGTTCGCGAAGAACCGATCTCGTAGAGGTGAGCTTCACGAGCTGTAAGGATCAGAATCACAGAGTGCTCACTACAGGAAAACTGACGTTTAGCGGCGGTTTTAAAAACTGTCGCTAAACGTGTTTCGGGCCGCCATTTCGCAGCGGTTTTTAAACCGCCGCGAAATGCCATAATTTTTTATATATTTTTTATATATATATATTTTAAATTTTTTCGAGGATTAGCGGCGGTTTTTTAAAAAACCGCCGCGAAATAGCGGCGGTTTCGATAAAACCGCTGCGAAATGAAAGGAAAAAATAAAAAACACGAGAAACCCCGAAATCACTAAAACGACCATAACTTTTGATCTGGGCGTCCGTTGGAGCGTCACGACCAGTCAAATCGAAGCTCATGAAGAGATCTAGAGGCACGAATAATCAAAACCGTGAGACGGTCTAAGGTGCGGAAGATATGAGAGTTATATAAAGTTGAAAAAAGTTTTCCAACTTCAAACGACCATAACTTTCGCTCCGGATGTCCGTTTGGGCTCTACCACATATCAAATCGAAGCCAGCGAAGAGAGTTACACACCATTTTGATACAAGAAAGCTTTTATCGTGTTTTTCGACCCCCAAAACCCCTCTGAAGTCCTTTGAAACCCCATTTCTGTCACAGGTGTCCCGTCGAACTTGTCTTCAAACGAACCTAACTTTCGATCCACACGTCAGTTCGGACTCCTCCACCTTCCAGATCATAGATCATTCCATGAGCTTCAGTTTGACTGGTCGCGGCGCCCACATTCACTCTTGGATCATATGTTATGGCCTTTTTAGTGGGTATCGGGTTTGTTATGTTTTTCGATGCCTCGTTTCTAGCGCTCGTTCCCCGTCAGCTTTTTTTTAAATGGTCGTAACTTCTGATCCGCCAGTCCATTTGGACTCTTTCACCTATCAAGTCGAAGATCGTTTCAGGATCTTTGATTTGATAGGTCGCGGATTTGAAACGGACTCTCAGATCATAAGTTATCTTTGTTAATGTGAGTCCAATGTTTTTGTCACTTTATGACCGTTTTGACGGGTTTTAACGGTTGCTCCATTTATTACTGTTTATTTGGGTTTTCATGACTTGTTATCTTTATCAATGGTTTTTTGTAGGTTATTATGATGATTATGTTGAATTATTAAGGGGTTTTTCAGAGTTGTCATGAGTTTTCATGCGTTCTCATTCTTTCTAATGTCTCATTTTTCATATGCTTCTCCATCCGTTTTCAAGCGTTTTCATGATTTTTCATCCCTTATCATGTTTTTTCATACTTTTTCATGTGTTTTCTTCATTATTTATTATTTATTATTTATAATATACTTTAATTTATTTATTATCTATTATTTGTTACTGGTTATTTATTATTTATTATTTATTATTTATTATTTATTATTTATTATTTATTATTTATATTTATTTATTATTTATTATTTATTATTTATATTTATTTATTATTAATATTTATTTATTATTTATATTTATTTATTATTTATTATTTATTATTTATATTTATTTATTATTTATAATTTATTATTACTAATAATAAAATATTTTTATTAATAATAATATTTGTTACTGGTTATTTATTATTTATTATTTATTATTTATTATTTATTTATTATTTATTACAAATATTTATTTATTATATATTATTTATATTTATTTATTATTTATATTTATTTATTATTTATATTTATTTATTATTTATATTTATTTATTATTTATATTTATTTATTATTTATATTTATTTATTATTTATATTTATTTATTATTTATATTTATTTATTATTTATTATTTATTATTTATTATTTATTATTTATTATTTATTATTTATTATTTATTATTACTAATAATAAAATATTATTATTATTATTAATATTTTTTACCGGTTATTTCTTATTTATTATTTATTATTTACTATTTATTATTTATTATTTATTATTTATTATTTATTATTTATTATTTATTATTTATTATTTATATTTATTTATTATTTATTATTTATTATTTATTATTTATTATTTATTATTTATTATTTATTATTTATTATTTATTATTTATTATTTATTATTTATTATTATTTATTATTTATTATTTATTATTTATATTTATTTATTATTTATTATTTATATTTATTTATTATTTATTATTTATTATTTATTATTTATTATTTATTTATTATTTATTATTTATTATTTATTATTTATTATTATTTATTATTTATTATTATTATTTATTATTTATTATTTATTATTTATTATATGTTTATTATTATTATTATTTATTATTTATTATTTATTATTTATTATTTATTATTTATTATTTATTATTTATTATTTATTATTTATTATTTATTATTTATTATTTATTATTTATTATTTATTATTTATTATTTATTATTTAATTTTTTTATTTATTCTTTATTATTATTTATTCTTTATTATTATTTATTATTTATTATTTATTCTTATTTATTATTTATTATTTATTATTATTTATTATTATTTATTATTTATTATTATTTATT
The DNA here is from genome assembly GCA_963277665.1 of Viscum album. Lineage (NCBI taxonomy): Eukaryota > Viridiplantae > Streptophyta > Magnoliopsida > Santalales > Viscaceae > Viscum > Viscum album. The sequence continues at coordinate 1,679,200,455 of OY728132.1, read as the reverse complement.
ATTTATTATTTATTATTTGTTTATTACTATTTATTATTATTTATTATTTATTATTTATTATTTATTATTTATTATTTATTATTTATTATTATTTATTTATTATTATTTATTTATTTATTATTTATTGTTTATTATTTATTGTTTATTATTTATTGTTTATTATTTATTATTTATTATTTATTATTTATTATTTATTATTTATTATTTATTATTTATTACTTATTATTTATTACTTATTAGTTATTATTTATTTTTTATTTTTTATTTTTTATTTTTTATTCTTTATTCTTTATTATTTATTATTTATTATTTATTATTTATTATTTATTATTTATTATTATTGAGTTTATATCTATTATTTATGTATTATTTGTTTTTTCAATTAATATATATAAGTATATTAAATTCTGTTTATTAACCACATGACGAGTTTGCTGGAATGGTAAAGTCTTTGGAAAATAAGCAGGAGGTTAGTGGGCATGAGCATGGGCATGGGCATGGGATGCGCATGGGCATGGGCATGTGATGAGCATGGGATGGGCATGGGATGGGCATGGGAGATGGGCATGGGCATGGGATGGGATGGGGATGGGAATGGGATGGGATGGGCATGGGATGCGCATGGCATGCGCATGGGATGCGCATGGGATGGGCATGGGCATGGGCATTGGCATGGGCATGGGCATGGGCATGGACATGGGCATGGGCATGGGCATGGGTATGGGCATGGGCATGGGATGCGCATGGCATGGGCATGTGCATGGGATGCGCATGGGCATGGGCATTGGATGCGCATGGGCATGGGCATGCGATGCGCATGGGCATGGGCATGCGATGCGCATGGGCATGGGCATGCGATGCGCATGGGCATGGGATGCGCATGGGATGGGCATGGGATGCGCATGGGATGGGCATGGGATGGGCATGGGCATGGGCATGGCATGGGCATGGGATGCGCATGGGATGGGCATGGGATGCGCATGGGATGGGCATGGGATGGGCATGGGCATGCGCATGGGATGGGCATGGGATGCCCATGGGATGGGCATGGCATGGGATGCGCATGGGCATGGGCATGGGATGCGCATGGGCATCGACATGGGCATGGGATGCGCATGGGCATGGGCATGGGATGCGCATGGGCATAGGCATGGGCATGGGATGCGCATGGGCATCGGCATGGGCATGGGATGCGCATGGGCATCGGCATGGGCATGGGATGCGCATGGGCATGGGATGTGCATGGGATGGGCATGGGCATGGGCATGGGCATGTGCATGGGCATGCGCATGGGCATGGGGATGGGCATGGGATGTGCATGGGCATGTGCATGGGATGCGCATGGGCATGGGGATGTGCATGGGATGGGCATGGGCATTTTCAGGGCATGGGCTGTGCATGGGATGTGCATTGGATGGGCATGGGCATGGGCATGGGATGGGCATGGGCATGGGATGGGCATGGGCATGGGCATGGGATGTGCATGGGCATGGGCATGGGATGGGCATGGGATGGGCATGGGCATGGGCATGGGATGCCCATGGGCATAGGCATGGGCATGGGATGCGCATGGGCATCGGCATGGGCATGGGATGCGCATGGGCATGGGATGTGCATGGGATGGGCATGGGCATGGGCATGGGCATGTGCATGGGCATGCGCATGGGCATGGGGATGGGCATGGGATGTGCATGGGCATGTGCATGGGATGCGCATGGGCATGGGGATGTGCATGGGATGGGCATGGGCATTTTCATGGCATGGGCTGTGCATGGGATGTGCATTGGATGGGCATGGGCATGGGCATGGGATGGGCATGGGCATGGGATGGGCATGGGCATGGGCATGGGATGTGCATGGGCATGGGCATGGGATGGGCATGGGATGGGCATGGGATGGGCATGGGATGGGCATGGGATGGGCATGGGCATGGCATGGGATGCGCATGGGCATGGGCATGGGAGGCGCATGGGCATCGGCATGGGCATGGGATGCGCATGGGCATGGGCATGGGACGCGCATGGGCATCGGCAAGGGCATGGGAGGCGCATGGGCAGGGGCATGGGACGCGCATGGGCATGGGCATGGGACGCGCATGGGCATGGGCATGGGCATGGGATGCGCATGGGCATGGGCATGGGACGCGCATGGGCATTGGCATGGGCATGGGATGCGCATGAGCATGGGCATGGGCATGGGCATGCGCATGGGCATGCGCATGGGCATGGGCATGGGCATGGGATGCGCATGGGCATGAGGATGTGCATGGGATGGGCATGGGCATGGGCATGGCATGGGATGGGCATGGGCATGGGCATGGGATGCGCATGCGCATGCGCATGGGGATGCACATGGGCATGGGCATGAGCATGGGCATGGGATGGGCATGGGATGTGCATGGGATGTGCATGGGCATGGGCATGGGCATGGGCATGTGCATGGGCATGGGCATGGCATGGGCATGTGCATGGGATGCGCATGGCATGCGCATGTGCATGGGAATGTGCATGGGATGCGCATGGGCATGGGCATGGGATGCGCATGGGCATGGGCATGGGATGCGCATGGGCATGGGATGCGCATGGGCATGCGCATGGCATGCACATGGGATTGGCATGGGATGGGCATGGGATGGGCAAGGGATGGGCATGGGCATGGGCATGGGATGCGCATGGGATGCGCATGGGCATGGGATGCGCATGGGCATGTGCATGGGATGCGCATGGGATGCGCATGGGATTGGCATGGGATGGGCATGGGATGGGCAAGGGATGGGCATGGGCATGGGATGCGCATGGGATGGGCATGGGATGGGCATGGGATGCGCATGGGATGCGCATGGGATGCGCATGGGCTGGGCATGGGATGGGCATGGGATGGGCATGGGCATGGGCATGGCATGGGATGCGCATGGGCATGGGCATGGGATGCGCATGGGCATGGGCATGGGCATGGGATGGGCATGGGATGTGCATGGGATGGGCATGGGCATGTTCATGGGATGGGCATGGGATGGGCATGGGCATGGGCATGGGATGCGCATGGGCATGCGCATGGGGATGCGCATGGGCATGGGCATGGGCATGGGCATGGGATGTGCATGGGATGGGCATGGGAAGGGCATGGGCTTGCGTATGGGCATGGGCATGGGCATGGCATGGGCATGGGCATGGGATGGGCATGGCATGGGCATGGGCATGGGATGCGCATGGCATGGGCATGGGCATGGGATGCGCATGGGCATGAGCATGGGATGCACATGGGATGCACATGGGATGCGCATGGCATGGGCATGGGCATGGGATGCGCATGGCATGAGCATGGGCATGGCATGGGATGGGCATGGGATGCGCATGGGCATGGGCATGGGATGGGCATGGGCATGGGCATGGGATGCGCATGGGCATGGGCATGGGATGCGCATGGGCATGTGCATGGGGATGCGCATAGGCATGGGCATGGACATGGGCATGGGATGAGCATGGGAAGGGCATGGGCATGCGCACGGGCATGGGCATGGGCATGGGCATGGGCATGGGCATGGGCATGGGATGCGCATGGCATGGGCATGGGCATGGGATGCGCATGGGATGCACATGGGATGCGCATGGCATGGGCATGGGCATGGGATGCGCATGGGCATGGGCATGGGATGGGCATGGGCATGCGCATGGGGATGCGCATGGGCATGGGCATGGACATGTGCATGGGATGTGCATGGGATGGGCATGGGATGGGCATGGGCATCGGCATGGGCATGGGATGCGCATGGGCATGGGCATGGGATGTGCATGGGCATCGGCATGGGCATGGGATGCGCATGGGCATGGGCATGGGCATGGGATGGGCATGGGATGCGCATCGGATGGGCATGGGCATGGGCATGGGCATGTGCATGGCATGGGATGGGCATGGGCATGGGCATGGGATGCGCATGGGCATGGGATGGGCATGGGATGGGCATGGGCATGGCATGGGATGCGCATCGGCATGGGCATGGGCATGGCATGTGCATCGCATGGGCATGGCATCAGCATGGCATGGGCATGGGCATGGGCATGGGCATGGGCATGGGCATGGGCATGGGCATGGGCATGGGCATGGGCATGGGCATGGGCATGGGCATGGCATGGGCATGGCATGGGCATGGCATGGGCATGGGCATGGGAATGGGCCTGGGCCTGGGCCTGGGCATGGGCATGGGGATGCGCATGGGCATGGGCATGCGCATGGGCATGGGATGGGCATGGGCATGGGCATGGGATTCGCATGAGCATGGGCATGGGATGCGCATGGGCATGGGCATGGGCATGGGCATGGGCATGGGCATGGGCATGGGCATGGGCATGGACATGGGCATTGGCATTGGCATGGGGATGCGCATGGGCATACGCATGGGCATGGGATGTGCATGGGATGGGCATGGGATGGGCATGGGCATGTGCATGGGATGCGCATGGGCATGGGCATGGGCATGGGCATGGGCATGGGCATGGGCATGTGCATGGGCATGGGCATGGGGATGCGCATGGGCATGCGCATGGGCATGGGATGTGCATGGGATCTGCATGGGATGGGCATGGACATGGGCATGGGATGTTCATGGGATCGGCATGGGCATGGGCATGGGATGCGCATGGGAATGGGCATGGACATGGGCATGGTCATGTGCATGGGATGCACATGGGCATGGGGATGCACATGCGCATGGGCATGGGCATGGGCATGGGCATGGGCATGGGCATGGGCTTGGGAATGGGCATGGGCATGGGCATGGGAATGGGCATGGGAATGGGAATGGGCATGGGCATGGGCATGGGATGGGCATGGGCATGTGGATGGGATGCGCATGGGCATGGGCATGGGAATGGGCATGGGCATGGGCATGGGCATGGGCATGGGGATGCGCATGGGCATGGGCATGGGATGCGCATGGGCATGGGCATGGGGATGCGCATGGGCATGGGCATGGGCATGGGCATGGGTATGGGCATGGGATGGGCATGGGATGTGCATGATATGGGCATGGTCATGTGCATGGGATGCACATGGGCTTGGGGATGCGCATGCGCATGGGCATGGGCATGGGCATGGGCATGGGAATGGGCATGGGCATGGGATGGGCATGGGCATGGGATGGGAATGGGCATGGGATGCGCATGGGCATGTGCATGGGCATGGGCATGGGCATGGGATGCGCATGGGCATGGGATGTGCATGGGCATGGGCATGGGATGCGCATGGGCATGGGCATGGGCATGTGCATGGGATGCGCATGGGCATGTGATGTGCTTGGGCATGGGTATGGGCATGGGAATGGGCATGGGATGCACATGGGCATGGGCATGGAGATGCACATGGGATGCGCATGGGCATGGGATGCGCATGGGCATGGGCATGGGCATGGGCATGGGCATGGGCATGGGCATGGGCATGGGCATGGGCATGGGATGGGCATGGGCATGTGCATGGGATGGGCATGGGCATGTGCATGGGATGGGCATGGGATGCCCATGGGCATGGGAATGGGATGCGCATGGGCATGGGCATGGGGATGCGCATGGGCATGGGCATGAGCATGGGAGTGGGCATGTGCATGGGCATGGGAATGGGCATGGGCATGGGCATGGGCATGGGGATGCGAATGGGTGTGCATGGGCATGTGCATGGGATGGGCATGGGCATGCGCATGGTCCTGTGCATGGGCATGGGCATGGGCATGTGCATGGGCATGTGCATGCATGGATAAATAAAATAAATAAATAAAAAATAAAAATAAAAAAATTAACAAAAAGATTGGACAATGTTTTATCTTCATGAAATTCTGGTGATACATCTAATGGTACCCTCCACTATTTATAGGTGTATGGTCGACCCCAGGTTCACAATGATATTTTTAAACTGAGAATCACGAATGATCTTTTCAAACATGTTTCATGAAAGGGATTTACTTGCCAATTTTTAGCGATTTTCCCTCAAAATATGACCCTCTTTTTTCCCATCAACTCCCAATTTGAGAGGGGTATTTTTTGGCACCGAAATACACATTCCATAAAATAAGTTGATGAAGGCATGACTGGCACAACCAATTTAGAGAAAATCCAAGAAAAAAGGCTCAAATATCCCTCTAAGAATCTATTTTGAAAAGATTAATTGTTTCACGAATTGTAGAAGGTCGTGAAGATCTCATTCCAGGAGCTCCTTCATGATCTCATATAGGCCTAGTGGTAACATCTGCATAGAGACATTTAGAGTTGTAAAGAGATTTGTGAAGGTTCCAAGGGTTGACGGCAATCTCCATAAATGAGACATTCATACTCGCAAATCCCATCCATTTGAGAATCTCATAAAGCTTAAAAAGGCCTTCAATCTTTGTAAAACTCACATCTATATAAATAATCCATTCAGTTCGACTTTTTAAGGATGGATGGAAACCTTTCGACTTTTGAAAATCACTCTCTTTTCATGAACACCCTGACCTTCATGAATGAAAGATAAAATGGATCATCCAAGGTATCCAATCATCATGAAACCGCCTCCCTTGTGTTCTTGAGAGCCTCCACCCAAAGTGGATATGCCTTTCATGAAGGCCCAAGCCCTTTTCAAAAGAAGAATTTTATTAGCGACACTTGAGGATTTGTGAAGCATCCAGCCTTCACAAAACACTCCCCCCCCAAATCAAAACTTCACTCCAAGGTAGGGTCACCCTATTTCGTGGATCATACTCCTTCGCAAAGCCCCAAACCACCATGAGGACCCCAAGCCTCTCAAGACCCTCCTTCGAAAACCACAAATCTTGGTAAAGAAACACTCTTGGGCCTCTCCATGGTGTCTCCCTTCTAAGGACACCCCTTTGTGAAGGTTGAGTTCCCAGGACCCCTATAAAAATCCAGGACCGATTCAGCTACACCTCGAGTCACCATGTGACTGGTGTCATCCACTCCTGTGTCCACCCACTTCACCCCAAGTTTGGCTTGAGCCTCCAATGTTCATGTTTCTTCTAAGAATAGGTACTCTAACCCATGTTGATTCTAATCATAGGGACTCTAACATGAACCTCATGACTGGCCACTCCTCTATAGTAGTTTCAATGCTATGCCCCACCACAAGGCACATTAGTAGTGGTCACATAATCCCTACTGGTGAAGATTTTGTCCCCCCACATCCGAGCTACATGACGTAAAACTATCTATCTCCACATACTGGTCGTATGATGTTAAACTGCACAATAATTTCCTCAACACATGATGTAAAACTACAGCCTTACCCTGTGTAACAAACATAGGATTCCCTATATACGATCATCATGGGATTCCACCATCTCCCACTATGGGATGCAATTCTTCACTATTGGTCCATAGAGCTTCATGCCCGAGCAACTACCATGCATAAGCCCCACACCTATGATCCATGAATCTTCACTCTAGGAAACTACCATATGTAATCCCCACACTATTCCCCCAAGATAAATCCTCTTACGAAGGGAATATTCTATGCCTAATCCCCACACTATCCCTCATTAATGCTCCTTTCATGACACGAGTATCCTTACCGGATGATGTTAAACTACATGGATTGGTCATGTCATGCGACCTTAAACTGAAGCATCAAAATACATAGGTTTTGATACCTATCTTCTAAATAGATTACATAGGACACCTCCTTGAGGTTCAATCCCAAAAATGGTAAAATCAAGTGTGACGTTTTCCCTCTTAAGGACACACCTCCTTGATCCACCTCTATAGGGTCTTCTGATCAACCAATCTCATCCCCATAATATGTTAAACTCATTCCCTAGATCTGCCACCATGGGGTGTGCTAATCCAATGGTAAAATACTCAGGTGTAACATATTCCCTCCTAGGGAAACACCTCCTTGATCCACCTCCACGGGTTGTTTTGATCAACCAAATCCCGTCTCCACAAGACATTAAAATCATATCCCGGATCTTCCTCCATGGGGTGTTCTGATCCATTAGTAAACTACTTAGGCATGAAATCATCCCTCTTAGGTACACACCTCCTTGATCCACCTCTATGGGGTGTTCTGTTCAACCATTCTCATCCCCACAAGATGTTAAAATCATGCCCTAGTCTATCATAGTTAGAAATCTCGATCCATATCTACAGGATGTAAAACTTTTGAACTAACCCAAAACTCATACCCCATGTAATAAAAATGGGATCTATGAGGTAAAAATACTTGTAAGATTTACGCCCTTGGAATTGTTACCTCGTGATCAACACTGGATGCCTTGGGCTCTGCACCTAATATGCCTCATATGAGATGCCCTCCCAAGATGAAGATTCAAAGGTGACCAATGTGACCAATGTACAGACACGCCCATATATGACCAATGTGACTACTCTCCTAACTGAAGGTTTCTACCCTATCAAGACATAAGCAATGTAATTAATCAGCATCCATAAATATATGGAATTGGGAAAGAGTTCCATGAACATGACTTTAATCTATGAGGGATACCCCAACTAGGAAAAAAACTCCAAGGAGTAATCCATGGAAGGAGGAACCAACATGCCATCATCCTGTTTCGATCAAGGAGTATACATCGGTATTGAAAGTGATGAAAGTCAACTGCCTTTGGAAAGAGGGGATGTGAGAAAATAGGAAGTCATTGTGGAGAAATCCAATGTGTAGGTGGGGCCCCAGAAAAAGCATCGTAAACAACCCCGTTTTATTAAGAAATATTCAAGAGATCTCCCATCAAATCTAAAGTTTTTTAAAAGTCTATATAATTCTATTAACCTATCCAAATCTTAACTCTTAGTGGTATTACAAAAATAGGGTTCCCAAAACCACATTCCACATTACCTATAAATTGGCACCTTGGGCACCTCATTCACAAGTTCGACCAAGAGGAAATGTTCATACATTTTGGAGAGGTTTAGGGTTCTTCTCATCCATTTGGAGGTTCTAGAGATCCCTATCCACATAGTGATAGATGAAATGAAGAAATAGATACACTCGATCCTCCTACTCCTCATGATGGTGGGATAAATGGTGGACAATTGTTGTGAGAAAGATGTAAACTTTTAAAGGGGAATCTAACACAGATATTATCTACTGGTTTGGTTTGGTTTTGGTTCAAAAAAAATTCATCCAATTGTGTCTTATATTATTTCAAATTTTAATGCTTTTTTAATGCATGTGAATGAAATTATCTTTATTTATAACTGGTCGATGTGAGATTTTTTAGTGTGTAACTTGTGTTATTCCAATTGGATAACACAAGAATACTTTTCTTTCCCAAAAAAATTGATATTTCAATTTTCTTTCAAAGATATTATACCGTGTATTAAGTCTGGACCATGGATACACAATTGTTATGTCAAGGTTTTGTTATATTTTCATTGATATTAAGTATTAGATGGTAACCGAGATTCCATTTAACCTTAAGAAAACCCAAATGTAATTTTTAGAACAATTAACTTTACATGTTGTGTAGTAATATTGTAATGATCACCTCCTGTCATTCATCTCAAAACCCACTTTTTGGTCAACTATTAAACTCGTTAATTAAGTTTTTTTATTTCAAAAAATAATTTAACCCCCGCCTCAATTTCTAATTTACTTTTTGAAAACATATTGAAAATTCATGTGTTAAATCTTCAATGCTCCTTGAGAGATGACCTAGGGTCTTCCTTATGCTATAAATCATCTTGAAAACCTATCTAATTTGATGCTTCATGACAATGTGGTCAGTTTTGTGGGGGTGTCCCTCTATCATTTTGGGGGAACTTTCACCATGGTCCAAATACCACATCACAATGCTCCTGTGAGAGGGAAATCAACCCTACCGATTTGGGGTTGTCTGTGTTATGGTCCAAAGACCACGTCAAAATGCTCCCATGTGGGAAAAATCAACCTTGTGGATTTGGGGCTTCTTGAATTGTGGTTTAGAAACCACATTATAGGGTGTCTGGTGAATGGTGCACCATATCATAGTTCACAAGCCCATGTCAAAGAAGGTGTCTACATAGGTTTTAATTTTGGTGAATTTACCATTTTCCCCCCATCAAGCTTTTAGAGGTTTTGGACCCATTTATCCCCTCTATCTCACATGTCTAGATCAGAGGATAGCTCGTGGAGATCCACCTCTCTCTCCTTTTTCCACCATAGTTTTTTGCTCTCCCTCTATCAATTCCAAGTGGTCTGTTGAGGTTGGTTCTACCTTTCTCCTTCCCCTCTTCTCCCTTCTCATTTCATCTTAATGTTCCCTTCTCCCATGAACCCTAATCACTATGAAAGTTAATTTTAGGGTTTGGGATGGAAATAATCATAATTTTTTGATGTTTATGGGTTGTGGAGAGTGTATTATTTATCAGTTGTGCTTTCATCATCAAATAGAACATGTTGTTATTGGTTTCTTCTTAGATCAAGGTAGGTGTTTCGATTTCATTCTTGTATAATACATTCTATGAGATTCTTGAAAGTTTTTAAAATTATTTTATTTCCAATTTATACCTATATATGTGTCCTTAAGGGGTTTGAAATGTTTTCTTCACTTGGCATGGAATTTTTTTCATTCCAAGTGTTTTTGAAAATTATTAAGTGGCTCTTTTAAAGGAATCTAAGTGTTTTAAAGGGGTGATTGACACCAATTTCATATTCAAATAGGATGTTTGGCTATTTAAAGGATTTTTTTTACAAAAAAGGATGGATTTGAACCTTGTTTCAATTATTTGGATATTGTTGGGTCTCTATGGTGTTTTGAAACATTTTTTAAGGAAATTGTGGTTTTCCTAAAGATTTTCAAGAAATTTTTAAATGGTTGGACTTCAAAGGAACTGAAAAAGGCTTGGCATTCCAAGAATTTTTTCAAAGGCCTATTTGGAAATTTATTAAAAATAATTGATTTGGAATCTTGATTTCCCTCAATTGATACCCTTTATTATATTATGCTTGTTATGGATTATGACCCCATGGGGGTTATTTATTATTTATTCTTATACATGGATGTGAAAAGGGGATGTTTCTTACAAGAGTGTTGGAGGTGATATGAGGTTTATTGTTTATGCATCTTGATTTATGTGTTGATCATTTTTCTTGATTATTTTTTCACCTCAATTGATTATTGTCATGGGAAACCTAGGAATTAGTATATGATATGGATTAATGAAATCCTTAATATGGATTTTACGCTGACTATGGAGCATTTCTTGGTTTGACTAAGTGAACTGTCGGGATAGATTATGTGGCCCAAGGTAGATTGAGTGCTTTTGGGATGAAGTATATACCCTAGGCATTCCAATTAAACTATTAGGTCCATATATAGGTTCTTTAGGGATGGTCTTGGATTCCAGTTGCCAATTTATGTTTTTTTTACTTGATTCCTAGGGAGTTACTGATAATTATTAGTTCCAATCTAGGATTGTTTGGGGGAACTCATTTTTGGCTTGTGTGTATCCCATGACCCATGCATGGTTGGTTGAAACCATTGATTCTGTGGATTTATTTCGTTCTATTTATATTTTGGTGCATTCTCATGTTTATATCTATTTTAGGTTATTATATAGGTTTGTTTACAAACTATTTTAAAAATTGAGTTTTGTGGGTGTACTTATTTGAATATAAATTGGTGTCTTTTAAACGGTACATGGAAATGTTTTGAAAAGTGGAAGGAAATGAAATAGTTTTTTTCATAGATTTAGAAGTACTATTTTTATAATTTAAAATATATTTAAAAAGAAAACATTGAAATAGTGCTTAGATTTCAAATTTTTAGTTTTAGGTTGGATGATCCTTTCTTGTTTTTTAAGGTTTTATTTTGGTTTTATGAAAGTAAAGGGGTGAGGGATGATATTTTATTTTCTTATACTCCCCCATGTGGAAAACCTACTTTTATAAAATTATGTTCAAACTATAATTTATGGGATGCATTATGGAAGTAACTGCATAGGCTTTGTGGTGGAATCCTCATGGGCGTGCTTGGCTTACATCTTGTATATACATGAGTGTATATGTTTTTATGCAATTATTTTTTCTTTTCTTAGGTGCCCTATATTTTATTCCAATTTTTGGATGTTTGTTGTGTCTATGGTTAGGTGTGTTGTGATATGGTGTGTGATTATGGTTCATGTGGATTTTTTATTAGAGTTATTTAGACTTCTGTTTTATTTTTCAATATCCCAGTTTTATCATCCATGCATGTTTTATATTGTATTCTTATTGTATTTTCTTATTTTGTATTTTATAAAATAATTTTGGATGTTTATTGTTTCTTATATCATGCTTAGTTTTTTTTATCTAAAACTATTTATTATATTTTCATGGATTCCCAATATATAGATAGGGTATACCAGATTATTGGTAGTCTTCGTTGTTTTTTATATGCTTGTACAAGGGTGAAACCAATCCCAAGTGTGCTTTATTGAGACTTAGGCACTAGTTTTTATCCTCTGGGGATAAGGAAATCCATTTGGGCTGAGTGGAGATCTGGTTCAAGTGATGTGTGGAGTTAGCCCAGGATAATTCATTACAAATGTTATCAGATCCTAGGTCTATCTCAAAGGTGAATGGGTTCTTTAAGTACTCTCTTGTTTTTTGGGTATGTCATTGTAGTATGAAGATTAGGATCATCATTGGGACTCATGGGGTTGGACATAAGTAGGTTCCTAATCACCACCTTTCATGATGACACGTGAGTTATCACGGGTAGTTAAGATTTGGATTTTTTTTTGATTTTTTTATTAGATTGTGGTTTTAGATAATGGTGTTTTGATCCTCATTATCATAGTATGAGATTCCTTAGGGGTTATTCTTAGAGTTTTGGGTTGAAAATAGAAAAGAATAAAAGGCGTGAGGTTGACTTACATTGTCACATCCATAGTGTCTGTTTTCGATGCTTTCGCCGGGGTGCGCACATCCGTCTATGGGGTACGCGCGGCTTGTTGCCCCGCATTCCCGCTTTCCAAAGGCGGGCGACATCTTCTCCTTGTTCAGGGACATCTACTCCTTGATCGAAACAAGATGATGGGATGTCCGTTCTTCCTTCCGTGGATTCCTCCCCGGAACTCGTCACCTAGTTCGGGTCTCCCTCATAGATTTAAAACGTTGTTCGTGAAACTCTTCCCAGTTCCATGTTTCCATGGACGCCGATTAATTAAACTGTTTCTGTCAGGATATTCCAAAGGGTCTGGTCAGGGCAGCAACCTTCAGTTGGGGGAGTAGTCACGTCGAGGCATCATTAACGTGTCTGAACATCGGGGAATTGTCGTGTCTGTCTTTTGTCCCTTGTTATAGGGCTTCTCGAGGGCGCGGAAGCCCGAGGCATCCCATATTGAGCGCGGGGAATCATATTCCATAAGCATGTATCTGAGGTTTTACTCAGCTTCCTGTGTTTAACACGGGGTATGCCGCGAGTTTAACGTCCAATGGAGACAGATTGGGCTGATCAGAACACTAGCTGGAGTGGATAAGATTGAGGAACCCCCTTGAGGGAACACCGATATCGGAGCCAGCCCATGGGAAGCTTCCCGAATGCTATGGAGGGGAATGGGATGGCATGATCTCACTGGGACGTGGCAGCCCGGATGAGAATCAGGATGGATGATGGATGGATGAATGAAGTGGAGGGGGAATGAAATGGGACCATCGTAAGGGCGACGGTGAAGTGATGGGCTTGAGCCTCAAAGAGACCTCCTACGTATCCCCGTGACAGGGAATCAAAGTCTGCGTAGTTCGGTTGGTGAGAACCGACGTGAAGAGAGTTGGAGTGACCAATGGGTGGTGGGCTTGAACCTCAGGGAGGATTCCTATGTACCATGCCTTGACATGGATCAAAGTCCTCGTAGTTCAGGATGGATGCCGGTGAACCGACGTGAAGAAGGACCTTGGTCCAATGGGTGATGGGCTTGAACCTCGGGGGGGGGGGGGGGGGGGGGCTTCCTACATACCATGCATTGGCATGGATCAAAGTCCACGTAGTTCGGGATGGACGCCGGTGAACCGACGTGAAGAAGTACCTTGGTCCAATGGGTATTGGGATTGAACCTCGTGAGGTTTCCTACGTACCATGCCTTGACATGGATCAAATTCCTCATAGTTTGGGTTGAAAAAGGGGTTGTTGTACTGACATGAAGGGATGTCGGAGCAACTGGATGGTAGGGTCACAATGGCTTACCGCTGGATTGGGATGCAGTTTAACGTCATGCGGGACGGGGGCATGTCGGGGAGCTGACGTGAAGAAAGACCTTGGTCCAGGTGGATGGTGGGCTTGAACCTCGTGAGGTTTCCTACGTACCATGACTTGACATGGTTCAAAGGACCCGTAGTTCAGAAGGGATGTGGGTGCCGGAGAACTGACGTGAAGAAGGACCTTGGTCCGATGGGTGACGGGATTGAACCTCAAGGAGGCTTCCTACGTATCATGCCTTAACATAGATCAAAGTCATCGTAGTTCAGGTAGGGTTTCATCAGCGAACCGATGTGAAGGTGAACCCGGGGGTCCATTGGTGATGGGCTTGAACCTTTGGGAGGCTTCCTACGTACCATTACTTGACATGGATCAAAGTCCTCATAGTTTGGGTGTGCAGTTTAACTTCATGCGAGACGGGGCATTTGGGGCTTACGCTCTGAGGCGGCCCATGGTGGAGTTTGGTGAACCGACGTGAAGGAGGTCGGGACGACCAACGATTGGTGGGATTGAACCCCATGAGGCTTCCTACGTACCGTGCCTTGACATAGATCAAAGTCCTCATAGTTCAGGATAGTCACAACGGCTTACCGCTGGATTGGAATGCAGTTTAACATCATGCGGGACGGGGGTGGAACCTGACGTGAAGAAACGATGGGCGGTGGGCTTGAACCTCGTGAGGTTTCCTACGTACTATGCCTTGACATGGATCAAATACCTTGTAGTTCAAAATGGTGTACAGTTTAATGTCATGCAGGACAGGGGTTGGTGTCATAGTCGATGCTTACTCTAAGCCCACGTGAGTCATGCTCGGTGTGAGAAACAAGAGGCGGCAGGGACCTGACGATCACGTCGTGAAGGGTGCGTCTGTGAGAAGCGAAGAGGGGCTTAAGCGTTAGGCGGCCCATGGTATTGGGACTTACTCTAGGATGGAGGCCCAAGGGTTAAAAAGCGTAGAGGGAGAGGGGATTTGGGACCGAAGAAAGGAGGTGTCTCGTTCCCTATCACGCCCTCCGCTGGCCCTGGCGGTGGGGAAGTATGGAGGTGCATGGGTGTTACCTTCCGTAAGAAGGACTAGGGGCTTACACCAAGATGGTCACCCTTCCCCCATGGACAAACTCCACCCCAACAAGGAGGATATCATCCCTTGTGAAGGGTGATCCCATATCCATGGAGACCAGTGGGCGTAAAGAATGTCTGAGATAGTGGGACCCTACGCGTGAGGCATGGTGTCGGATCACAGTTTAACGTCATGTGTTGAGGACGAGGTGCTTGACAGTTTAACGTCCTACAGCTCGGACAAGGTGGGTTTACTCCGCACCCCTAGGGCTTACATGACCGATACCCTCTACCCCTTGGGGAAGGGAAGGCATCGGCAAGGCCGTGTAGAAGGAGGGTCGCAGAGCGAACCATCGAGGGGTCCACGTTAGTATGGCTATGAGAAGAAGAAATAGCTGTTAGCGTGCCTATGCGAAGAAGCATTAGGCGAAGCAACGCCATGGGAGGTATTGTCCAGGGGATTTTGAAATCACATCGTGCAAACCTGGAGGGTCACATGGGAGAAGGGATTGACAAGCAGAGGGGTCCACAGGCAGGGGCCTCGTGGAACTCGGTTGCTCTACGTAGTAGAGGGCACTTGCGAAGGGGGGTGCTTCGCGAAGTGGGGTGCCTTAGCCTTAGAATGGGGCGGAGGTGCAAATGGGATGTGCTTCGCGAAGTGGAAGGGTGTTCACGAAGCACTGCCTCGCGAAGCATAGGTGCCTTGCAAAGCGAAGTGTCGTGAAGCAGTGTGCTTCGTGAAGTACAGTGACCCTGCCTTAGCATGTGGATCATGTGTACAGGATGGGTGTTTCACGAAGCATAAATGCTCTGCGACTGCCCGGGTCCCCTTGGGGATCCCCTTCCTTCACGAATTCCCTTAGGCTTTGCGAAGGGCGTCCCTCTTGGAAGAGGGTCTAAAAACGAGACAAGGCGTAGGCCTCTCGCGAAGCAAAAATACCTCGCGGAGATCATGATTCCCAGAGCAAATAGTGCTTCGCAATTTGGGAGCTGAGAATCCGAAAGGTTGGATTGTCCATTCGGAGGGCTCAAGGGGAGCTTGGTATTTATAGGAAAGAGGTGTCGTGAATCAGAGCTCACGCGGCGTGAAGGGGGCTTCGGTTTCTTCACGTCAGGTCGCGAATGTCAACCAGGTTCACGGAGAGATACTGCCTCCTCTGCTTCGCGGTGGGTTTGCGAACGTCAGGGGCATTTGTGGAGAGATACCACATACTATGCTTCGCGGTGGGTTCGCGAACGTTAGGGGCGTTCGCGGAGAGATACCGCCTCCTCTGCTTTGTGGCGGGTTCGTGAACGTCAGGGTTGTTCGCGGAGAGGTCCCGCCTCTGGTGCTTCGCGGTGGCCGCGTTGCTCGGGGGGCTCCGCGTCGGGGCTTCACGGGGTAGGGCACGAGGCCTCTTTTTCTTCTCTATTTCCTTCAAATATTTTGGCGCCAACAAATGCCCCCCCTTAGACTTGAAGCCACAAAGGGATCAAGGGTCGAAGTCTGAGGGAAATCGCCAAAATTATTGGTCGTTCGCAGTGCTGACTCGTGAAGAGGGCGCGCGAGGTGGATGAGGGTCGCGCGGTCCGGACGCACCATGAAGCTCCGTGCGGGCTGGATGTGCCGCGAAGCTCCGAGGGCTGCCGCCTATAAATAGGGGGCTGACCTCTCTTGTCCTTTTCCTTCCGCAATTTTGTCCTTTTGCGCTCTCGATTCGCGAAGCTCCGCGTACTCCGCGTCTGCTCTCCACGAATCGGGCTTCGCGGAAAACCGCGAGTCTCTGACTCCGTGACAGCGCCAAGCAAATGTGTACTTGTCGGCCGAGGCCAGGCTCCACGATTTGGCTCCGTGAACGAGATCCATGAATAGGCTTCACGATCTGAGCTATAAAATTTTCAAAGTCTTTAAAAGCAAATAGCCCACCAAGAAGCTGCCCAGGGGGTGCTTGCGGATGCTGCCCGGAGGGATGAAATGGCCAACTGTCTGGGCCTGGGGGAGGTAGTCCGAAGCCACTCGGACCATAATTATTTGACAGAACTATTATCAGAGGTCCAAAATAACTATCCGCTGTGTAAGAAGCTGCCCTTGTATGGATTCGGGCTGAGGGGTGACATCTTCATTCCCGAGGCGAGTAGGGACGAGCCAGCTTGCTGGTTCAGGAGCACATTGTGCCAACGCCAATGGTTCAGGGCAGCTGATGGCCATGCGCAGGAGGACTTCACACCCATTGTTGCTGACTGCCTGTATAACCACCTGAACAACATTGACGGGCAGAAATTGCAGCCGGAGACGTCTCCTCCCATGTACCGCACAATACTGAAGGCAACCTTGAGGGATGTGGAGAAGGGGTGGTCTGATGAGTGGGATCTGCGCCAAGGCAGCAACTTCACCAATGATTGGGCATGGGCCTACTGGGTAGGCGCCTCATACGAGGAGTTTGGAGCTGAGCTGAGGAGAGTGGGCTTGTATGAGGTGGCATGGGCCTCCCAATTCCACATTTATCAACCGAAATAGCTGATGTTGGAGCTGTTGATCAAATGATCATCTAGGACCAACACTTTTCACCTTCACCATGGGGAGGTTGGCGTCAGTTTGTGGGATTTCCATCATATCTCGGGGGTACTGTTCTTAGGGGATATGTATAATGA